>VZRO01006337.1:24557-72278 GCA_013397915.1 Daphoenositta chrysoptera | reverse complement strand
CCTCCCCGGGAGGAATGGGAGGGACTGGGTGCAAAAGGCGCTTCCCCCGGTCTCCCGGAGGGTCTGGAGCTGCAAGTCGGGAGCACCCGGCACTCGGGCTCGCACTGCCACGTCCCTCCCCAGGGGCTCCCAGCGCAGAGCCCGGGTAGCACCCGGCTGACCCCGGCTTCGCGAGCGGGGTCAGGGTCCCTCCCTGGGGCGGGATCGCAGCCCGGCCCGCGTCAGCTCCCCGGCCTCAGCGCAGGTAACACCTCGCCATGCGCTCGGGCGCCCTTCTGCCTCGTCTCACGAGTGCCACCCAAGATAAGGCAGCATCCGTGCCCCCGCCCCACCGCGAGGGGGTCCCGCCGTGCGCCTGTTCTCAGAGCCCGGGGCTCCCCTGCCAAGTTAGAGAGGTAAGCAGCAACAGGCGAGTGCTGCCGTAGAGAATCTTTCAGTATCAGTCTGCCTCATCAAGCATCCTGAGAGGAGAGAATGAGCTCTTCCTGAGCTCTGTCATTAGGTAATGTCAGTGGGTAAGAAAAAGCAGGTAATGAAAATTGGACACAAATACAGAAAGTGAAATAAGATTATCCTCGTACACTCCAGTAAGAACCTACAGTAATTTAATACTGGTGTAATTTACTTGATGCAACCCTTCCATTATTTCATTTTTGCTGTTGAAAAATGTAAAATGAAAACTTTCCGATGGCACTTGTCGCTATGACGTAATGGCAAGGAGTCTCCTTGTACCTCTGTTGCACAAACAGAATGTCAGCACCCGATCCAGCACTCGCAGAGCTACGGACTGTCGAGGTAGTTACAACCACTGCTGTATTACAGGACCAGAAGCAGTAAACACCAGTTCAACTAAATGGAATCAGTATCTGCTAGGAGATTCCTAGCTGTGGTTCCTAAAATTAGGAATGTCATGTTAAAATTAGGAGTGTCTCTCTAAACTCAGAGCCAACTGAATGTAAAACTAGCACAATGTTTTATAAAATGTTCAGAGGTAAGAGAACCGTTACTTTATTTCCCCTTTAATTTTTTATCTACTCTTCACATCAATATCTTTACTCTGGGTCCCAAATACTTGATCATGGAAGCATCACCTCAACTGTTACACACCTGCTACCCCTTGCTTAGAACACTGAGTGTATTTCAGAGTGAGTAGTGATGTCTGAGGATTGAGCTTAAAGTGCCAGGAAGGAGTTTTCAGACTGTAGGGTGCCTGTGTCTCTTGGAGCCCAGGTCAGACGTTGAGGAACTTGAAGCGTTTAAGCAACTATCAGTACTCAGTGACTTAGAGAAATTCATCCCATCTTTTTGTCACTAAGAAAAGTGACAGAGGAGACAGCAAGTCTTGGAAATACTCTGGAGATCTCCTGGCATTCAGAAGGAAGAGGATTCTTAGTTAGAGGTTCATTACTCCTCACTTGCTGTTTTCAAAACTTGTCAGAGCCAGGTGAAGCAAAGAAGCCCAGGAAGTGTCATGGCCAAAGTGAATGTGTGCTAAACCAAATTCTGACCCTCCTTCAGCTTTAAATTGACTTTGGTACTACTCCTCCTGGCTGACACTGCCGGTTGGCACTACAGCCGAGCTCACCAGGCAGAGGGTTGCTATCACAGTGCCTGCCCTGCAGAGCAGGCAGATGCCAGCGTAGTACAATCCGAAGTGAATCGCGACAATCGGAATCAATAGGAAACAGTGTGTGAATCACCGCTTAATGCACCCCAGGGTGAGTCATTCCGATTCAAAGCAGCTTTCAGACCAGGACAATGTCAGTCAGCTCCTCACACAGTTCAATGAGTCAGATCTCAGCACCGAGTACAATGTGAAATGAGTCACTGACTAATACAGCGCCATGTGCCTCCAGTACCCAGTGCGAGTTGTCAGAGCTTCTGTGTGATATGAGTCACTTCATAGTACAGTAAAACGGGCTTTTTGGAGGCCATTCATAATTAAGCACAATGCAACCAAGCGCTCAGGAGGAGATAATGGGAGTGAGCAGAGTAAACTGCTACAGGCACCAATTTCATTGCATAGTAGAGAGGTTTGTAAAATATTAAGGTGAATGTTTTTTTTTAAATGCTATTGTTTCTTAAAACAAGCTGCATAAAAATAACTAGAAGCAGGTACTTTCTTTGACAGCAGAGCCAGCCAAAGCAGGGTTGAAGCAGTGGTTAAAGTCCCAACACTGGAGAAGCCTGTGGGGTTTTTTGTTGGTTTTTGCTTCCAAGAGAGCTGATCAGTCAGTGTGACTGACATACATCCACCCAGGCTGACCCCAGCTGCCACAGAAGACAAGGCAAGGGATGCTGACAGCTTGTGCTGCGCAGAGATCTTGACACTGATTTAACTTAATTGCAGTTTGCAGTGGCCTAGTTTGTGAAGGACTCAGCATGGGATGAAGTTATATCCATACTTATATTCATACTGCTCCACTGTCATAGCATCCACATAATCAGTTGGACAGAAACAACAGGTTGCTTTTGTTGCTTTTTCTATGCAACTGGTAAAGAATTCTCTCATGTCTTTCCCTTAATACAGGAGAAATAATGACAGTGACCCTGCTAATTAGAGTAACATTTTCAATGAAGTCTCTTGTGATAAAATCCAAACTAAAGAAATTCTTTATCCAGAGGAGATACAGTGCATCTCTCTAAAAAAACAAAAACCAAAAAAAAACCAAAACAAAACAAAAAAAATCCTACTGAAGCCCCAAGTAACTAGGTTTCTAACAAGAAAGTCAGATTTTACTCAGAGAAAGATTTCAGTGCAGGAAGTTTTTTGCAGACAATGGCCTCATGTGGTGGCCAACTGGGCAGAACTGGATACCAAAGGAAAAGGAGCAGACATCTAAAGCATTGGTAGAAAAGTACCTGTTACAGATTACATGATCAAGGCACCACTACCTGTTACTGTGTGGGTGTGATACACTTCCAGCCATTCCTTTTGAAACATAAAGCAATAAACATAAAGCTTTAAGCTGGATAGACGAACTTGGCTCTTCTGAGTTGCTGCTCCTCTGGAAAAAAAATTAAGCAAAACAGGCAAAGGCACTCAGTTTCTGGACATTTGACTAAAAAGTGTCCCAGATTTCTTAGTTCTATGATAACACTTTCACTTGCAATTTTATCCACTTAAGCCTTTAACAGACTTGGGCACAGCACTGACATAAAAATCTGGCTTATTCCATGTTCTGCCAGTCTCCTTCCTGCTAACTTCTGTCTTGCAGTCACAAACTCTCAACCATTTCAGCCACCCCACTACAATATGCCAAATCTCCCAATACAAGATAGCTTTCGAGGAGCTCTTGCTCTTAACCTACTAAGTGGGCAATCTGACAACTATGCCTAAAGCATGTGCATATGTGTGGGCGAGTTCATTAACATATATTAGAATTCTTCTCTGTCTAAAATAGCACACTGCTTGATGCAGAAAGCCTGCTTGTCACATTTGTCAATGAAAAGGAAGAAGCACGAGCATCAAGTTTCCTGTTCATATTTCAGTTGACAATGAACTGCCACAGGCTTCAGTGGGAGTATGTTGCAGCCTTAAGTATATCCGAATTGTTAAAATATAGATTCAGAGATTTATTTGGAACTTGACCCCAGTTGCAAGCCTCTTATGACATTAGATAAGAGCAGAATCTCTTCTAACTCACAGGTTATCATTACTGGGAGGATCCAAAGACAAAGCAGGAATTGTGAGAGTTACATAACCTCACCCAAAGCTTGCTGACACCAAGAGGTGGCTTTCATTGCTTTAGTGGAGTTTGGATCAGGCCTGAAGTATTTAGTGAAAAATAACTGGACTGCATGATGCACATCTGTGCACTCACTCCAAGTGGCTGGCAGCTAGTGTTATGGCACAGGGCTTCTCAGGCTGTGGAGTTACTGGGAAAGCTTCATGCTGTGGCCATGCAAATCAGCCCCCAGGACAAGCTAAAGGCTTGCACACCTGCCTGACTGTAATGTGTACAAAGAGGAAACATATGTCTCAGTAATTAAGTTTAAGTAATAGAATCTTTGCACTTTGAGCTGAGAAAATATCATTGTGGTTTAGCATAAAGTGGGGATAAAAGTATAAAGTTTTGTCTACAATCTTCTGCGTATTTCTGGGTTTGGGTTTTTTTTTTTAATTTGGCTGAGGTTTTGTTTTGGTTTTTAAATTGACATTTGTGGCTTAGATTTTAAATATTCCTCCTTTGGGAATGCTTTTTTTCTTGGTAGCCCACCATTTTGCTGAGAAATTAGCAAATACTATAAATGTTACAACTAAGCCAAATATCACCTGAGGTGTTTTTAACCAGGGAAATAATTTTCACTCCTGACCTTTACACTCCTTCGTGTTTATAAGGTTACATAGAGAAATCCTTCATAATCTGAATGTCAGATAGGTATGCTTTGGAGTAGAAAAGGTATGGCAGACATTCTTATTTCAGCACCTCAACATTACTCTTAAGGCATACAGTGGTTTTACCACTATTGTCAAAAGCAGCATCTCAGATGCTTAAATCCTTGGACTTTTTAAAATTACTTATTAGCATTCAATTTTATGAGCACATACTTTTTTATATGATTCAGAGATGCTATCTAGTGGGATAAGAAGCAAAAACATGTGCCAATAATTTTCCTCTGTTTTTGTTTCATCGCTATTTAGGGACAATTTTATAATGGACTAGATTTGTTGTTATCATTACATAGAGAAGGACATCTCTTTCCCTGGGAGATCCAGAAACTATGCACCTAGGCATCTGCTGAGATGCTACATTAGATTGACTTGAAACAATGAACCAGCTGGAGACCAGCTGATCACATCAACTCCTACTCCCCTTTCTCATTTAAGCACTTGACAAATTGGCACTCTCCACGCAGAATTTGGATGTTCTGTGGATTCCTCCAGGCAGGACCCACTGTGCCTAGGCAAGTTTCTTTACGTTCCAATGTGCTGATTAACACCCAGGGTGGAGAATATCCAGAGGCTCCAAAGCAACAAAATCAACCCAAATCCTCATGGACTGCAGGTAGTCAGAGGAAACTTGTAAGTGGCCAGTCTCTTGTCTGCAGTCAGAAGAAACTTCCTGCAGATGCAGAAATGATCATCCAGGACAGCCTCATGTACACAATTTAGGGAGGCAGAAGATGTTTTGTAGCTCCAGACAACCACCGGGGATGGATCATGCGTGTGCTGGAGCGGTCCCAAGGCACGTGAGACAGCTACGTGCAGGATCTGAGCAGCAACGCCTGACCCAGAGCCTCATGGGGTCCAGCCAACAGCACCCCTACGGGGACCTGTGCAACAGAAACCCCTCTTGCCATCTAGACACTGACTGACTGTCCTGTTCAAGGATTTGATTCCTCACAGTGACTCAACATTAGCAAAATTAGACCCTATTGACTATTCGTGTTATACCCAGCAATCGGCTAAAACTGTACCCAGTCTGAGTTTAAACAGAGCGTGAGATGGTAGAGGTTGAAGTCCTTTGGTTAAAGGTAGCTTGCATAATTCCACCAGTAGTCTAAAAGGACTTTTGGATTCCTCAGGAAACATGTACAAGATAGCAGTCCACCTCCAGTATCCTAATCCTCTGTGTTTTCTTCCCTAACCCATTTTCAAACAAGGCTTATCACTGCTCCAGATGGTGGGGACAGAGAAGGCAAACCCCAGTTCTCAAAGCACAGAGAACATCCAGTACAGAGGGTTCGGTTCTCATACAATTTTTTCATTCTCATAGCACCTTCAGAGAGGTCTGGAAATCTGATGTCCCAAATTAACAACTGTAAAATTATATGAATAGAGGACCTTTTTAATACAAGGTCTAAAAATACTCTCTCCTTTTTGCCCTGAAGGAGCCTGAAGTCTACGGAAGGCAAAAAAGAAAAAACCCTCCTCAATTCCCATAGATCCACAAGTCCGTCAAGCAATTGTTTAAATTGTTGCTAATGTGGGCTGTACTATAAAGGAGCAAGGAATTTTGTTAATTCCTACAAATAATATTCACTGGAGCAATTGATAAATCTGCCACCCATTCTTGCACACAGCACAACTCAAACCAGCAACTGCCTGGCAAGGCTCACTACACAGCTCTGGTGGTTGCAGCAAGAAGCAGCAAAGTGTGATGGAAAACTTCCATGTCCTACAGTGAAATTCTGGATATACTAGAAGTAGCAGAAAGATACCTACATACATAAACCAAGGCTCTTCTGAAGTTAGTGCTGGGATAGATCACTCACTCATTGCTTGTTCTGTGAACCTGACCAGCCTGGCACGGTTTTGTCCTACAGGTCCTAATACTATGTACACCAAAGGACTTTCTCCAGCTCTGTAATAACCTGCACCACTGCTCAGCTCTCTACCTTGCCATCCTGTAACAGGGACCCTGGATTGTTTTTAGCCCAGGCTAACTCATTATTAATATGAATTACAGATATGAATGTGTGAACATAAAATATCTCAGTAGTAAGAGTGGATGTATTAGGGTATATGAACAGCACATATCTGAATCCAAGTCACATTTACTAATTGATAATAATTGTTTACTGTCCAAAGCAGCTTGAAATATTGTTAGGTATATGATCCTTCCAAAAGTGCTCTATATGCTATCACTGTCTAATTGAAATGTGAAAATGATCCATTTAAAATAGTATAGGTATCTGGAAGGAAATTAATACTTATTCATTCCATTCATGTGAATCTGAAGCTGACAGAAAGAAATCTGAATCTACAAATGCATTCTACATTTCAGTTGTCCTTCCACATTTTGAAACAAGAAAGGTTGGGGACGGGAGGTTGGAAGCTATGTTCATTTTCTGATTTTCTATTTCCGGTCATTTAAATATTGCTTGTCAGATTGGGTCTTCAGAGTTTCAAAATGGGTTAAAATTTCTATCTATATTGTTGTTCTTGTATTTTATCCCTCCTGATACACAGGTGCATCTTCTGCTACCATGTCATGCATTTGTCGCTTGGGACAGTGGGTGGTTCTCACAAATACAAAAACTATTAAGGTCTATGAGACAGAAAGAAATTCAACATTAAAAAAACCACAGTAGCCAAAGTGCAGCAAAATGTAATGCTGCACTCTCCTAAAATAACCTTCTTTCTTCTCCTGACACTTCTGTCGAGTCCATGATGCCATCTGTACATTCCCCCTCAAGTTAAAACAACAGCATTTCCTAAACCTGGATGAACATTTTAGAAAGGAAAGCAACTTTTAAACTCCAAGTATCTATCTCATTAGATTAAAGTCTGATATTAAATTATAGATTTAAAAGAAGAACTCAAAATTGGTAGCAGCTAATTTTAATTCCCCTACAATTGTCATGGCCTCAAAAGGTTTAGCAACCTGAAACAAACCTACACACAAAGGGATCTCGTGACACAGGAGGATGACTAGCTATGTATCCAAAAATCAAATACAAATGAAATGAAGAAAGACATACTCATCTCTGTACAAGCTAGCATTTCATGTCTAAAAGACATCTGTCACTTACATATAGCACAACCTTCAGCGTAACAGGGAGAACATTATTAAGTGCTGTAGAGCAAATGTGAAGCTCAGAGATAGGTCAGAAAGGAACAGGGACTTCAAAGGGACTTGTCGTTTCATCAACACCACTTATCTGCACAATCTGCAAAATGCAGTCTCCAAAAAGGCTTCCTACAACTGTGCAAAAAAACCAACCAGTGCATCCACCAAAAATCGTTTCATGCTGTCTTCAGTTGGCAGACTCAGCAAAACCCATGTAACTATTGTCATCTAGTTGTGAGTTTCCTCCTCATCTTCACAGAAGCATTGAAAAAAAGGTTTTAAAAAGCTGTGGCAGTCAGACCTTCAATGGAGAAATGAGCATTGGCCCTTTCCCCTTTGCTACAAGGGGAACCAGCAGGTTTGACACACCCTCAATACTCATCCAAGGCCAGATTTTCAGGAGAGCTCAGGTGTCTCACTCAAGCATTGTGAAGCCTGTGTGCATTGGCTAATCAAGTGAAATAAAAGAAAAAAAAAGAAAAAAAAGAGGCCCTAACAACTCCTATTCTGTATAATTTTCTTTAGGAATGGCCTTGAAGTCAAAACCTCAGGAAACCCTTTTAAACTCCTAGGCTTATATCTCTGTGCCAAGAGCTCTAGCTCTCCAAGACCCCTCACTTTTGTTCTCTGCATCACCACTCCCTTCTCATTGTATTCCCACCCATGTGAAGAATTCATTAGCCCTTTGCCTTCCATCACAGCACTTAAATAAGTGAATCTTCCAAAGGATTCAACACCTAAGAACTTCCATGGGGGAAAATCAAGCATTTAGCTTTTCACTTCCTTTGAGGCTGTGGCCTTCAGCACTTCTGGGTAAGATTTTTAAAGCAAACAAAAGGAGAAAAAGAGAGAGATGTTTCTTACTTCCCCCTTCCTTTGTTGCTTGCAGCCCATGGGATCAGAGAGGACGGAGATACGCAAACGGCAGATGGCTACAACCCCGGAGACCCCAGGTGCTGCACAGGCTCAGCTCAGCACAGGAAATCGAGGGTCCAATGCCTGCTGCTTTTGTTGGTGCTGCTGCTGCAGCTGCTCATGGTAACCCCTCTCATTCAAGTCTCTGGGGAACAGAATAGCAGGGAAGGAACACATTGCTCGTGCATAGGACAACATAAACCAAAGAAAACACTTGTATAATTCTGCAAATCTGGGACACAAAGAGATAGCTGTGCTCTACTACTAGACACAACCCTCTACTCCAGTATACTCTTTCTTTCCTCTGCCATTGAAATAACAGATTTAAAAACAAGTATCTGTACAGTATCTCTATTGCACTTTTTAAATCAATGCTATGTAATATCTGTTTTGTGTTGGACACAGTTTCCTCAGCATTGAGCTTTACCAGGGCTCCCACTAAAACTTGAAAGCAATACCAGAATATGTCCCAGATTTAGATTTAGATTTGGGACTTGACAAGCAGCACCGAAGGTGTTAAATGGAGTTAGGAGAAGGTGGAAGAATTTGTAGGTCAGAAGAAGAATAACCAGGTGCCCAGCACTGTTCCTTTCCCCTGAAGGTAACTGGATCTGTTGTCATTAATTAGTACTGCCAACTCATGGCACCTGCAACTCGTATGAAGGTAATCATTGGGACCAGAAACTTTAAACATTGTGGGTATTTTCTGAAGATGAGGAGCTAAGCAGAAATAATTCAGAGGAACTCCCATTACAAAAGTCCCATTCCTGTTAAGGAAGAAAATTTATCAATCAAAGCAAAAGAGAAGGAATCACTTGATTCCTTAAATTAGCCATGTGTTAATCTTCACTTTCTTACCAGGTCCTCCAGATCCAAGTGATTTCATTCTAAACTGAAGTAAATCTTCCCACAGTCAAAAGCCCTGTACCTGTTTGGGGCAAAGTGTTACTGGGCAAGAGTAGAACTTGCATTTAAATAAACAAAAAGTCTTAAAACAGCCACAGGAGTTCAGCCAAAACACCGACAGCAGGTGGAATGCTTCCTGGAAATTCACTATCCACCACAAAAACACTTCACAGCAAGCAAACCTGGCACTGAGGTGAAGGGAACTAGTCATAAATAACCTTACAGCCTGGGCTAGGAATCTATTCCACCAATGTTGTTTTCCAATAGCATCTTGTGGCAAATGCTTTGGAGAACACCATTAAAGCAAGGGAAGAGCAGACTGATCATTTCCTTGCTATTGGTACTCAGCTTATCAGAAGCCAAGACACAAAAAATTCTGCCCTCCCTAATGCAAATGGTGAATATTTTGTAAGGACAAAATGCTGCTTGGAGGTCTTGGGTTTTTTATGAGATGCCAAGAACTCTGGCTCTGATCCTACCAAGCTTTTCAGCAGGTGCTTAGAGGTAAACTAGGGAAGACTTTAGAGACATTAATATTCTGCCTATACAGGACCAGTTTGCCACCTATTGCATCTGTGTTAAAGCATCCCATACAAATTCCAATGCCATTTCAACAGCTGTCCAGTCCAGTTGCAAGTGGCTCAGTCCAGAGCTGTATTACATGAACACAGTTTTCCATAAAACAAAAAAATAAGACACATTTAGCTACCAAGTCATGGTATAAAAAATTGGCATTTTACCTTTTAATTTGTTGATAAAGTGTGGGGGTTTTTTTCCATTTTACCTGATATTTCCCAGGATACTCATTTTCGGTGCACGTCACTATTCAAACAATGCAAAGAAAGCAATTTACCCAATAGGGTTTGTGAAAGTACCCCAATTTCATGATGCTTAAAATTCCTATTTGCATTTCCGAATCATCTGGGAAACCAGTACAGGCTCAGAAACACAGCAGCTTGTTTCAGCTTTAAAATAATTTCTGATTTTTTTTAAACAATTGTTTTCTAGTAGCAAGAAATGCAAAACAAACCGTAATTAAGCTATTTATATTCCCCATTCATAGACCATTTCCTCAAAATAGCCCAAGCACTTGGAACAGAAAAATTATGAATAGGAATAAAAATAACAGTCTCTGTGAGTCATGCAGCTGAGCTGCTGAACATCCAATATTCAGCATACTCTTAATAGTAGATTTAGAATGAACTGAAATGAGTCTCTCAGCTGGATGCTCAGAGCCTGTGTTCATTCCTACAGTCAAACCCAAGCCTCCAGCCTGTTACTCTTCCAGATCCTGAGAGGATACAGTATTGCACTAGACTCTTTTATTATTTACTTGTACATTTCTGGGGTAAGAGCCTGCCTCTAAGTCATTTTCTGAGGCATGGCATGTTCTCTTAGGGAAGTCTTTGTTTCTTTGGTCTTTTTCCTTTTCTGTGCATTATGCTATGAAGACTGTATTCCTTGCTATTGGTTCTGTTGGTTCCCCTCAATCCAGAAATAGCTCTGACAAGAGTATTACTTCCTGTCTGCATGTGAGGAACACATAATCACTTTACATACTCAAAAAAGGCCAGAACCACTGGTAAAAAGGGTAGTAAAGGCTTGAGACTTATATAACCCAAAGAATAATGAACTAGCATTACTACTTACTTTTTTCTTTTTTTTCTGAAAAGGAAAGTTGAGATAGTTCATTGGTTTGAACGTATGGTTCAGATGTTGCTGAAAAAAAGTGTTTGCAATATCTGCTCTCCATCTTAGCAATACAAAAGCTTTCCTATGTCTTCAACACACGGACTGCTGAGGCAAAGAGAAAAGCAGGTCCCTGCAGATTATGGACCAACAGTAGACAAAGAGGGAGAAGAAGATGCCCAGTAAATAATAAGGCTGCAAATAAGACTTGGCCAAGAGTTTAGAATGCAAAACATGCAGAAAAATCCAGTGGTTTAACAACCTTAAGATAAATGAGGTTGTTAGGGATTAAGGTAGCAAAACTTAGCACATTGAAAGGTAAGACAGAAATGAAGACGTTAAGTTTGATATTTCCCTAGAAGTTACAGTGACTCTATTGCTTTGTTTCAGCTGGAGGGCCCATTTCATATAAATAACAGGTTATTCACTGGGACCTTTTCTTCTTGACATATTTTAAGCAGCTTTACAGATTATATGAATGCATGAGTGTATGCACACACACTTCTCACTAAGCTACCATAACCTGGATGAACTGGAACGTAGTCCCCATTACCTAAAATGAAATCTATATTTTCAAATCCAGTTTCAAATGAAAATGAATCATCTACAACTACAGAAGAAATTTTTAAAAACTTGAGTTATCTTAACTAACACTCGAAAGAAGCAAGAGCTGACAACCACCCTTCCATGGGACATCAGAAACTGTCACTAATCCCTAGTGATTGCAGCAAACTTTGTTTTGTAATGCTACAAACAAGTGTTTCCATTCAGACATACTCAAAATGATATTCAGCAATGATAGATCTTTTCTTTGTGCTCCAGACCTCACATTTTGAAACATGTATTAGCAATTTCCTCAGATGCAATCAATCAGCACACAATCTGGCTGTATCTACATCTGACCTCTGAAAGATGCTTCCCTTCCAACATCACACACAGAAGTCTCTAGCTCACTTAAATCTAGTGTCCTGCTTCTGAACTCTGACTTTCCTGTAACAGGGTATCACAGCTCCAAACCACAGTCGTGGCCCTCAGCATAGCCAAGGAGAAAAAAAAATGCAAACAAACAAATCTAAACCCACTTACTTGAAATCTAACTCACATAAAACCAGTGCATCAGGTCCAGCTTAAGTAAAAACATTGCACTGAGCATACACAGTACAAATATCAATGGAGAACAGATTTGGTATGTGATAAACGGTATGTATGGATACATATATATCCCATATACATATATATACACTTGGGCACATATATATATAGAATTGGACCTGATGGTCCTTATGGGTCCCTTCAACTTGAGATATTCTATGGAACTATGATCTTTCTGTAGAAAATCTGCATTACAGAATATTAAACAGCATTCAGCTACACTCAAGTTTGCCAGGTTTATACAATTGTAAAATTAAGGTCAGAATGCAACTATGGGTAATGTGCCTGTCATTAGCTTCTGTCCTTTTAGAATTTATTTTTTTTAGTATTGAAGGAAAGGCATCTGGTGTATGTTCAGCCCTTTTCTCTATGAAGTTGACTAAAATTTTGTTTGCTACTTTGCAGTCTTACTGTTAGAAATCAAGAAGAAGAGAGAGCAAGGAGAACATCTCATGAACTCCAAGCAGAGGGTATTCCAAACTGTGAGGAAAGGTATGGTCTTTATTAAGTGTTCTGTCAAGCTGAAATGAAACAAACCCAATAAACCATACTAAGTAATTGCAGTGAATTACATGAAGTATGAAAATAACTATTTTCTATTTGTCATTTACGCTCAATTTGCAAATCACCTGGTTTTTTACCTTCTAATGAACCAAATGATCTATAATATTTTGCTTTATTTATATAAGCACATCCTGACTCTCATAACATGACAAATTAAAACCAGCATTGTAAACGGTTTCCTTTTTTTCTGAAACAATTTGAAAATAAATCCTGCTCCCACCCAGCAAGTATGCAGTGAGCCTAACTGGCAGTGCTCAGCCTTACAAAAATAATAAATATAAAACGGAGCTTAGATCCTCCCAAGAGTCAGGCAATAGTTTCTTCAGAAATGCTCAAACAGGTTGTTGTGGTTTGATGCAGGTAAAAGCACCTGTAAAATGGTAATACACAGGTGGGTACCTTTTCAGAGTGTTTCAATCGTTGCTTCTTTATATGTATTTTCATTCAATGTTTAACTGTAATTTAACAAGGAATATTAGGGATAGAAAAAATTACTAGCTTTTGCAGAGGTACTTCTTTGTTGCAATTACTTTGAGCAGTAAACTGCAATTTCTGCAACAAAGCAGAGGCAATCACCTGCATCAGAGCTTTTGATAAGCACACTTTCAAAAAACATCTTATACATGTGTTTACAAGAGTTTGCACTTAGGTAGTTCCAGTGAGGAATCAGAACCCCATGAACCTTACAATTTTGTACCATTGTGATGGCAGATGCCTCCTGCCAGCTGCAAACAGCTTGAGTAACAATCATTCATTTCTGTCTTCTTTTGCTCTTCTTCCTCCTTAGCCCTGCTCCTACTCTCGAAGAAGTAAATGCCTGGGCTCAATCATTTGACAAGCTGATGCTTACTCCAGCTGGCAGAAATGCTTTCCGTGAATTTCTACGAACAGAATTCAGCGAGGAAAACATGCTTTTCTGGATGGCCTGTGAGGAACTAAAACAAGAATCCAACAAAAGCGTCATTGAAGAAAAAGCAAGACTAATTTATGAAGATTATATTTCTATCCTTTCTCCAAAAGAGGTATATTGCTTTCCCTAATACATTCTTTGATGTCACTTTGCAGAGTTAGTTCTAACATGTGTTTAAAGCTACAGCAATACTCAGGGACCCACACACATTCCCCTGCTATGAAGTACACATTTAGGGGAAGAAGGCACCCATCGTTGAGGTGAGATGGTCAAAACTGCTTTCATTGGTTGTAAGGAAGCATACCCTGGCACGCTGATGTGGAATTTTTAGTCTGAGGCACAAATATATGGCTGATCCCATTATCCTTGCTCAACTCAAATTTTAGTTGTTGGAGAAATTGGTTCCTTTTTTCGTTTCACTCAGAAGGGGGTGTATGCATCTCTCCAAAAGCACAGTAACCACAAATAAAGTGTTGTTTTCAAAGCACAAATTGCTCAAAGAGCAGCTGACAAAATACAGCATAGAACAAACACAATGACTTCCCCAAAATTTTCAAAACTACTTGTCACTTTGCTGTTAGCAAATATGTCAGGTTTCAAAGACACCTCAGTTCAGTTTGAATGCAATCCTGCCAAGCAGGCTGGAATTTTAAACCTTCCAACATCCTTGCAAAATTGCAATTTAATGTTTTGTAGTGCCAGCTATACTTACGTACTTACAAAAATGCTGTTTAAACCTACCCAGTCTGTTCCTGCAACACTAATATCTCTCTACAGACACTAGAGACTTGCAGAAAAAATGACATTACAGTATGTTGTATGGAACCATTATATAGCCCTACCTGAGGTTCACGTCAATTCACCCTGCTTTTTAACAGCAATTTGATTAAGCAACAGCTTCCCAGGTTACATTTTCTGCCTGCGTCATACTCTTACTCCAAATTCAATGTCTTTACAACAGCACTAACTCTCCAGGAAATGAACTGTCACAAAAAATTATAAATGCTCTCTACTACAGAGCAGGAAGTTGGTCCGAAATAACCCGTTGGTCTCTCAGGTCTCAGTAATAACGGGATTGCAGACAGCCTTGTTCAAATTAGGTACCTCAGTGAGGACATTTCTCTATCCATACTCAGGATATTATTCCATTCAAATTTTAACAGAATCATTTTTTGCCTAAGTATATTTAGCAGTTTTTACAGTCTTGGAGGACACCAGCTGAAATGGTTAAAAAAGTGAGCTTTTTCAACCAATAAAACAAAACTAAGACCCCACCTGTACTATCCACCACTACTATTTACATGAATTTCTATTTTAATACACAGGTCAGTCTGGACTCCAGAGTAAGAGAAGTTATTAACCGAAATATGCTGGAACCCTCACAACACACCTTTGATGACGCACAGCTTCAAATTTATACCTTAATGCACAGAGACTCTTACCCACGGTTTATGAACTCTGCTATTTATAAGGACTTGCTTCAGTCCTTGTCTGAAAAATCCACTGAAGCATAGAATTTTTTTCTTAAATGTATTTATTTTAAAACAGACAGGACTCTGGGCTACAGAAATCCACAGGGAATTTAGAATTAATCAGATATTTACCTGAAAATAACTCAGGCAAGTTTTACTACAGACTGAATAATTCAAATCCGCACAAAGCTCTGACACAATCAGCTAAGTACAGTTTCTGATTAAATTCAGTGTTATTTTGCAAAAGGAAATGAAGAGAATGAAGAAACGTTGTTCAAAAAACACAATATTTTTTCAAACACAGCAGACAACTCAGACACAAAGCTGTTACAATCTGTGTCTGAGGTACAAATACCAACTGAGCACGAAAACTAAAATTGATTTTTAAGTGGAGTGTTAGAATTTTCTTGAAAACCAAACCAGTTACCCCATCCACACTGTGACCAAAGTAAAAATATTACTATCAATACTGGATTATATCAGACCTGGCATAGGTACACTCCACTTCTTTTGGTGTATTTATTGCATACATGGTGCACTAGTGGAAATTAGTATGGCAATCTTATGAAAGTTACTGGTTGAAATAATGCTGCCTATAAAAAAAAATCTTTTGCTAAAGAATTGTTATTTTAATACTAGAATCTGCTGAAAGCATTATGTTCCCTTTGTTGATGTTCGTAAAATTAAATTATTTACTTCAGAGGAAGATAAGTCTGGCCATTCAAATTCCAAAATAAAGCACAAAAATTCTCACATATTCTTCCCTTCCCTCAGGAGGCGTATGTAAAATCCTTCACTATTTGCTCCCAAGAGGACGGCAGTTTCAGCCAGCTTGGGTTTGTAAATACTAAATTCTCCCATTCCCTGACAGATCTTGTATGGTTTCCATTACACATATACACACAGTTTAATTAACAAAAGCAGGAAGATGGAACTTGTGTTCTGGTACAGCACTATTTCAGACTGTCCAGCAGCACCAGCTCTATCCTCTTATGAACCATGTTCATTTACAGTACACCCAAAGCACTACACCTAGTTCCTGGTCATATCTCAAAATCAGTAATCACAGGAAAAACTATGAAGAAAGTAAGTTGAATCCACATAAACTATCTGTAGATCTGTTACTCTAATGTCTTCTTTCTTTTAAATTACAAGATTCACTACAATTCCACTATATTAAACTCTGGAGTTTATAGTGGATTTCCACTGAACTGTACTTTTTTTCCCGTGTTTTTATTTAAATGGGCCAAATGACACCTATAGGTTGGAAAAAGATATATGGGAAACAGGACAAAAAAAAAAAAATACCCCTAGAAGGGAGAACCAGACAGGCACAGTACAGTGATGTGTACTGTAGCCTTTCCAAAACCTACTCTTTGCCTAATTCCAGCATTATGAAAAGTAAAAAACAGGGACTTTCTCTAAAAATAGGAAATGGGAATACCAAAACAATTTAAGAGATCAATTTAATTGTTTCCTCAATGCACTTGGCAGGAAACATGTTGACCCCTTACTGCATTTGCATTTTGAAGCACATAATGATTAGGTTTTTTCATGACACAGCACCACAGAAGACCCAGAACATGGTAAGTTACCAGTGCTATGGGCTGCTTCAAGGCCAGGCTGGACGGGGCACTGAGCAACCTGGTCTGCTGCCAAGTGTCCCTGCCAGTGGGGTTGGGACTAGGTTCAGGCACCTTCCAACCCAAATCATTCTATGATTCTATGGCCAGTTTTCATCATCTCCTTTCAACAACAAAATACTATTCAACAGGTCAGCACAAAAAAGTAAACCAAAAAAACTCGAGAGAACAAATCCAAGTGCTTTTGCCCCCTGTAGCACAGTGCTGAATGACTGAGTGAAGAGGAAACCCTTCCATATACAACTCAAGACACAGTTCAGTTAGTGTTTGCCACTGCTTAACCTATCAATGCTGGTTACCTCAGCTGAATTTCTATTTAACACACCCAAAGCACTACCAATACAATTTCAGTTTATGTGAAGTATTATAAGGTAAGTAGTAACTTCAACAAAACAAACTAGATATCTTCAAAAGGCAGCACTCATGGGGAGCTTGCAGTCAAACAGACGATGCTGTACTTGTTTTAGTGAGGGTGGGTGAGAGTGCTCTAAACCTCCAAGTTGACTAATTAAGTTTAATTAGGTCAAATTAAGCTTGTTGGAAAGATCATATGTGTACATTAAAAAAAAAAAATTCAAAGCATGTCATCTCACAAAATGGAGGATTTAATTTAAATTTTCTCTCTTCCCTGCCAAGATACTTCATTAAAAGCTAGAAGACAGACCGAACACTCACAGTTCATATCAAACAATGTATTCTATTATTCTGCAAGAAAAAGAAAGAAAAAAGATGAAGTTAGAGAGGAGAGAAAACTATATTGGTTTGGGCAGTTTTATCGTTAACAGTAAATTATTAAAAGAAGAAAGTAATAATTTCAAAGCTTATTTTCCATGTGCCACAACTTCTAAGCAATTAGCATTCTCATTTTACTTCTGCATTACAATATGTTGACATTTGCAGTGTGCATTCTTTCCTGAAATATCTTAACAAATCTTAATGCTATGCCTTAGGCTTAAGCTTATACCCACTACCAGTGGCAGAATGCTGATCCCTAGATATGTTGAGAGTATCTCCTAAAAACCCAAACAACCCACTCCCCTAAATATTTTGCTATATTGAGGCTGGTTAATGCTGGATTTAATTGATGGCATGGAGGCAAGGAGAGGGGGGAGGGAGGAAAACAAAAACCCACCCACACAGATGACAAATTTTTAATTACATTTCATTACTATATACTTGTTCATGGTGCATAAACTTCTCAGGGCAAAAGCAAAGTGCACTGAAAAGGAAAAGTTTCCACAGACAAGCTGTTACACAAATAGCAGGAGAAAATAATCATATTGACATAAGGTATTATTTAATCATGTAAGAAATTATCACAAAATCAATTTATCCTAGGTTGAAAATGAGCACGGTTGGTTTGCCTTGGCATTTATCGAACTGCAGGATATCATTAAGCTCTAACAACTTTCCAGTCCACTGGCATTCTTCCTTCAATGTCTGCACATCATAAAGTAACTCCCACAGAACATGCATACTGTTAAAGACTGCTCTTTTCACCAGCCTGCTAAGCACTATTAAAATTGCATGGGCTCCTTCAGCCAACATATTGTGCTTTACAGTGACCTTTAAATTCCGAAGTCATTAGCACAGTACAAATGGAGAAAAAAAATAGTATATTTAATTCTTAAGGGCTCTACCATATAAAGTTAGATTAAAATTCATCACATAAGCATCATGTACTTAAGCAGTTTCTGATTACAAAGGATATCAGAAAAAAGATAAAATTCTGAGAAAGGCTATCACATCACAATGTCAAATAATTTTTAAACAACTTTGCTGTAAGCAATACTTAAGAACATGTGTCTTCTGTCATAAAAGTTATGAGTATTGTTTCAATGACATTATGAAATATTTTCTATACTAATGTTGTAACTAAATTAATCCCAAACCCTTTGAAATGGTAAAACAATTCAAGAGTAGTGATGATCTAGTGAAACAAGCTAATATACAGTTGTATAAAACTGTGCTTGAAAGAAGTGAGGTTTCTTTATATGAATGACTACTATTTCAAGATCTATTTCCAGAGACGTGTTTGAGAGGTAATACAACCACATTTTACAGAATGAAGACTTCATGTGTATGAACTAAGTTCTGCCTCGGCTGGTAAGGGTTGTGAGTTTCAATTTAAAATTCATGTATGTGATCACAAGCAGAATCCTGAACTCTGGATAAAAACCAGGCACTTCCTTGGATTCACACAAGCCAAGATCACTGGGCAGATATTTCCCTTCTGCTTAGTGATGGTAAAAAAGAACCATTCAATACAAGATATTTTAAAACTCATACTTTCTCCTGGAGAAGGTAACAATATATGAGGAAATGTATTATATATGAGAAAATGTCCTCTAATGAAGGATCCAGAAGTTGTGTTTTCTGAGCAGCAAAATCCTCTAGCCTTGCTTACAAAAGACTGGATCCTTAAAGAACACACACACACACACACACACATTAAAAGGCATGTGGCTTCCTCTTTCTCTCTATTAGAATAGTGTACAAACTACCTTAAATTGTAGGGCAACACTGTTCCATCTGAGAGAATTCAAGTGTCCATAAAGGTAATAACCAAACCTGCTATTCTTAGATGGGAGAGATTAATCACCAGTTCTGCTGGCATGTTTCAGTGCATAAAACATCCCAAGGTACTGGGTCAGTCACAGCACAACTGCAGCCCAGGAGACAAGCCAGACAGCTGGAGAAACAAGAGACAGTCTCAGCCCCACCTTTGCATCCTCTCCAACAGAGGAGAGCAATTTCAGACAGCTGTGAAAACCACAGCAACTGCTGAACAGAGGTGCATCCAAAGATCAGTACTGGAAAGCTTTATTTTTGGATTTGGGTAACCAAAATAAAGCAAGAATAGAATAGATGCATTTTTGGATCTAGTTCTTGCACTCCATCTTTCACTGGGCAAAAGAAATGGTTCTTTTTACCACGGGGGCAGAACAGGGTAGGATGAAAGCTGCTACTCAGCCATAAGGTGAGTGAAACCACATTTTATTTCAACTCTTTCTTGGATACACCTGCATCACAGAAAGTGCTACCACAGTTCTGGTTCTTTTAATAAAGTCCAGATATAGTCTGGTGACTACAGAAAGACAATTACTGCATTTTCTCAAAAGATATTTTGCCTAAGTGTCACAGTCAGGCACAAAGATTAAAAGACACATAGTGTGAGGAAGGTTATGCAAACCAGTCTGTGCCTGCCCTGTATATATGTGCTGTGAACAGCTGTGGAAATTTATGTCTACTTGGCATCCAATTTGCAGTCACTTTTAACACAATTTTTTGAACTTGTTCTTTTAGAAAGGTCCCCAAACAAAGCACTCTAATTGGTAGTAAATATCTGTAATTAGTTTGTTGTCCTCAACAACTTGAAAAAAAATGAATTTTACATCTTTTAGTAACTCTTAGGAAGCAATCCTGCCAATGGACCTAAACACAGGCTAAAAATTAACCCATGCTGCTAGTAGAAAAAAATAATGTTTTCAGAAGGGCATTAATATCAGTTGAGTTAAAATGTTTACATAAAAAAAGCTACGCAAGAAACTTTAAATGCTAAGCAATTTTCTGCCTGAAAAAAATAGGCTGTAACAAAACTTCTATTTTAATAATTTATTCCCTTCAGCAGAAAAGCCACGTTTCCGTGCATAAGCTGACTGGAAAAGCTTGCTCTATAAAGTATTTACTAAACACTTCTTGTCTCTCAAAGTTCAAGTGTCATCATACTATTTCCAACTCATTTGTTATGGTTGCCACCACCATCACACAAAAAAATATTCAACATAGAAAAACTTGTTTTTCCTTTACATTCAAGGAATTTATTCTCCAGGAGTTGTGCATACTCTTCCCATCCCCTCATGAATAATTTATACAGTGCCAGAATAGACCTCCTCAGCCCCAAACTCCAAAAAATTAAGTAATATAAAATTGGATATAATGAAAGAATTTAATCTTTTCTAAAGATGTTGACATGTTTTTCATTGAAAACACATTTGCAAATATTTCTAAACATGCACTGTTAAAAAGCAAACTCTAAAAAAGCAGCATTTATATAATTTCTCATATGGAAAAGATCATAACTTTAATAATTTATTCCCACTTGCAGGTCTGTGATTGACACTGGATAACCTACATCTCAAAAATCATTTCATGAACAGTATCAGTGCCATTTAAATGAAGGGAGTATAGTAAAACCTCCCCAGCCAGTTTAATGTAATGAATTGGTTAGCTGGTGTTATTAGGATAGCCTACAATACAATGCCTTTGCTTATTCACAAAGTCTAAACCCAAGCTGGTTGTCAAGCACATTAAGCAAGACTGAACACTTAAATCAGATTTAACCAACTATTTTAAGACATTCTTAGAAATAATGCCTACTGATAGAACGTAAAAGACATGCTTTGGGCAATAAAATATATTGCATTGATCAAAGCTGGTTACATAAACAAGCTTAACCAACCATTACAAAAGAGCTCATCATATCCACTAATAAATATTCAAATCCCATGACTGCAAATTTAGTCCTAGTCCAGAAAGAGCATATACAAACTAGAGAGTTAATTAAATTGTATTTTAATTAACAACCAAGTTTAATGCTGTGAGGAACTTATATACCTTTTCTGCTTGCAAAGCTAGTGAACACAGCAGAGAGAAACAAATTTCATTCTCACAACCGAGCAAAGGTGGAGAGGCAAAATACACACAGGAGGAGCGTGTATATTTCAGACCACAAAAAACACAGTACATTATTCACATAGTTAGAAAGAAACAAGACAATTACCAAAATGTTTAACTGGTAAAAGTTTAATGTCAACTTACTTATAAAAATGAAAAAATATTTTAGAATTCACCATACAATTGAGCAACCTGGCCCTACTGACTACCAGCTATAGGAAGGCATTTAAGGAAATGATGGTTGTGTCAAAACAAAGGCTAACTTGAGGCATGTATGCTGCTTTGAAAGAAAAAGAAAAGAAAAACCAAAAAACCTTCTCATTTGCAGGAAGCTAGATGCTTAGCCTAGTTTTTAAAGCTAATTACAAAATCCTCTTTCATACTGGTCCAGATGTCTTGACAATTTCTTCTTTTAACAGAACTGTCAAAAGAAAAGAATTTTTTATGAGATCTTCATACAGCTTAGTTCTAAATCTTTGCAAGAAGATACAGAAATATAACACCATACTTAGGATATGGAAATTACTAGTTAAAGCATTTGCTTATATTGTAACCATTCCTTCAGGCATCTGTATACAGACACTTTTGTAACTGCCAACTTAGAAAAAGTTTTAAGGACAAACACACTTTTCCAGGTACTACAAAGAATTTCATCAAACAATTTCTAAGCTTTATACATTATTTAGATATCTCGGAGCACATATTTAAACAATATTCAGCAATAAGCTATGTAAACCAAGATGCATAAAGTATTTTTTTATGTGGCAGTCTTAATGTATACTATACTGTGGCATGGCCCTGCAGAGCTGCAGCATTCTTAATACAGAAAAATAACAGAATGAGGTTATCATGCTTCCTATTGCATGCGATCACATCCCAAACTGTAAATTTTACAAGCCCTTGTTTCAGTGTTTCTCTGTTTTATTGAACTACCAGTGTTCCTCAGAAGCTTTAAAAATTCCTGTTTCCTGAACTTAAAGAAAAAGATTCAATCAAGTTATCACTGCCCTACACTTATCCTGGCACAGGAATACAGCAGCAGTCATTTCTCTTTTTTATTGCCTCTTCTTTTCAGAATAGCAAAAACCAGAAAAAATAGTAACAACAAAAGGGTTAAAAAAGGCCTGTTACACTCACCAGAGATTAAAACCAGTTAAAAGAACTTTGGGTGAAGAAAGAGAAAACACAGTGACTAGCTTGTCACCACTTTGTATGGCAAAGCAGTATTGTAACTAAATGTCACAAGGACTAAGTCCTGCTTCTCTTCTCCTTTGCCAACCTACTTGAGAGATCTCACACCTTCAGTCAAAAATACATTTCTAATTTAAAGCCATTTTGTAATATCAACATGAAATAACACTAATGGGTTAAGAAATACTAGAAGTCAACAGAAAGTGGTTTGTCACATTTACTGTAAACCAAAATTAACCACAGAGCCTGGCTGCCTGCTATCAAATATGCAGAGCAGTCTAACAGTCTTACCTTCCATCTGTTTCCACATTCATTACAGACAACAAACGTTGTCATGGGTTCATCAGCACTGCGGGTTTGAACCTTTGGCAAAGGCAAGAGCCAGAGCAGAAAATGAAAATTAGTATCTTCAACTTTTGGTAGTGTGTGTTCAATGTAACTGTTTCAATCAAAGTTTAACATTAAGGAAACAAATTTACATAAAAATACAAGTTAACTTTATGTATCAACTGAAACTGGGCTTTTTGACTCGCTATAAAGCCATTATAATCTTGAAATTTGAGAGATTTGGTAGCACTAAAATACCAGTTTCTGCATTGAGCTGTGCATGTATTTCTAGGAACAGTTTCTGCGCTACAACTACAATGTTCAGTACAGCTTCACATACCTTTACTGATTGAAAGGCTTAAAAGTCTCATGACTGAAAAACAGCTTGCTATTGAAAGCATCTGATAAACAATATAAAATAGAAATGCAGCTGATCCTATGATGAAAATTACATTTCCTGAAGAGCTGTTAAGCAAATTAAAGCCCCCTTTCTGCAGTTGCAGGAACGACTGTAAATCAGGGTCTAGTGTTAGTCAAATGGTATATTAAATATATTTTAAAATGTACATGTGTATATACATATGTATTATTTTCTGCTATTTAGTCCCTCTGTAAAAAAAGTTTGCACACATTAAAACAAGTATCCCTCCTCCACATAAAACCCTTATGAGTAAGATGTATTAAGAAGAATTAGCAAAAATTCAGCATTGCAAAGAAACTGAAGTTTCCATCTATACAGATACTCAGCTTGGATCTACATAAAATTTTTGGCAAATAAATACAACAAACTTGCTTTACATAAGCACAACTAACTAGATCCATCTATCTTCACATTTTGTAATTTGTCAGCATTTTGTTAAAAGTTCATTTTGCAATTTCAATTCTTTTCCTCTGACAATCTTTATATAGGACTTAAGCTTTGGAAAAGGAAAACGAAGTCTGAATAACCACGCACCTGGGTGTATGTACAGTTCTTCTTTTTGCACTTGCCACATGTAAACAGATCAGTTTGGGTACCTCCTGTTTTAGCCATCTGGTGCTCTCTGATAGCTTCTTTGGTCAGATTTTTGCGCATTTCTTTCAGCTCATCACTTGCCATTTCCTAACACAGACAAAAAGGCCTGTTACACTCACAGAGTTTTAGCTTTAAAACAAGTTACCACTGTGCGAGCCAAAACCATTTTTTTATTTAGGATCCATGAACAGCAACACTGTTGCAGGGCAATGTAATTCGACATATTTTAATTTCACAAGATTTCAGCTGGGATATCTCACAGCACAGAAGCTACAAAAAGTTAAAAATTTTCTCTTTTTAACACAGATAGGGGAAAAAAAAGTACAACATCAAACGTCTAGAAACATTTCTATGCAAATGTACTTCTGAAGTTCAGAAGTGTAAGAGAGACATGGTAGAGGACTTAAAAGTCCTCCAGAGAGGTAAAAATGATCCCCCTAACCCTAGGTTAAATCCTAGGATAATTGTCTCATTGACCTACATAGAATTTATTATAGGAAAAAAATCACATTATTTTGACGACTTCCATATTTGTATTGATAAATACAGTACAGCCATAACTTACCATATGTAACCAGAAATCATATACACTTAGTTCCTACAAAGAATTCAGAATCACCCATTTTCTTTTTCCTTTAAAATAGTTCTAGTGCACAAGATCTCCACAATGTGTAGCAATCCAATGTGCACAGCAAAACCAATTTGTTACTTTTTTTTTCAATACAGTTTTATTCGACATCCCATGTAGATGTGCAATGCCAATCTTATACCAATGCTGTTTCACTTTAGAAGTAATCATAACGCTAAGGGAGTTTTAGCCATTAACATTTTAATCCAAAGCATTAATCAAACAAAGAATGGGCACTGGACAGGACAAAATATATGTCTGTGCGTATGTATATAAATATGTAGAACAAAGAAAATCAAAATACATACTGAAGGTACAATTTGGTTTTTTTTACACATTCTTTCACCAGCCTCTATTAAAAGAAAAAAGCAACCAAAAAAACCCACCACAGCTTTCTTTTGGAATAAAGTTAGTAATGATTTTCATTAGTTGACCATAACTTTAATTTCTTTCAGTCTCCAAGACACCCCTTTAATACCTCATCTGAGGGGGTAAAATCCAACACACAGAAGCAGAACTACAAAACCAAAACATGATGTTTAACCACACTTTAATTTTTCTCTCCCATAAAATCTAATTTTTCATTTGACTTTACAAAAAAGCCACAGTCTTTCGGAAGTATGGCCAGCTTACATAAATTATTTTTATGGCTAATAAATACAGGCCAGGATGTAAGTCCAACAGGGAAATAGTTCAAGACCTGTGCTTTCCTTACCTCTGCTGTCATTTTGGCAAACTTGTCAGGAGGAATGTTTCCACATAATACATTTTTCCTTAGGTTAGGGTTCTTTGCATCCTTGAGATTCGCTATCCTACTTCGTACCCTATTTTTGTATTTCATATCAGTGTTTTTTAATTCTTGAAAAATAGGTGCTTTGGACTTAAGGAACAAAACATGGATAAGTAAAATAGACTAACACATCAACAAGCAAAACAGAGCACTAGAAAGGATTCATTTTGGGGGGCAACTTCTAAACCAATGTACTTCTCCACTGTCCATCAAGTCCTCCCCCCAACCCAATCAACAGCTACTTTCCTGTTCAACACAGCAGAATTCACAACCTTCCTGAAACCTAATCATAGTTCAGCACATGGTCAGTGAAATACAAATTTTTGGGCAGTAGGATCTCTAATGAAATTGTGAAAAGTCACTCATAACTTTGCATCCAGTTTCTCGACCTCATCCTGAGAATTAATTCATTTCTGAACCAAATATTCAAATAATGACAGCTCACTAACACAATTTTTTTGTTAAAAAAAAAAGAACCCCAGACCTCTGTTCTGGAGCTATTCAAACACTGCTACCAGAACTACCCTTCTGAAAACTGTGAATTCATTTAGAAATAAACTTGTAGAAAATTAAATAAAGACATTAGAAAATTATTAAGAAGACTGTTAACTGTTAACAAGAAAAGATTTTTAAATAGCACAGAAGAGCCCAGAATTTTATGTAAGAATGCTTCAGTAAGATATAATATTGCTGCTGCAAGGAAAACATATTGAGTCGAAAAGAACCCACACACACTCACCTACATGCATTCCTACATATTTTAAGGCAAATCATTTAGGTTGGGCTGGTTTTTTAAACACTAAATTTATGTACTGATGTGTTGAACACAGTTTACCATTTTTGTTTTACATGAAATATAAAAACACTCAATAGTTAATTAATTTGAAAATTATCTGTGTTTTTAAAAAATACTCCTTCCTCTAGAGCAAACAGATATACAACAAAGGATATCTTCTTCAATCTGAGAACCCAGCTCTTCTTCATCAGCACCAATAGCAATGTAATCATCTGAGGAAAACAAACGATAAAATATTAGCAACCCGACACTCTGTTCTAGATTCCTGAGATCCCTATAGTGTCAGAACTCTGAAACTCAGCAAATTATAAAACATCTGCAATGAGTTTTCTTTATGTATGGGTAATTTTAATTTAGTGCATGCTTATCCTTTCAAAATTTATTACTTGGAACAACAAAAAAGAGAGAAAGGAAGCAGAACAGAAGTTTAAAAGACTTAAAAATCTTGAAAAACCAAAAAGGTTCTGACACCTAGTTGTAAACACAAGTAGAAACAAAAAACCATTGCTATACAGAAAAATTTTAAATATTCCAATAGGCTTGGCATCTCTCCCATCTCCACAGCCTGTCCACAGAACAGACTATTATAAAAAGGAAACATTTTATATTGTGTTTAATCAATTGTTTTAGTCCACACAATACAAGAATAAGCAAATAAATGTTTTGCATGCATGGAAGAGAAAGATTTCATTAGAAACATAGTAATTAAATAACAAACAATCTTATTAGATTTTTTAAAATGCAAAACAGAGATGTGTCATAAAAAACATAAATTAGAAGAACTAGACCACAGCAGTTTTGAAGATGATGTAACACTTGAACTAAAATGTCTCAAGATAAGTGTTTACTGTTTCTGACTGAAATGCTTCCTCACAAAGACATCTGCCTTCCCAAGACAGCTTAAGAACAAATTACATACAGTGTTTGCCTCCTCATTTTAACATGGGTGTACTTCAGTGAGCAATCCAAATATCATTCCTCCTTCAATCTCATACCAAAGGCCAGAAAACAAGAAAACAACCTTATTTTTTTAACTCGTGGATCATCAGTTTACATGTGCTGTAGAAAGCAGCATAGCAAAAAAGGTTCTTAGAAAACTAGCTAAAATTAAGACTACATAGAATTATGAATATTAAGATGCTGTATGTGACTGTCTGGTCCCAAAAGAAGTCTATGAACTACATATCCAGATGACCACAAATTCATGGTCTTTAGTCAGCTTTGCTTATTGTTTATACCTGAATTTATATGAATTAAAAGAAAGAATAAAAGAGTGAAGAGAGTAAACACAGATGATTCAGAAGTCTACTTACACTGGGCCAAGTTACACTAAGCTAAGAACAAAAAAACAGGAGCTGGGTCACAATTTTGATAGAAGAGAAGGACGCACCAGAAAAAAAATCAGGTCAGGTAATTCTGAAAAGTCCAGCTTTCAGTTTGCTCCTTATCTAGCATATCATTCAATTTGTCATTTTAAAGACACCCAAGTGTACATGAGAGATAAAAAGAAAAAAAGTCAGGGAACAGTCAAGGAATTTACAGATACCCAAAAGGCATGAAGTTCAGAGCAATGCAAGACTCTCTTATTGCAAGCATCTTGATGAAACATCAAGAATAAATCGAAACAGTAAAGTAGCTTCAAAATCTGAAGGTCCTCAGAACCTCTGGTTTAAGAAAGGTAGTCTTGTAAATAGTCACACTCTCTCAGTCAAAAAGACTGAGAAAAAAAAAAAAATAGCCTCTATAAAAACATTGAAATGAAGCATTAAGGAGGTAATAACCTTCCTGAAAAGAAGGCAAGGTATCAGATGAACTGAGCCACAAAATGTCCTGAATCATCAGCAACAAAGATGCATTTTGAAACATTCCCATGCTGTCAAGGTTACTCATTACTTGTACCTTGAGTGAACTGGTTTATGGGTCTACACACACAACTGGACACAAACAGGGTTTATTCTACCCTACGGGGCAGGAGAAAATGTAGAGTGGGAAAGACAGAAAGAGAGAAGGAAATAGTTAAACTTGAAAATATAGTCTACAAAGCTCACCTCCTGTTCTGAGAGCTGCAGAGAGCATTTCCCTACATTTCACTCGTACAGAGTCTGAAGTGCTTGGAGCCCGGGGAAAAGAAGGGATGAAAGAATTTGAGGGAGCACTACCCTCCTCCTTCCTGCTGCTGGAATTGCTACTTGAACTGCTGAAAAAAGTCAAAATGAAAACCAATATTAATGTTTTTTTCCCCCTTCTTCAAATAACTTTGTTTCTGGGCAAAATACAGGTCTTTTGCTATATCCATTTGATGGTATTCCAAAATAAGAACACAGGCCACCTTTTTAAGTTATTTATAGCTCTAGAGTCAATACAATTTTTAAAGTGTCTTTAGACTACTCACTAGGGCATTCCATACAATAGAGACACAGCAGGTATTTCATTCCATTATGTGGCACATAAGCTTTAATTCTCAGTTCTTTACATTAACATGAAATCTTTTTTTTCCTCCCACAGAACTTTACTTTAAAAAACAGTGACGATACATCACACCAACATTCACTCTGCAGCGAATGCCTTGCATTCAATCTGCTTACTGCATTGAAGAGGTGCCATGGGCACAAAAAACTCCCCACAATTTACATTGTTTTGCAAACTGTAAATCAAGTTTTTAGCTTCCATCTGGACATACAGTTAGAGGTTTAATTTCAATTTTAAAATGGCTGCTGAAAAGAGATCCCTAAACTCAGAAATGTATAGAAGAAATGGGCTTGCAAATACTCTTTTGTAAATGTTCTTCAGTTCCTGCAGTGACATTAATGTAGACTTCTTTTTCTGATAACGTATTTTGTGTTTACCAAAAAAAGTACAGAATGTTTATTAAACATAAAAGCTAACACACGAAAGAAGCATATGCAATTATCACAAAGCAGAGACTGCAAGTTGTTTTACAGTTCTCAAAGCTGGGTGCTAGTACTGAGAGAGGACAGAGTATTTGACAGACCCAACAGATGGAATAAACAATTAACTTGTCTGGCCATATCTTGACCTATGTCTTTCTTTTTTTTTCATGACAACAGCAGCACAGTTTACTTCCCTAATTAACACACTGTTTCTTATACAACTCTGTCTTTCAGTAAAGAACATGGCAGCTGTCTCTAACATGACAAATTTGGACCAAATACTTTAATGGTTATTTATACTGAGTGAGATTATTTGCATAGTCATTAAGAATTAAGCACCTTTCTTCTCTGGCTTCAGGGCTGTTTTGTGAGGAAGATGCAGGCTCCTTTTTCTTTTCTTCAGAATCTTTATCAGTTGAAGGTCCATCTGGAAATACAAAACATGAGAAACTCTCTTCTACCCAGAAATAGTAACTGATTTAAAGTAGTGGTAAAATACCATGATTTCTCCTGAACCAGTTGGAAATGCTATCAGCTCCCACTCTCTGCTTTGACCTTCTCTTGCAGTACAGCCTTCCACTTCCCAACACCCTCCCAACGCAGGAAGTGGAAAACATGACAACACTTCAGATCCTTCGAGTCAAGTCCAGCATCTGCTTAAACTGGCAGTGAAGACATGATGGAAACACAGACTTTTATGATTTATTTTTTCCAACACTCCTGTATTACATAGACAATAACTTCTTAGGTATTGTATCAAGTCTCTGGAGTTTGTCTTCCATGCTTTATATACATAAGTTCCTACTACACACATGCCATTCTTTTTAATTATATGGTGAAACATACCATGGTAGGCAAAATAGAAAGTAATTTTCATATTTTTGAAGGAGTTTTCGAGACACACAGACAGTATTTTCTGTGATAGCTCTTAAATTATTTGCCTCAGTGTTTAAATATATTTGAATCTGCCATTCCCACACAGCTTATGTTTCACTATGATTTAATAAAGAATAAAGACAAAAGTCTTTACGGAAAAGAGCAATCACAACATTTAACTCCAGGATAGCAAGAATGCATACACCCCTCTATTGTAAAGAGGATTTCAGAGTGGCTGAATTGAGTGCCTGCTTTGATTTGCTCTCTAGAAAAGCTGGCTCTCTACTGCCTACAGAGAAAGCCTAGTGAGATTGGCATCACTGATTGACAGATTTTGTGAATTCCTCTTTCCAAGCCCTTATAAAGCTGCTATTACACTTCTAAATTCGTAGACACTGTATTATCGGAATAAGCATATATTACAAACTTTAAAATTAATCAAAAACAGAACAAGAAAAGGAGGGAAATCTGTTAAGGCTCAGTCTTGCCAACAAAGATGTCCTGAACTAAGCATGTAAATCCTTGTTTGAGCACCTAAAAGTATCCTTATTTCCAGAGGAACCCCATCCCTGTGCTTCTCAGAGGAACTCGGTTGTACATAACACACAAATTCAGGTTTCTTCAAACATTGAGCTTTTTAATTTTGTTTTTATAGAGTAGAAAATAACTGTATTGGCTTTCTCTTTATAGGAACAATAAACTGAACATGATTTTGATCCTTTCCTTAATCTGTGAGTTAAGGGATTTATCTAATCAAATATCATTTTATTAAAAAATCATAACAGAGACAGCAGTACTGCATCAGACCAGGCACTCATCTACTATCCTGGCTCTAGCCGTACCCATAAAGAGATGGACACAAAATAGTATAGGAAAAAGCACAAAAAGATACTTCTCCAAATTATTCCCCCAGCCTTCAAGAGCTCACTCATTGTTTGCAATGTTGTATTCAATCCTTGATAAATTTCTTTATTTAAGAAAAAAAAAGATAATTAAACACAGATGATGCATTTAGGCTGACTGCCTTCAACAAGCTGAAGATGTTATTCAAAAAAACTCGTAATAAAGATAGCAATTTAACAACTTTTGTTTATAAAAAGTAATTTCACTAAGAAAGCAAACAAGACTATAAGGTGAATGGATCACACAAGTTCTTTGCTATGACAACTGAAGTGCACTAAGAGAAAGAAAACAACTCCCATTTTTAACATGCATACTCACTCTCTCTATGGCAACAACTGATTACATGACATAATCTTTAAAGATGTTCTAAATATGCATGCAATCTCATTTACCTTCATAGTGTTTTAAGTACATGGTTATTTTTGTCAGAGGCTTTAAGACAAACCTGTAGATCAAACAGGTGTCTTGGAGTACATCTCAAGTCCTGCAAAGCAGGAGCTCTGCTTCAGCCCATTTACCTACTCATTTTTTTCTGGCACACAAGTTGTCAAATTCAGGTCTGACCTATGGAACTCCTGCTTATTTTACACCATACATACCACAGTGGTATAGCTGGCACCCAGTTTTCTTTTATCAAACGCTTCATTTAGCCCAGCACCATTTCACCAAGGGCAGGCACCTGAGAACACCTGCCAATACCCCAATGGATTCTTTCCTTGATGGAGGGCAGGGTATACACAAGGCACAGAGATAAAAGCACAGCTCCTCCTATAGCTGCAGACCAGTCCATGCAAGGATGTCTCAAACCAAGGTCAGACTTGAGCAGCTGAGACTGGACATCTTCAGCAAGTATGTCTTCAAACCCATAGTTTCTTTAATCACTTAAAAGTTTATAGATATTTTTGCTTAATCTAGTTTCAGAAAGCTGAAAATAAAGTTAACAGCATCCTAAGTGTTTAAGTTGCTTTTATGGATCATAAATTGGAAAGCACTAGAAGAGGTGCTTTCAATCTTTAAACTCACATATTAATAAGGATATCTTGTTTTATTGAAATACTGTATTGACAAAAGAACTGAGTGCAATTAACAGCCTGCTAGACAGCATTTCATCTGTCCTCTGGGGAAAGAAAAATTATCCTTGACAAATTAAAAGTCCCTACTAATTAGCTTATTTTACATTCCATGGGCAGACTCTAATAAAAAGGAAGAACGACATCTAATGGGAACTATGAGCAACCACAGAAATTCTAACAAAGTAAGGTGGAAAAAATGGCCCTTCTGTGAAATGCCTATAAAAATTCCAATGTGATTCACCTCAGGAAGTCTACAGAACATTATAAATATTTATATAATATAAATTACAAGTTGTGCAGTTCCTTTTTCCATACAGCTATTCAAACTTAACCAATTTTTTCTTCAGAAACAAATGGAAATAGTCCCCAATTTTAGGATTGAAAATTGTAACTTCACTGTTTTAGCTACTGCATCTTGAGGAGGCCATAAAAAAATCTCAAAGCTTTGATTTTTTTATAAGAGACGCTAATTTATATTAATACTTCTTCTTTAAAATACAAAGAATATACTAGTAATATGAATAGACTATTAGCCATTGGAAGAAGACTTTCAAAGTTTAACAAGTGCACTGCAGTTTCTACCTGGAACTTGCAATTAATTTGAAAGATACTTGAAGCTTCTCCAGTGAAAACTCTCCAGGGTCAAACATGACATATCAGTAGTTTTTGTTATCTAACCAAAAATTCTAATGTAATAATATACAGCCAGATAACATAACTAATCTGAATGTTAGAAGCCATTACAGCTTTCTCCTAGATTTTTCTGTTACAAGACAACATTAGACATTTGCTAGTAACAAGAAAAAAATTAGAAAATATAAAGATGTAATGTTATTAATTTATAAATCTAACTTTAAATTAAGAAAATGTTTGAAGTAAAAATTTTTTCAGAAACAGTAATGAAAGGTGACTAGTTATTACCTGGAATCACATGAAAATTTAATTTAGCAGGATATCATGTGTTACCTACTCTTGAATCACCACCAGAACTCGGAAAGTTTTCTGAGCATTCAGTTTAAAAAAATTAAAAGGAAGAGATAAGAGAACAGGTATCAGATGACAGAGTTATTAATTTAACAACAACCTTCATATTTAATAATTACTTAGGCTCCATTTTCCAGACTCTGACCAAATAATCTTGAGATGCACAAGCAGCTACACTTGTCAGCAATTCCTCTACAAGATGTAATAAGGCATGAAGGTAAGATCAGTAAAGTTTCTTTCCAGTAGTAGCACTGGGAGAAACAATATCTAAAAATCCATGAATAAATAACAAAATTATGAACTGTCCTATTTTTAAAGATTTTTTTATCATCAGTGACAAAAGACCATGACACATGGACTTATTCACTATATGTGTTTTTCACTTATATAGTATAATGTATCATGTGTTGGTATCTCTCCACTGATTAGCTTAACAAATTATAGACCTACTAACAGTACATAAACAGTTCCAAATATACACTTGACAGGAGGTGATTTCCACAGCTCATACTTGATATGAAAATGAAACTACTGAAATTGGTTTTTCACTTAATTCTGCTTGATGTCTTAAAGACGTGTACTTTTCTTATCAATAGTAAATAATATTCTTAAACGCTATTAGACTCTAATTTAAGAACTTGTTTTGCCAGGAACAATTTCTTTTTGAGCAAAGCCAGTAGGTTTCAAGACATGCTTGAACAACTTCTCTTAATGACAGCATTAACATACCTGTAAGATAGTCCTAGCCTGTACCTGCTTGATCCAGGAGAATCAAATCCAGGTTTGAAAGACTGAAAGATTTTGTGAGCAAAGTAACCTGAGTAAAATACTTCTGTGATGCCTGACTGGTGTTATTAACACTTAAACTTTCTTTTAAAATAAAATTACTCAGGCATACCCTTCTTTGAAACAGGCATTTCAAAATATTTGTGGCCTCACTTTTAGTTTTCAATACTGGCAACAGATGTTCACTTAATGTTAATTATATAGTGCCATGATTCTGCATTTTTAGTTCAGTATATAAAGTTACTGCAGGAAAGTTTACGTAGAGGTCTGGACATTGTTTTTAACTGTATATTCTTCAGTTCAGCAAGTAATTATTTGTTATGAGGGTTATATTTCTTAAGATATTTTTGTTACTTTTCTAATATAAGATACACTCCTGACAACCTAAATGAGTATGAATAGATTCATTATCTGCACAGCATACTCTTTATACTCAGCTACTTGGCAAAGCAATTATTATTTGTAAATCCCATGTTATAACTGAACAGCATTTTACTCTAAGAGCTGAATTTAGCTCGTTATGCAAATTGTGGCCATCTCTACTGTGTGGTTTAACTTTCAGAAAGTATCTGAAGGGGCCTTGCACTGTGGCTCACCCAGTGAGTCACTTCAGACAGTGATCACAAGCCCTCTGCTGCACAGCTTCTGACCCCTCCAGAAAACCATTGGTAACCTGGCAAGACTCAAGCCAAGCCACAAAGATCTGGTGATTCACAACTCACATTGATTTGTTCTCATGTTTCTCATGCATTCCTAAAAACTAAACTCTGATAGCATTGAACTGAAATATTACATGCAGCCTGAACAGTCAACAATTCTTGCCTAAATCAAAATGTCATTTATAAAAATAACTCACAAAGACTTCAGAGCTCTGAGTACAATGCCTGGTACGATTAACAGCTGTCCGCTTCTGCTGCCATCTTTGCTCCATACCACTTTACATGCACTATAAACAGCATAATCGAAACTGATTTCTCAAGCAGCTCAACATAGGGTATTTCGTATTCTTCCGAGAAAGTCAAAACTAATGATAAAACAGAATAAGAGCACTTTGTAAGATTCCCACCCATACTTATACCCTATCTTTCACAATTATGAAACTTTACGTTCTAATGAATTACTGAGCAGTGATAAAAAAGGCAAAACATTTGCCTTACTATGCTTTATTATCAGATCTACATTACAACCAAGGAAAATTTAACTACCTAGGTTTTGAATGTAAGCAGTGCTGTATTTTCAGGAATAATTTGATTTTATGTAGTAAGTGCATTACTACAACTATACTAGAGCTGGTACAACAATGTGCACACAATAATATCTGTCCTGTAACAAAAAGTAGCACATGAATGAAGGTCACATACCCATTGCCTCAAGTATTCAGTGCTGGTAAATGCCAAATATTTCTTATTTTCTTTCCAGCTCCTCATGTTTGACTTCACCTCATGCAAGAAGCCTTAGGTAGAGTCTCCCAGCTGTGTTAAAACAATCTGAATCTAGAAGTTATGAAAGGGGAAGGTACACCTTGCCCCAGCTGTTTGTTACTGCTACAATCCCTGTGCAGGAAACAGTAACTGCAAACAGGCTGGACCAAAAAATGATAGTTGAAATTTAAGCCAGAAGAAATGAACAAAACAATTACTTTCCAACTGGTCAGTTCCCAGCTCTGGTCTTCTGGGTAGGCACTCCAGCACTAGTTGTAACACAGCAGGGAGCAAAGAGGCACCTGTGCAGAAGGGAAGTCAGGACTGCTCCTTTCAGCAGCAGCCCACGGCCAGGTTGACCTGCCCTGACCATCAGGCACCACATTCTTACCCACACTTCTACAGCATGAAAACCCTCCCGGAAGGAGGGACACTCCCCATGTTTGACCATGCTGGAACACTTAAACACTACTAAGCTTTAAGCTACAACATATTATTTTGACTGACTTAAGGTACTCAAGTGCTAAAAAAATGAGACAATTATTTTTAGTGTCTCGACAAACGAATGGCAAATTCTTTGGTCAAAGCACAGCGATAACCAGGCAGATCTCCCACTCCCCAAAGAGAGCAGCATCTAAGCACACTCCCAAATGTTGAGAATTCTGTTGGAAATGAGAATATTTCCTCTACTGTGTTGTCTAAGCTAAGTTGCAGTATTAAAAATTTGAACTTCCAAGAAAAAAAAATTAACTCTCACCAAATATTGAGAGGGTCTTGTTTTTAAAACTTAGACTAATAACTTCTAATAACTTGAGATCTAAATCACTCAATCCAGCAGCTACTTTTAGAAGTCTTTAGAGTAACTGACACTAATATAGAAGTCAGTTTCTCCACTTACCTATCTTACCACTTCTATGTACTGATATAATAAAGTTGGACTTCTACATTTAAGTTTAAAAATAAAAAGTATATTATTTTCACTATTTACCAGTTAACTCTGATCAGATCTTATATTAATATCCTTTACATGCATTTACTTTTATTGCAATGGTCATAATGAATTTAAAGGTATTTTATCAGCATGCTTAGTATTATCTAATTTTAACTAAACTTACCAAATTTACTAAAACGAACATTATTAGTAGGTAGTTTAAGTCTTTAAGGTAGCTTTAAAAAGTTTGCTGTAGAGGCTGTTGCTTCTTACTAGAACATCAAAGTTAAAAGTTCTTAAAATAGACAAACTGTCCATTTCTACAGACAGTCAGAGTATTTTCTATATCATTTACAAGATAGTAATAAAGTATCTGATAAAATACTTCACAATTGATAAAAATGAGGCTGAATTCAAATGGTAGGGGATTCTAACATTCTCCTGGTATTTGGCATATTTTTCCAGACAGAATGGTAAATATTTAGATTATAATATAAACTGTTTTCTATTTTAAAATTTTAAGCTTCAGAATCTTAAGTTTACCTAAACTTACATACAAAGAAACAAAATAGAGTGCATCACAGTGTATCAACAAACACATCTGGACACAGTTTCAGATTTAAGTGTTTTCAGATACATTTAGTACTACCAAATACCCTTGAATAAAACCCTAACAGATAGGTTTTGTTAACTGTATTAATTCCTTTAAGGGAAATCATCAAAAAGTTTTAAGTCACTGATTAGTAAGCTGTTTAAAATTATGAAGGTTTTTAGAAAGTGCAGCTCTGTTTCTCACTACCTGTAAGTTCTAACAGATTTTAACATAATTTTTACTGGTTTTTCTCTTCACAAATCACTTCATAACCAAACTTCAAAGCCTTCACCCTCTCACATGAGATTTTGCACCAGTACTTCGGAGTACTTGTTATATTTGACAAAGAAAATAGTCAAGAAGAGGTTTGTTAGTGCTTAGTGCTGCAGTACAGTCACTCCAGCTCAACTGCAGGCAGTGAGACTTCAGAAATGAATCACGTCAGAGAAGCTGATTTCCTACTGCCTGCCAGCCCCAATAAAATACATTAACTGTTTCTCTGGATACACTCTCACAGTAATGGCCTAGTGACAGTCAACGAGTAAAACCAATTACATCAGTGCAGAAAGTTTCAACATTCACACAAGAGCACAATTATGTCTAGAGCAGGGCAGTGTCAAGGACGTGCATCAAGGCTACACAGTGTTAAAACATGCAAGAGCAGGGAGGTTTCTGTTGCCATACCTAACAGCTTCTTCCAAGACTTGATAAGAGATTTTGCTAACGATGTAACCTCTTCATCTGTGCTTTGCTTGCGTATTGCATTCACTGACATTCCAATTCTGGTAGACTGCAAAAGAAATAGAAATAAACATTATCACAAGTGACATGAAGACAATTTAACAAATGAACACATACAAATCTGTATTTCAACATAATTTTTTAAGTATCTTTTTTTCTTTTCTGGTGGGTTTGTTTTCTTTATTTTTGAGATTATCACAACAAAATGCTGCAAGCCTTTATAAAAATTAATTTAACAATATGGACCTTTTAGAAAGAAATAAAACAGTATTACCATTTGTCTTCATCACAAAGGTTTGGGAATGGGTGGGCAGTGATGGTGGGCACAAGGGTTAAGGACTGTATTTATATTTCAGCACTGTAAGAAGCTTGCTAACTTCTTCATTGATCTCATATTCTTAGAATTCCCATCTAGTGGCTGTGGAAAAAGCTGTAATACCAGCTGGGAGCAGGCACATTTTAGGTACCTAAAAATTTTGGCGATACTGAGATTCTTTAGAATCCTTAGGACAGAGAGTTCTGACTTTAGACAGAAGCAGAACTCTCTGTGTTTAAGATTTTTAAAAATGAGCTATCCTATCTCTGAAAAGGCCAAGGCAGTGACAAGCTTTAAGCCTTTGCCACTACTGCCACCTACAGAGTGAATACGAGAGTAAGATACAAATCCGCCTTTCAAGACTCAGAAGATGAAGACATAAATTCAGCTCAACAGTAACATCTTAGAAGATTTATGGCTAATGTATTCATGTAACAAGGAGAAAATTTCCACCCTTTTAGCTTCACAAGAGGAGAAAAGCATTTAGCAACACAAATAAGGATTTTATTATCATTTTGTATTTTGACTGATGACTAAATTTTATTTGTTTTTAAGATGCTCAGTTTTGTTGCATTAACATTTACAGGACTCACTAAATATAATTTATTCTACTTACTTTTGCAACAGATCATCATAAATTTCCTTCTTCTTTAAAGGAAAATTTAAACGTTTGTGGTCTGCTAAAAATGGAAATTATTTGTTCCTCCTAATTACTTCTTACAACCCAAACAACACTTTCTGAGGCACCATGGATGTGCTAAATGACTGGAGACATACTGAAATAATCCATAGCTATTTCAGCCAAGGAAACACATCAAATAACCTCAGGCCTGAGCATCAGCTCTAAACACATATTTTGGATTAAAGAAAACAGATGGTTACTCACCTGTAACTAAAGTGTTCCAAGATGGACTCTGTTCACTCAGATTAATGGTACTGGCCAATTCTCTTGATATTTTGAACACTTAAATCTCAACATTATGTTCAGACAATAAAGAATAACATGTTCTTGAAAATCCATAAAATACCACATCTGGATGAGAAAAATGTGTCTACCAAAAAACCCAGCACTCCATTAATACCTGGGCACAGCGACAGCCTATGTTCATCAGCAAAGGGGAAACACATAAACTTACAGACTTACTTAGCTAAGTAAAATCCAAAAACTCAAGTAAAACTCAAAACTAACTAGAAAAATTTCTTTTTCTGATCACACAATAGAGACAGTTTATGGGAACTGTCTGAACTGCCAGCTTTCTTAAAGCAGTACCTAAAAACAACTAATTTGTTTGATTTTATAGAGCACTGGATCAGGTCTACCTGAAGAGAGGAAGTAGTGACCTACTAATTTATCTGCCTGCTAACTGACACAGACACTCACAAAAGATCAGTGTTATATTCCCAAAATGACTATGTTTTAAAGACAAACCAGCTGAGAGTATGTGAAATTTCCTCAACCTTCCTGTCTATGGAGCTGTTCTTGTGATCACCATTTTTAAGTGAAAAACTCCAGTATTTTCATTCTTCCCCACTTGAAATTCTAGAGCACTTTTCATCTGCTTTCAAAGACTGTCAAAACCGGCATAAAACAGCTGTTTTCACCCTGAAGTATTGAAGCTTTGGCCAGCAGCCCTCAGTAGGTGTGAGCTGCAGTGAGCATAAGTAACCTACGACTGAACACAATGCAGAGCATACAGTGGTAGCAAATCTTCTCTAAACCAGAACAAATGCAAAAATGTAAGGAACACAGCTGGGGAGCAAGATCAACTACTGAATCAAGCAGAGGTACTACCAACTTTAAATTGTAAGTGTGTGAGGATAAAAAACTGGGGAGCACTCAGACCCAAGCAGAGGCAAACCAACCACTGAAGAACAACCACCTCTGGGTTCCCAGGTCTGCACAGCTTGCCGGTGAACTGGCCTGAAGCCATTAACAAGGGCTGCACATCACAGCCTAGCTCTGTACATGTGTGTGTGATTTCCTGTAAAACCTGTTTGTTGAAATAAAGCCTGACTGTCTCACTCACTGTTTGGCTGCGCACTAACCACAATTAGCACCAGGGACACAATGCCTTTAATGCTGTGAAGCTGCTAAACAGATTTGCAAGTCAGACCACCAGATAAATTATGTGTGAGGAAGCCTACTGGCTCCCTGCCTAGCTGAGGAAGGATCAGCTTGCTTACATAAAACTCGTTAGATCTAACACAGTGGTATTATTGCCTGTAATCACTTCAGCTTTCTGTGAAAAAAAATGTGGCAAGAAAGACACAAGACACCAGCACGAGTCCAGACTACTGATATTCACCTTCCTACGCCACATACCTGTAAAAATAGTCAGAGGACCTCATCATTTCAGGCTGGAATAGCAGTGGTGTTACAGGAAAAATCATCGCTTCTCTTAATAATGCAGGAATAAAAGAGCTAGCAAAGCTTTTCTTAATGTAGCAAGCTTTCAAAACTTCTTAAAAAAGGGTATGGAAGTATGCTGTTCACTTGTGTCCTGCATTTCATCAATTCAAACACATTTCTCAGAAGTCTTGATCTAGATAGAGGAAGACAGTGCTTCCACTTTCTCATGACCATCACCCTTCTTGACACTGGCACACTAGTGATCCACCACCACAGCAATGCATACAGTTACTTCACATTTCAACTCTTGCTCCGAGTCCACCATTGCTTAAGCAAATTTGGGATGCCAACAAAGAAAGTTTATGTTAGACTTTATGTCTTTATCAAACTCTCAAGAAAAACAAAAAAAGTAAATTTGAGTCCAAATATAAATAAATGTAATCTTACGTAGTGGAACTGTTTTGAATACAGCAATGGCTTTTTATTAAAAACTTCGTAATTAAGGTGCAGTCAACGCACTATGAAAGAGTATCCCAAAGTACTTGAATTTCCAGAGCACTTGCAGAGGGATTTTTAATTCCAAAGGTAAAAGAACATTATTATACTTAAAGCAAAATATAATTTGCATTAAGACCTGCACAAAGAAACTCCAAATAATCAGGTTAACAGGGGGATTTTCTATGTTTTGTTCTTGTTTTTTGTGGGGTATTTTTTCTGTGGGGTTTTGAACTTATTTTCTTTTGAACATAGGGAAAGAAGAAGGTTGAACTTTGAGACTTTTGAGCAAAGTTGTACCAGCATTCATGCATGAAAGTGACACCTTAAAATTCCTATTTTGTCAGAAATAGGATTAGTAATAACTTACTAAATACATTCTGCAAATATACATGATGCATGAATCAAGAATGTCATTGCTTCTGGCACTTTTAAGATTTGAACTTTATAGCTAATTCTTTATCTGTGACCATTAATTGCCCCTTAGAAAAAAGTTAATTTTCAGTCTTCTCCAATTTAAGTGGCTACCACAGCAAATCAGGTCTCAGATTTAACTCTGACATTTGAAAATTTTCACAGATAGGGAACATCTGGTTACTCTGGAACACAAGTTGCTCATTGATGACATGATCAGCTCTGAAACTTGACATGTAAGGAAAGTTGACCAAGTTTACTTTTTTGAAATAATTATAATTTATAAATTATAGAGATATGAATCTAAGCAACATTTAGTGAGAGTATCCATGCAATCCAATGAGACTGTACCACTCCATCACTCCAGCCCAGGAGAGTAAAAGAGAAGCATAATTACCTTAAGAAATACACTACTCAGAGTGGGAGGGGGGTGTAGAGTGTGTGTCAAATGCAACTTATTAAAAGTTGTATTTTGGTAAAGGTATCAACTATGTTTCAAAAGTTAAAGGTATCAACTATATTTCTCCTCACTTACAAAGCAAAACCAGAACTACATAAGAAAAGATGATATCAGCTGTAGTCAGGTGCATTCTCCTTCAGGAGGAAGGAAACACACCACACTTGTGTGGTGTGTTTTTGAGTAAAAACTTAAGATTCTACGTATGGTAAATTTGTAAGCAGCTCCTCTCCTTTGTCCATGACAAAATTCACTACTCTCAACTTAATCAGAAAGATAAGCTTTAAGAGTTTGCTACTGGGAGAAAATACTTAAGATAAGTGCCCTAAATCAGGCACTCACTTAAAGTGAGACTAGATTGCCATATAACAAAACCGATGCTTCCAAGGACTTCTGACTGACAAAATACCCCGAAGTAGTAGATTAGCAAAAGCCGTTTATTCTCAAATCCAGGGTAATTTATAGACTGTTACATGTTTACCGCTAATGTTACCTCTCCAGTGGTTGCTTAACTACAACAGATTCATTGGTTAGACACTCTAAATTCCAGAAAAACACCAGGTGCAGAACTGTTGCCGTTTCTCCCTCTGTTGATTAGAATTCTCTTTCTGCTATCAGTAAGTTTCTCACGGGTACAAATGAATTGTGCTAGGATCCATGCCGGAGTCAGACAGGCTTGCAAGCCTGCTGTAAAATCCCACAAGAAATCTCCTTTAATAGTGTAACCTTCTTTCAAATCTGCTGGCTCCACCTTTATCATTATGGAGTTAACATTTGCAACGTAACAACAGTAACTAAATCATACCTGTAACAACTCAAGGGTCATGGGAATATTCTTAAGCTCCTTCAACAAATCAAGAGCTCCAGACTAAAAGAAAGAAAGAACATTAAAAAATCAACTTAGTAGCAATCAGGAACTTAAAATATAATATCAACAATATAATCTTATCTGCCTTCAGGGTCACACCCTGGGTTCAAACCATCAGTTCTCAGTTTATCCACAGAACCAGAACAAGGAATGTTCCACTTCACAAACTCAAAAGCATTAATAGGCCTTATCTTGGAAATCAAAGGATTCACTCAAAGACTAGGGAAGTTTTACCCCACCTAACTCAAATGACAGTCAAAGCATTCTGTCAATTACTACTGAACCAACACATATCTTCAAGGGTACTTCACTTAACAGCATCAGAAACAATCCAGACAACAACAGCAATTTTCAGTTCAGAACAACCACACCAGTTTTAGCACAAGAACCTGGAGTTGAGAAGCTCTGCACAGTCCATCAAAAATGCAACATATATACATATAAAACATACAAAGACATATTCTTAACTGTATTTGTGGTGATGTAGTAAATGTCGTGGGTTTTTCTTTTACCCCTGCTAAGACTAACTAGGAGAGGTACTAACTAACTCTGTGTAAGCAGTTTTCAAGATAGATGAGTCAAGTTCAGAGTCTGTACTATTAGGCATTAACAAAGTCTACACCCAGCTATTCAAACAATTCATTCCTTACTTGAAAGAAATTTTCATAAATGTGAACTCTGTAATTCTCTTTAGCCTCTCCAGCCTTGATGATTTATTTACCAACTCCACTTCAGCAAAGCTCTGCATCAGCCACTTCTGACCGTGCACGTGGGCTGTCAGGCTACACAAACCTCCCAAAGGCTGAGATGACCTGGCTGATATTCAAGTGCACGTGGTGCTGAACCTGAAAGCTGTGAACAGAAGGGAGGCAGCAACTGCCTGTGCATCCAAGAGGCCATTCTACTCAGGCTCAGTTCATTACCTTCCCGCCTTCTTTGCCTTTTTTTTTTTTAATTCATGAAGTTTAGAATTAAATCCCACAAAATTTTCATCTTGCAAACCCGTAGAATCTGATTCCTTTTTCTTTCCTTACCTCTCAACTCATTCTATTTTATTTTGCATTTTGCTTGCTTTTCAAATTCTCCCTAATTAACTTCTAATATGACACCTGTTGCAAGGAAACTTAAAATATTCTGCTACATCTGCAGTCTTACAATTTAACCACTAAAATTAAAATAACCACCAGGTGGTTGAAAAAGATGGAAGTGGAACTTTGGAGTCACATCCAAAAACTCTCAGCTCTGGACACCTTCAAATCTGCTATAACCTTTGTTTTTCTGACTCAAAGAAGCCTCCAAACCCAAACATTTCACCAAATCGCCCCTTACACAAATTCAATTAATGTATAAAGCTAAAGTTTTACTAATTTGCCATGATAGCAAAAGCCTCATTTATCTTTTATTCATGATATACAAAACTTCTCCAGTCTTAACCACAGAATTTTAGCAGGAATGATGCAAGACTGTGAAATGTCATTATGTTTTCAGGTGCTAAATTGTGTTGGCATACTAAACCACGTCTTTCTCTCAACAGCCATAAGTGTGGTTTCTTCTGTGCAAACACAGATCCAAATAAAGCAAGTTAATTATCTTCACTGCTACAAAACAAAATCATATTCATGAAAATTTTCTTAGCCAGAACAAAACTAATGACAGAAGTCAATGTGCCATTTTAAAAAATATAATCCAGTAAGACTTACCTCCACACCAATTATTAGCAAACTGTACACAGCATATAATTTCAAAATACACACAGCCTATCGTAGTTTGCAAATTCAACACAAAAATAACACTGTAATGCAAAGTAGCACTCTCTTCATCTCATGTTACAAACACAGTCTAATCAAAATTCCTTTGTCTGTTATATCCCTTCCCAATTGTACATGTGAAAACAAATGTATTATTCCCAGAGTAAATGTTTTCCAATACTAGTAACTTGATATATAGGCTAACAGACCATGCAACAATTAAAGAAAAACAGGACAGAAAGCAAAACAAATTAAAAAAAAACCAAAAAAAAAAGACCCCACAAACAAAAAAAAAACCCCAAAACCACACAAAAAACAAAAACAAACAAACCCCCAAACCTAACCAAAAAACAACAGGTTAACAGATGTTATCTACATTTTGTGCTGGTTTCTGTACAAATTACCAAAATTTATAATGCACTAATACTTTCTAAGCCTTCATACTTCTCTAATCAATTATACTGTGCACCAAGAATTAGATGCTTTAAAATTAAATTTAAATTGGTTTTAAACTCATAGCAACTAAACAGTTTTTCATAACCACTTTTCTTAGCATAAAATCAAATGCTCTCTGTATCTCAAAACCAGTGAGGAAGTTGCACAGTACAACTTATAATTACTTTTATTCTTAATGTAAGACTTCTGTGTTCAAAAAAAAAAAAAACCCAACCATTAAGATCATTGCTATAAATCTTTTAAAGGCATTTCTATAATTTTATAAAAAATTAAAGGCAATACCCCATTCTCTTAGGCTGGTTGCCTTCCAATTTACCTTGTCACTTAAATTAACAGAAGTCAGCTTCATACAGATCCAGTAGATTACTCCTCTCAGCTTCTTTCAGTTGGTCAGATCACAACACCACAGAATGGTATTCTACAGTCGTATTTTAAAGCTGTGCTTCAGGCAGTAGAAAATTGAGTATATTTTTGAAGACAGCAGAGCTATCCAGTTATAATTCTGTTCTACTTAAAGGACTATACATTTAATAACACAGACAATTTTATTTTCTTCTCTAAACTTACTCAAGCATTCTTGATTTGTTTAATCCATGGGTGCAGCCTTAGTTTTCATACCTATTCATTACAGCAGCTTAATGAAAGAAAGGTGTACTTACATACTACAAAAGCTCAAAGGAAGGCACTGCAGGTTTTAATGCAATCACAGTTCTGAAGGAGGAGTAATATCTATTTCAATTTGAAGCAACAGCAGAAATATGTATCGCACAGTGCATTAAATACTAAATCATATTATTTCCTTCTTTGAAACAGAAGAACTGCATATAACATTTCACTAAAATAGTTATGAAATCTGCACAGCTACAATTAAATCCTTAGTCAAGGCAAATCACCAAGAGTTTGACTCAGAAAGAGTGTCTGCATGGCCTGCCCTTTCAACTCATCAAAAGAAATGCCACAGAGTGCTTTGCCACAAGCCAGAGTCACCTTTTATACGAGAGATGAAACATTTCTTGTCATCTGACTCTTGACAGCTTCATAGTGAGCAAGTATCAAAGCTTTTTTTTCTTTCATTATTGTTGCGTTTCATCAAATCATTCTCATTCAAAGACACAGACCAAATATCTGTTCTTGATGAGCAAAAATGGAGAAAGGAACACAAGAGGTTGTCAAGAGCATCATTATTCAGTGGGTACTTTTGTAAGAATGCATTTCTCAATTCTTCTTCATCTTTGTGAGACAATAAAGTACCTCTTTGTAGAGACTACCTTAATAATTTAGCTAAAGTTAGCATTTTAACTGCAGGGCAGCATTAGGTAGGAAATCACCTTGTGCAATTAAAGAACTATCTTGTACATGACAAAGACTAGTAAGACAAACACAGAGACATCTGGTTTGAATGCCAATGAACATCCTCTCCTTCGATACAGCTAAGGGTTTTTATCATGCTACACACATGTGCTTTGGACAAACTGTCAGACCTCCACTCTTGGCCACAGCAGCAGCTCATTGAGAAAACATCAAACCAACAATGGAGCCACTTGTGTGTAGTAAGGAGGTGGAGTGAGGGAGCTCTGTTTCAACACAGTGCAAAAGCCCAACTGCCTCTGGCACTCCCACTCCTCGGACAGAGGTGAAGATGAAGGTCCAGCACTGGCTCCAGCCAGGCACAGCCCGGCCCAGCTGTGGCCGCTGTGTTCAGCCACGTCAGACCTACGCTGACCCCAGAGAAGTCACTGCACCGCTCCCAGAGCTCTGGAAGTTAATTAGGTTGCACATGCTAGAGTGTGAATACACCTGCTGTTAGGAATTTTATCCAAACTCCTAAGCCTGTCAGATCACAGAGAAATACCCTGTGGTCACCTGCAGCATCCCTGGTATTGCTACTCCCCAGGATCAACAGTTGTTCTCATATTACCTGAGAGCTGTCATTTTCTTTCTGTTGTCAGAAATTTTACAAATAAAACTGAGCTGGTTGCCCTTTATCATTCTCATGACAGTAATATTTAAGCATTTCAGTCAGTAAGTTTTCACACTTTCAACACCTTGTAGGAAAGAGCCTACTTCAATTTTAGAGAAAGTGAGACACCAAATGCTTTTGGGCTTAAAAGCACAGAGAATAGAAATAAAAACAAAGACAAAAAAATGGAATTAATAAATGTCGGTCATAAAAAATTCTTGCCTCTAGACAAGGTTCTTGCTGCTACAATGCATCATTTGAGAGTTCAAATATTATCAGAGCTAAACCATGCCCAATTATGAAACCTCAAGAATTGAAGCATGGCTTGTGTGTACTAGCAATGAATTTGTTTGTATTCTGAACTAAACAAATTTCATTGGTTTAATGCAATCAGTATTTCTATAGATATGCAAATATTATTAATAATGCTCTTTATACTGCCCACTGGTAAGCAATAACAAAAATACTTTATCTATAAAGTGGAATTCCACAGTGTTGAGTTCTGAACTATCACTGTTATTAAGCTTTTAATGTACTATCATAACATATAGAAAAAACCCCTTAACTTTATGTATATAACAGTACATTGCAGGAAGAACAGCAATCACAAATACAAGCACAAATTTCCAGAGAATAACAATGTGCCCACCTGATAAAGAAGCAGTAAACAGAGTTTATAACTTACTTGCATGCTATTTTATGTATAACCATGATCAGTTATCTGGCTGTTGCTCTACATTCTGATTTTACTTACTTTGATGTGTTTGCGGGCATCGTATAAACACCATATGTTATCTGAGCTCTGTACGAAGGGCATACATGACAAGAACACTTGAGTTAAGCCAACTGAACCCTGCCTAATTATATTCTACCTCCGTGCTGAGGCACAAGTTATTCTCCAGATTAACAAACACAATTAAAAGTGTTGTAGGTTAAAGGAAAAAAAAAGAAAAGAAAAAAGGCTCAGATTCCTCATCTGTTTGTGAAGTTTACCCACTCAACTCTGGCCCTGCCGCAGCTGGGTTTGGGCTTTTCACTCATATCTGTTTTTACATCCCACTTAAAACTTCAGCTTCCAGGCCTAAAAGCGGCAGCGCCGCCCGCACAGGGGTTCGTGTCGGCGGGCGCTCTCCTCGGGGTGCCAGGCTTTCCGCACAGCCGAGCGCGGCCACCACGGCGCTCTCGGCGAGCAGGACGCGGAGCGCGCAGCGGCGCCCAGCCCGGGCCGCTGTCCGGGCGGGAACCTGCCCCCGGCCGAACGCCCCGG
>VZRO01006337.1:5487-24376 GCA_013397915.1 Daphoenositta chrysoptera | reverse complement strand
GCAGGGGCGGGGGGCTGCGCCTGCGGCCGCGCTCGCCGCGCTCCCCCCGAAAAAGCCCCAAACCCAGCAAAAGTACAATGTCTGACTTCCGACAGCCTTGGCTGGGCTCTGCACCAAGCCTGACCGCGTTCAGGACGCGTTTGGACAGCGCTCCTCAGGCCCATGGGGTGCGCTTCTCGGGCCTGTCCTGTGCGGGGCCAGGAGTTAGACTCCATGATCCTCGTGGATCCTTTCCAAATCAGCATCTCCTGTGATTCTGTGAACCTCTGACCCTCTCCATGTCCCAGCGATGCTGCTAACGCTGCCCCTGTTCGTACCCCGCCAACACAGCCCGAACCACGCCGCCCGGAATCCCCTTCCCACGACCGAGCTTTCCTTCGGCTGGCAGGAGGCTCAGAATTACAGCAGACACTTGATTTTTATTAGCGTCAAAGGGATGGGGAAAAGCCCCCTCTCCCCTCTAACAGAAAAGGTTTATGTATATATGTATGTGTATATATATATATGTGTATAAGTGTTTTGGGTTTGGATTTTTAAGAAGCCTAATAGTTACTTTTATGTTAAATGGAGTGAAGGTTTCAAATTGCAACTTCAGAGTAAGTGCGGAAGATACAAGTTCCGAGTCGGTACAACAGAGCCGGAGATAAACTTTGGCATTGGTCAAGCATCACACTGTGAGGTGCTACAGTACTTCTAACTCTTAGGTCTAGTGATGCCATGATGATTTTTTTGCCTTTTCTTTTATACCCTATTTACACACTTTTTCTATAGCTTTTATGTATTCTTAGTGCTTCTAGCCCACATTCTTAGACCTAATGTTTTGTTAAGCCAAGAGACCAAACATCTTGGCAGCCTTGTAGTGAGGGGTCAGAAAGACCCAGACACCAAGGTCCTCTCCAGAACACGTTCTGTAAACTGAGACAGGCCCATCCTGGGGAAGGTTCCTTGGGGTGGAGGATTCACTGGAGCCTCTCCCTGGGGAATCTTTGATAGATGTGCTCATTTGTAAGGCCTGGAATGTGATACCTGATTTCCCGTGGGTGTGCATTCCGGTGTGCTCTGCGGCACATTCCACCTGGGTGTGCTGCACCTAAGGGTCCTTAAATACCGAGGTAGAAACCCCTTTTTCTCCTCTAACTGTGCTTGGTTCTTAATTTTAAGACCAGGGAAAGGCAGCACTAGTCTAAAGCTTGCCTGTGTTTCAGTGGGACACACCACTTTTATAAAGTCTGACATATAAATATTACACATCATTACTAATGGAATTCTGTTCATCAACTGAGCTAGATGCCTTGTTACTGTGATTTTTAGTTGAGAACAGCCTCATGAAACCATTTTTGCTGTAAAACAGGAGTGTCTAGTTCACAAAAACAGTAGGCACATCTGAAGGTTACAGAAAGATTATCCCTTCCTAAGATCCAGGAGGGTGCTTAAACAGCCACTCAAATCCATTATTAGTAAGCAGTCAAATGCTGTGGATGTCCCAGTTGTGAACTGAGGACTGTAAAAGATGTACATTTTGGAGACTAGGCAAGGCAGGCCTTTTCCTTGCACAACACTCAAGGAAGCCATTATGGCAAGAACCATCAACACACTTGTCTGTTGTGCACTGGGCAGCAAGACAGTCCTGTGTTCTGAAGCCAAATAAAGACAGCTGGGTTTTGGGCACTGCCACACCCTGCTCAATGCACTCAATGGTCAGCTCTAAGGCCTGCACAGAAACAGACATATTAGAAGCAATTAAAGTCATTTGGGACCTACACAGGATCTTCCCCCAGGTTAGATCTGGGCCATGAACTGGACAAGCATTCAGAAACTTGGTCTACAGCTTTTTTCTTTTTTGTTTATTCCATCCAACAGGGGGTAAGGAAACCCCACAAGAACAAAGAAATTATTTTGTAAGAAAAAGAACACCTTTTCATTCAGGAGCACATTTTGGGGAGACAAAAATAAAATAATGCTGCTTGCCACAACATGTAAGGGATTGTGCCTTAAAAGTTCAGGTTTAATTCCATTTTGTCTAGATTTAGTTACCTAATACCTGTAATAATCAAATACCGGTACTTAACCTGATGCTAACCTCAAGTGAAGTTTAGCATCATTTTTGCCCACAATCAGATCAATGATAAAAGCAACACACAGGGTGTTGGCAGCTCAGAGCTATTGCTACACTACAGGAGCAACAAGCTTGTACAGGTTCTACAGTAGGTGCAAGTTAGGTCAGGGACAACTCAATCACAGAACTAGAAATCTCAAATCAGTCAGTTTGGTTAGTTTAAGTGTATTTAAGTTCTGGAATAAAGTCACCTAGACTTTGTAAAAATTTCTTTTAAAAATACAATTCAACACCGACTTCACTGGAAATGCATGGAAAGAGTTCAAAATGTAGATGAAATCTATTAACATCCAAAATGTGTCAGGTGAGAAACTGACAACTGTAAATTAAATCCCATGAGAATCCTTATAGAAGGCAAAGCACATTACACTTATTTAGCCTCTAATCTTAAAAACGTAGCATCAGAGAAATATTTCAATAGGGAAATCAAAGAATAATCAGAAGGCAGCGCATATCCTTTTTTTTTTTGCAAGTAGATGCATTAAAAGAAAACATAATACAGCTCACCTTATTTATATTGTATGCTACAACACCACAACGGTATCAATTAACTGAACTAATACTAACCAGATTCTTTATATCAGCTGCTCCATCACCCTTTGGACAGCAAGTCTTTATTGAAAAGAAACACACTCTTTCAGCTGGTTCTAAACCAAGTAGCTTTGTACAGCACCAATCTCCTCTATAACATGTCACTCCATGTCCAAAGAAGAGTAGAACAGAGAAAAGTGACCTACCTGACCTTTTCCTTTCTATTTAGCATCTTTCTCCTAAATTAACTCATTAGAAAGAAGAAATAAAACACTGTTTGTTGCACTGCACTTAGCTGTTATGGCACATCCTCACCATTCTTTTGCAACTTTTTCTAAAGGGTATTGCACACCTGCTCATGCAAAAAGCCTGTATCCAACTCCCAAGAGCCTGTCATTTGCTGGACCACAGGGCCTTCTACAGTACTAAGACTTAGCAGGCAGAGATGACTCTCCAAAAAGAGTGCATGTATGAAATAATGATTTTTACTGACTAGTCTCATTTGATATAAGACAGCATATTCAGAAATTTGGGACATGAGGGGCAACACAGTAGAACACTTCACTACTACAGAATTTGTAGTAAAGGATCTCTGAACTGCTATAAAGGCACTTAAAATCCTACATTTCCAGGACTGATATTCTGTATGGAAAAAGCTCTTCTAATCAGGTATTAACACAACCGTGCAAAATATAACATTCACCGCATTGCAAAAGGTTTTATGTAGCCACGTGGTGGCTATTAACTCTCTCCTCTCTATTTGAGCCCTCAGTGCAACGTCTTAGATCTTCCAGAACAGAATCTCAACTGGGCTGAATTAGCCAAGTGGTCCCCAGCCTTTGCAAAGGAAGAGGAGATGAGTCCAATCACAGACACATAAAGGGAGCTATAGCAATCTGAAGTTACAATTCCTCATAACAAGATTTTCTTCAAAAATTTCTGAAATAGCAATATAAATCTTGATTAGTTGTTCTATAGTTATACAACAGATGGGTTGGGTTTGTTTTATTTACTTTTTCAAAATGTTATTTACATTTTCAAAATGTCTTCACTTTTTTCAACTTAGAAGCAGTAACTGCAGGCATTTAAATATTAAAAAAATTAAGCTAATGGTTTGGGGTTTTTACTTCTTTTTTAGTTTTTAGAGTTTTTGTTAGACTTCTCTATTCAGTGGCAACTTTTACTTATTTTTTCAATATAGACTTAAAATATTTAAGCCTTTTAAAGATCCCCTCCAATAATTTCAAATACAACAGCACAGCTAGCAAATTATTTCCAGCACAAACTACTTTAAGAGTTTGCTTGTATTCACAACCGAGGAACATTCAGACTCCATCTGCTCCGTCTGTTAATACAGAGAAGCAGCACTTTAAAGCAAACCTTAAACAAGGGAAGTCTATCTTCTCCACACAAGCTAAACCTCCCACTTAGATGCCTGAAGCAAGTTCACTACACCTCAGCAAACTGGCTGGAAGTTTTAAGTTTTGCAAGTTTTGCAGATTAAAAAGGACGCAATGGGTTGCTCTTTTCTAGTAATTGGTCCTAAAAGAAAAACATTATCTACTGGTTCACTTTGTGGATGTCCATTAAATTATACAAGTACTTTGTTTAAACCAACTTTAATCAGCTACATCAAAGGCACTCATTCAACTCAAAGAGAATTAATAAAACCTGTTATCCCAAAGGCAAAGGGCGGTAAGATGAGTGGCAAGAAATGAAAAGGAAGAAAAAAGGAGGTGGGGGGCAGGAAGGGGGAATCTCTTCTACAGCTATTAATCTTCAAAGAATCACATTTTCAATTTAACCAACAGACATTCTGAAAACTTCTTGAGTCATGTTCTTCACTTACACCACTGTTTTCATACTATATTTGATAAAGTTTAATACAATACTACATTATGTTGTTTTGGGATTTTTTACTATGCTAGTTTTAGGCAATGTTTCTCCTCCCAATTACCTTATCAGGGATGCCAGGGCTGAAAGTAAATAGCAACTGAGCCTTACTCAAAATATTTTTCATAAAATATAAACTGGCAGATTACCCTCTGTAATATTGCATCTCTATTGTTACTAGCTATTCTTAGACTCTTGATTTGCCACAACATCTTAACATAGAGCACTGCATCTATCAGGCATTCCCACACATTCATGGAATTCCTCACTGTAATCCACACTGACTTTAGGACACTGCAGTCTGTGGAGACAAGCAGCCTTACAGTTGCTTTAAGCTGCTTGAGGGGGAAAGTCTGCCCTTACCACATGTACACCCCACTCCCTCTCTTCCCAGATAATCCCACATTTTCTCTAGAGTGCCCTGCACTATGTATAGCACTGGTCACCTTCAAGTATTAAACTAAATAGTGCATGTAACCCCTGACCTGAAAATTGTTTCTTTAACAAATCTGTTAAGTGGTGTGCATGCCAAACCTTAATCAACTTCAAAGCCTTTCCAACAACACAAAACCCCTAGAGAAAGGTGTAGCAATACAGAGCGAAAAGACTTTGGCTCTTCAGTGTCCTGGAATAACTCTGCTGGAAAATACCTTAATTTCCTCTATCTTTCAAAGCTACTGCAAATTCCAAGAAAAAAAGTGAAAATAAAATTAACCCAAAATATGAAAAACACCCTCCAATCATACTTAGGATTCTTTCAACAAAGTAGCAAAACATAATTTGGTAAGTGATTTTCATTTCTTTCCAGTAACTACAAATCATTGTTCTTCTGTATTATAGTATGCATGTATTACCATGCAATACATTTGCAAGGAGCCTCCAGAGTGCCTGTTTCACAGCACATAAAAGCTCAACTTCCTTCAGGTGAGCATGGAAAAAATGTTTAGTACTTGCCCAAATGCTGATTGGAATTTATTTCACATTGATTAAAAATGGAAATTTTTAAATTTTCCCTACTACAGAAATAATTTCCGAAGTTAAGATTTCTTATCATAAATAAAATTAGTAAAATAAATTACATCTTAGCTGTTTATATTAAATATACTTCTTAACTTATACTTCTTAACACAAGGAGTAAGTGTTCAGCATTTGTTTATAAAACGTAAGAGACACAGGCCTTGTACATATGGCTTTGTTAACATCTTACAGTTTGCCCTTAGTCATATCCATCAATCCAAATAGCACCTCTACATAAAAGATGCATCCAAATGATTTCAATAAAGTGCAGAATACTCCATTAGAGAGAACATGTTTTAATCAACAGTTCTAATACCAGTTGCACAGTGTACAGTACTTTTACCAATCTACTGTGTTGTAATTATACAAGATAGGACGAAGAGACCAAATCCTACAGCCCTCATCACAGCACAGACCCCAGTACAGTTTTATCTCAAGAAGAGCTGGAAAATTTGGCTTATAATATGTAATTCAACATGTTTATTGAAAAGTGGGCAACATATTCCAAGAAGAAGTCAGACTTCTGACAGCACAAAACTGCAGTCAAATTTAAGTACCATTTTGAAATTAAGAACACAATAAGGAGTTAGATACCCATTGAAACAAACTGATCTGCAAGCAAGGTATTTTCTTATCAACGCTTTCACAGGTTTGATAGACATCACCTCCTTTGGTGGAAAGTCTAACATTACAAAAAAATAAACATTATTGGACAGTTTCAAATTGTAGTTTATGAGGATAGGACATTCATATTTAGAACACTGACAGTCCAACTTCTCCATTTTAATAGAACACTATGAAAACGCCCCCATCAGACTGAGCTATTATTCAGCCTCAAGTACATGCATTATAACAACAATCCCAGCATCAAACCACTTCAGGTAGTCAAGTAGTTCAACTGCAAGATCATACACAAAGCTTTCAAGGCAGTTGGGAAGTTACAAAAGACAGGAGCTCAACATACACAGTGTAACATGGGAGGAGACACAGACTTGAAGTTTCCTCTAGCTACTGGGCTCTTTAAGAACCGACAACTACAATATAAACATACACTCCCGAAGAAAAAAAATGAGGAGAATTTTTCCTAGGATACAGAAATTCAAAGTAAGTCAAAACATTAACTTATATTTACTTTGGTAACACAGCTCTTTGTAGATAAAGCAAGCAGCAAAACAACAACATGAAAACGTCTTGTTACGATAGCTGAATATGTGAACAAAGTTAATACATAAAAAGCATTTCTAGAAAAACATCTGAAAGCATCATGACAGGGACAGTCGAAGCTGACTCGGATTAGAGCGTCCAAGTACTACAAAGTGACCACAAGCTGTGAACACAGTTCACCAAACTGAAGAAAATATTACGAAGCTAACACAGAAGGAAGCTAGGGCAGATCTCATTTTGACATCTTAGACATACTTTTTTAAATTAATTCTTGCAGAAGGAAAAATAGGTGAAATGAGCACACAGTCAATTAGAAGTTAAGACAGATGAAGAGCGTTATCAACAAATCTACAAACAGAACATGAAAATAATGAAGGAAATACTAGAGGCTTGCGCAAGAACTTTGGAAACACACCAATATTCAGGGAATTATTTAAACAACAGGGGTATGAAGATAAAGCTAAAAACTAAGAGAAATAACATATAATTTCCTTACGAAGACTGCAATTCAGCAGAATTGCAAAATCAGCTAATGCAATTTGGGAATGACTCCAAGCTAGGACATAATGTTTTCTCAAGAGAACTTTGGGACAACTACAGTAAGAAAATTATGGTTTCTTCTGTGAACTAAATTAACTGAAAGACTAATTGGCAGATCTATAGAAGAGAGTGACTGAGAGAAATGACTAATTAAACTTCAAAGTTAATAAAAATGCCCTCTTAACTACACAGACAGAATATCTAAAACTGTTTCACTACCATTTGGGAAAAAAAACTCCTTTTCAATTTTACATATTAAGAGATGTTTAATAATCCAGAGAAACTAGATTAGAAAAGAAGCAGCTTCCTAAAAATGAAGTGCAACACAAGAAAAAAAGCACTGAAAACTGGTAACTCAGACTAGGTAAACAGGTCAGATCTCTGGCAGCAGCAATGTTAAAGAAGAGATATAAAGGTGCAATTCCTCACATGTGTATTTGTACTGGCAGATGCCTGACATAAATCCACATACACTGTAAGAGGACCCCTGGGAGAGGAAAAGTACCTTAAACACAGGTGTGAAGCACAGTGCTGACATGACAGATACATCCAAAATAGAAATATTCTTTGACTGAAAGCATATTCTAGGATAGAACATTGTTATGCAGCATATTACGCAGTAAAAAGTGTAGTGCATTTTTTTAAACATTCCTGGTGTGGTCACAGCCTCTGAATGTTACAGAACAGCTGTTTCCAGCAGTAAATTATGGCTCTTAACTGAAAAAAGCTATTGAGCATGCATCAGCTCCTGTAAACCAGTGCATTCTACAATTTTAAGCTTCTGAAAGAAGAAACATTCTGTATCTTGTAAATTTAATTTTTTTTTTCCAGGGCAGTTCTTCATATTCCTATGCTATACCAATCTAGGGAAATGTAGAAGGATAGATTTGAAAATAAGATGCTTTGTTCCTATTCAGAAAAAAAAAAAAAAAAAAAAAAAAATCAAGTCTCAACATGTAATAAGAGAAAGTATTATATGGTATCATCTAAAAGTATCAATTTAAAGTTTACTTAAGTTATATCCCAATTGCACTTATATTTCTAGTAAAAAACCATTGAAATAAGTTGATGTGTGTTTTACAGATGAGAGTTCAACAATACACAGAACTATGCAGCTGTACTATTTTCAATTATTTACTCCAAAGCAGACAGAAAAAAATCAAAACTATATTCTGTAGTTGTTCATGTGAAATACATAAACAAATCAAAACTACAACAACTAAAGCATAAGATGAATATTCAAAGTATGAAAACAAGAATTTTTTAAATGAAACTCAAATTAATCCTATTCACTTCTTCAGAATTCTGTTCCAAGTCAACATTTGCAATGAGTTTAAAAGAAAAAAGACAGTAAGTGACAAACAACAGTCTAATAAAGAATGAGTCCCTTTAGAATTTCCACTGTATTTACCTATACAAGCAGTTAAAAAATTGAGGTGGTTTAAATATAAGAAATACCTTTGCTGACTTCTAGCCATCATAGAACAACCCTCCTTATCTGTTAAACAATTAACATATAATCCTTATGAAGCTTTATCCTCAGTAGCATTTATTCTACCATTATATGCCCACTACGTTTCATGTTCTGTACTTTATGCCCACTGTGTTTTAGGTTGTGTTCTTTATCCATTCATTACATAAAACAAATGTTGTCATATGTTTTCAATGAGTATTAAGAACGTCTCAGGTAAAACTAAACTGGTCACATCTATGTTGCTCACTTAAATTTAGTTTTTTATTATTTGTACAAATAGTTTAAAATTCTGCAATCAAGAAAAAAAAAAATCAGACATCTTAAAACAGTTACATTCTGTAATTGTTACCCAGTTCCCTCATTCATATCCTTCCCACCACGGGGTGATGAATACTAAAAAGATTATCATTTCTTGCACATGTGTATTATTTAATCTTCATTGTAAGTATAAATTTGCAACACAGTAGTAACACTGCAGGTATAGAAATAATGTTTCCTATCAGGCATATGAAAAGATTTAACACTCTACCACAGTTGATGCTGGTGTATTTATATAGAAGGCTTCTCACAGATCAGTTCAGTCTATGGGAGGTAGATGTTTGTCTATGAACTGTTTTACATCCATCATCTCCTGTTTAAAGACAAAAGTATGCATTAGTCCAAGTTCTCTACTAATACATAATCAGCTACACTAAATCATGAGTTAACTTTTCAGTTATAATGAGCAGCTGGGCTAGAAATATTGAGCAATTAGTTACTTGATTACCAGTCTGCACACAAGTCAAGGCTGATAACTTCAACCCACTATGCACTCAGAAGAGGCTAAAATACAAGAAAAAAAAGCAAAGACTACTTTTTCTTTCTCTCTGAAGTTGAACAGGCAAGCTACATATTAATCAAGTGATCTTGATAGCACCAGGCTGACTACGTATCAGGTTTCAATGTAGCTAATGCCATAGCTTCATGTATACTTCAAACTTTTACAAGTTAGCAGCAGCATGAAAAGCCAGCAACTCCTCCTCCTAACCATTCAGTTTCATTTCCACCATGCTTCCTTCCTTAAGGAAAAGCAATGCAGCAAACTAGACTGAGAAACTAATCCATGTTAATCTTTTTTTAATAAGTCACTGTTGCAAGAAACAACACATTACTAATACATTTGTGTAATAACTCAGCAGTATTACAGTCTAAATGCAATACTACTGAATAAATGTTGCAAATAGGTTGTTCAAAGGTACAGTTCCTGCAAGATGCAACAATCCAAATTAACAATGTTACTGCTGCTGACAAATGCCAAATCTGTTCTTCACCTCCTCTAATATTTCTTGCTCCTATCACTTACTTTGTGTGAGTTTTGATGCTCCAGCTCCCTACAGCTGCAAAGACTGGAGCCAGCAGCTTTTGCTGTTTTAACAAGTTCAAATGGTTCAAGGAAGTTTCTGATCTGCCCCCGACTCGGTACAAGGAGGAAGTGAGGGCCACAAGGTCACGAGCAGAGCGAGCCCACCCCTTTCTGGCAGCAGGAAGTTATTACATCAGCTCAGCTGTGTGCTGAGCCAGAACCATAAATACAGGTCATGAGGCTGCCTCTTCCATAGTGTCAGCCCTCCCTACGTATTCCTTCCATGTCTCCAGCCACAGAGCTACCAGGATTCTTCTCTCCGAAATATCATCTTGCATTTATGCTATGAGAATCTGTCTTTTAATTCAGGTTAAGTTTCGTTTTTCTTTTTACTAAGCAAATAATAAAAATTCGGGAAAAAGAGCCTTTTATAGACCAAGTTGCCTAGTCCCAAAGTACAATCTTATGAGGAAGTTCTCACTAGTCATATGAACTTTTGCTTTGGATGCTTTTTTAGCCCACACTTCAGTTACTCACCAAAATAAGTAGCATGAAGCATTTGTTATTGGAAAAAAAACCCCAAAACAAAACCAAAACCAACTGAACAAAACTAACAAAAACTAACCCCCTCCCCAAAGCCTATAAGTATTTGTTTTGAGGGAAAAGAATTAACTATACCCAGCTAAAACAGGATGTATTAAGAAAATTACCTCAAGAGATGAACTATGCATCAGGCCAGAGTAAGTCTTGAAGATTACGTTGGCTGGATTTATCATACTCTTTAGCTTCTCAACAGTGAGGGAACCAAACATTAAAGGAACCAGGGGGTCACAGTCCCCATGGCATTGAAGAACAGCAATATCCTTGTTGACACCACTGATAGGGCCCTGGGAGGGGTGGAATTAGACAGGAGAAGAAAGAAACACTAAGTGGAGATAAGGCTAACACCTTTGAAATAAAATAATCCCACGGCACTATACCCTGTGGCATGACAAGTGAGTGGAATTGTGAGAGGAAAAAAGTACCATGTATAGTCTGCAAGCTTCTTATGAAGTAAGCTCTGTACCTGACAACACATTAAGCTCAAAGACCTGAAAATAAAATTTTGGCAAAAAGTTTTGTAACAGAAAGTCATGATTTCTGGCCAAGTAAAAAACCTGAAACTTAGCTCAAACATCCAGTATCTAAGATGGTGCCTTGCAGACGGAACAAACAGCAGATAGAAAATTAATCTTCAAGGAAAATTTGTTATATCCTTTATAGTTTCTAGTAGTGTCATTTTAAGCAGAAATTGCTACTGAGTGTTTCTTCATTTTCCCTACTTAACGAAATCTAAAATTTCAGGGCCCTATTTTAAAAACTTCCAAGTTATCAAAGAACTGTCAACATCTGGCAATAACAATGGCCACTAATTCCTGCACAAGATGCCATCTTCAGATGTACTCATTCCCCCAGTGCAAATTAACTTAGGAAAGAAACAAATACCTGAGGAAAAGAGGCCCGTAGAGGAAGCCAACAGCTGAGGGCTATGACACCTGCTAATTTTTGATGTGTTGTAAGAGCTGTATACAATGATAAAGCACCTCCCTGAAATAAAGAGATATAAGTATTAGAATAATGACGGTAAAGTTCTTTTTAATGCTTGTTTCAAGATCTCTGATTTCTCCTTTAAAGGTCTCTTTCTATTCTAATCTATTCTTCTTTAGAGCCAACACTAAAAACAGTGTTTATGTACATTTGTTTTGCTTTTTCTCCTCCCCTCCAAGTCCATGTGGCCAATTCAGAAGTAAGCCAGCAAATTTACTGTAACTAACAGCTGTCAAAAAAAACTGCAACAAACTATTACTCACAACAGTCTTATCACTACTTTAATATTTAATTTACTTGTATGCATTCTGGGGAGTTGATGTATGAACCAAAAAATCTACTAATCTACCACAGATGCCTTACAAGTATGAAGGAAAAGATCTCCCAAAAAAATCCAGACCACCAAATATCTACCAAATTCAATTAAAAATACTACTAAGATTTTCAAGCAAAACTATGTAGGTTATGTGCATAAAGATTTTAAACAGACTAGCAATTTTAGTACCTTTTTTACACATGCATGTTCATTTTCCAGTGAACAGTAATTATTTGCATAAAACTAAAAAACTTCATTTGTTAAAACAAAGGAAAATTGACACGTTAAAATTTTAGAGGTATCTAGCATCAGCTGATTTCAACTTAAGTGTCTGGGTTTCCAAGTTAATAAAGCTGGGTTACTTTGCTAGAAAAAAGACAATGGCTCTTTCCAACCATTCCTTACCTGCGAAAAGCCTCCCAGAATAATTCGATTGGAAGGAATTCCATTTTTTACTTCTTGATCTATCAGTGCTTTAACTGCAACATAAATAAAGGCCAATAGTTAAAATCCACTTCATTCTCTAGAAAGTCCAGAAGAGGAAAGGTATCTTCTTGCTGGCATCAACAGAAAGATAGTGAAAGGAAAATCTAGGCTGCTATACATTAAAAGTACTGAAAGATCTGGAGCACAGTCAGAAATTTCAGTGCCACTGTATCATTTCCAAAGAGAAAAACAAGCAAATAAGCCTTATAAAAGCCCCAGTGCTGGGAAGATGGTATCCTCTTCCAAGTAAAAGCAACACAACTGGATGCTGATACAGCTCTCACCTGCTGCACTACCCAAAAGCTCTTAAAAAAACCCTACACTTGTTCCCATATTTCAGAGTACGAAGTGTTTATATTGGTGAATTACTCTACTTACTAATAAAGTTAAAAAACAAACAATAAACAACTCATCTAGCTAAAGTTTGGTCAGGGAAAATACCATGTACACATATTCTTTTCCCTAAAGATATTGTCTTTGGAAAACCTGTTTCAGGTTGATAGTTCATTTTCAAGAACACCCAGAAGTACTTTAAAGACATAAAAAATACTCCTAAGCATACCACTCTCCGCCGCCTGCTTGATCCCAGCTTCATCTTCCCGCGAATCTGGAGAAAGTCCAATGATATCAAACCTTACAAAAACATCAACAAGAGCATTACTCATTAGAGCATCCATTCCACTTCCTTAATGCATAAATAGTAAAAATTTGGATGTTTTCCAGACAAAAATGCTAGCTGTCATATTGTTTGGTACCAACTACCCATAGATTACAAGAAACATTCGCATCTGTGAATGTGGCTTAAAAGACTAGTCAACGAGGCTTTTCTGAGTTTTGCCATCTTCTGTAATTTACTGCAGATTAAGCAGCTCAGTTGTGATATTTGCTTCAAAAATATTAGCAGGAATTTTGCTTCATGTACAAATTAAAATACGGTCTGAAGAAATACAAGAAAAACAAACACAAGTTACTTCAGGGAGAAAAAAAAGCTCAAAACCCAAAAAAACCTGAAGATCATTGAAATCTACTATATTCTTCTTGTTATCTATTCAGAATGGATGTTCTAAAGAACAGTTTCTACATATTCTATTGACCCACCAAATATTACTCACTAGTAGCAATAATATTTCCACTCCAAGTCTCTACTTCTACTGACTGTGCATTCAGACACAATGCATACTACAGACCATTCCTGTAAAATAAAATGGGGTTTTTTTTCTAAGATAGACAGATTAGTCCTGAGGAATAACTACTACCACATGTACAAAAGGATAATTAGAGTGTACTCATGACAGCACTTTTATAAGAACAGAACTAAAGCAAAAAGGTTTTTACACTTGCATGTGATTAAACCAGACACTCAGGTTGTTCATGATCTTAAATTTAGAACAATGAGTTCATACTCCCAGATATAATTTGATTAGAACAGTCTGCACTTAAACTAATACTTACCATGATGGCATAGACATGTTCATGTTCAAAGAAACCGGCATAACTGGCCTAGAAATGAGAATGAACACTCCTGACATAAGATATATACTGAAATTCAATAATGCAGATGTAGTAACATAATGAAATTACATATCCCCTAACTCTGTCTTATTTTTAAGCAGTAATTAACATTAGCTGCTTTGCAGCATCTGTTGAAGAAACTCTCTTGAAACCTGCCAGCCCAAACACATTTAATATTCAGGGTAGAATTACCACTCTCTGGTAATTCAACCAGAATATACCACTCTCAAGCAAAATGTTAATGGGCTGCTTTAAATGCGTGTGTGTGAGCGCATAAATCTCACAGAGGTATTTTTAATACACATACATAATTTAGTTACTTCTAAGTAGGAGCTTTTTATCACAGTTCCACACACATGTTCAGTGGATTATGGCACCTTAGACAGCAGCATCAGCAGGAAGCAGCCAAGTGCAGCACGTGGTGGAGCCTGGCCACACATGCTTCTGTCAACAGCTGAAGCTGCTTAGGCTGTGCCTGCCTTCACCGCTGGACTCCTCCCCACCCCTGTGCTGCTGTGTGGCACCTTCTCAGCCATGCCAAGGCAGCTTCAATGGATCACGCCACGGATCAAATCTGGCTTTCCTTTTAGTCTATAGGAACTCAGCAGCATAAGTTCTGCAGGGAAGGACTGAAAGAAGACAAAGGGCAAGCAAAGAAAACAGCAGATATTGCTAAGCTCCTTTTAAATGGCTCAGCAAAGCTTGGCCATGTGGTAAAATAAATGAATTAATCACAGCTCAGTAATACACCAAAACACTGCTTCCTTTTCTCCCTATCATCTCTGCTCCACATCTGCCAAGACAGCTGGAGCAAAAGACAATCTGAATTTTGCATTAAAATAAATTAGGATTATACATTATTCGTTTTTCTACCACCAAGTAAATACTAGATAGATCTTACTGCCTTATTTACTGATGTCTGACCGTGCTTACAAGTATTTAACTTCTCAAATTGCACAAAGACAGCTCAAATTGCTTTATTTGCTGAAAATACCAATATCCTGTCAATCTTTAAATTTCTTTGTAACCTACAGCAAGTTTTAATCTACTGTACACACACCCAAGTTTAAGTACATGTACCTAATGCTAATGATGTGCAATGGTAAATAAAAAAAACATTTTAAAAATTATTCTTTGACAAAATTGTTTTGACAAAAATCTGTTTGGGGGAGATGGGGGGAAGAAACAACCCAGTGAAAAAAAAAAGTCAAAATAATATAATTTTGCACATAAAACTTTCCAAATATGTTTTCAGTCTGAATTAGTAACAAACCAAAATACAAATAAAAATGCAGTTTTGCCCCAAAGTAAATCACACAGCAGTTCCTAAAAACAAGAAACATTTAATAGCATCAACATTATTTTAGAGTGGGCTTTTATATAAAAACGAAATGCATAGATAGCCAAATACCATTTGACTTCATCATCTGTGCAAATGCTGCAAGTGCCTTAACATGCAACTCTACAGAAAAAGGTAAAACAAGAAAAGTTGCAAACTTACGCATGTGGGCAAATGTATTTCACATGGGGACTTTTGATACCAGCAAGTGCTTCTGACCATCCGTGCCTGTTAACAAAAATATATTCAATTGCATTTATGTTTCAGCTTAGCTCTTATTTCCGTGTTGGTGCATCAGCACAGACCAAGAATGAAACATGCTGAATTAGATCAATATAAACACACTCCTAGGTAACGTTTACATCAACCACTGTGAATGGTATACTATGAATGTAGCACTAAACTTAGAAGGTTTGTTCAGCCCTTGAATGCTTGTGGCATATATACAGTCAGGGAGACTTGATCTAATTTGACTGCCACAGTTGTGGCGCAGCTACAGAAATACCACTTTGGCTCCAGGCAAAGCCTGCTCTGTATCTGTCTGGCTTTATTAACTTGTGTGCCACAGCAGATGCACACAGGTATCCTGCTTCCAGGCAGCTCAGAGGCTGCTCTGCTGCTCCTGCAGAGTTAAGACAGCTTCTTTGACAACCGACTTGGCATTCTGTGAACCACATTTCTTGACATGGGACAGTAGCAAACTGACACCTAAGCTAACTCCACATGGAGCCAGCCTAATCAATCAGCCCTATTAACTTCAGCTCAGCTTGAACGCTCTTGGATTCAGGCAGTCCTGAACAACACCCCAGATTGCAGCAGGTTTTAATCTCAAGCAGATACCGTATATTAATGTCCATAACAACACAAGATCTGCACAGCAGGTGAGTTAATGAGCTCCTCCAAACCAGAACACTGGAGAGCATCAAGTAAAGACTCACTCCAGGCCTCATCTAGACAGGAACTGACCTGACCCAAATCTGAACCCATGCAGAACCACTACATGTGCCTGTACCTGGCTTTCCAGAACACTCAATAGCACCTATATTTCCTGATTTTTCTCATCATTTAGTATTCCTAACTCACTCACTAAATTAGATACTGGAAATTTGGTTCTAAGCAGGAAACATCTTTAACAAATTCATCAGTGACACAGCTGAACTAATCAGACCCACAGCAGACAAACCATAAAAGCATGTTTGGTTTAGTTTTACTATCATCCCGAAAAATTAAAGGCATTTCCAACACACTGACATCACAGACATTTGAAGCACTGACTGTGTATCTCAGCCTACTTCCTATCAATACTCTTATATATATTATTAAAAAATTGCAGCTAATATGACTTGCACAATATTTGCAGTATCACAGAAGGTCAAATAAGAATCTAAAGGAGAAATGTGAGAAAAAATAGTTACATAAGAATTTGGGGACCTTTTTTAGCCTACTATAAAGACTAATTTGACAAATTTGGAAAGCAAAATTGTGTTCACATTAATGAAGACTCCTTAGAACAATTCTCTATGTTGCACCTTTTGTCTGGATTTTGACAAGTATGCACCAGTCTTTAAGTGCCATTTATATAGGAGCTAAGAGAGAAAAAGAACATAACTTCTGTTAGACACATTCCAGAGTAAGAAAAATACACTGGTAAACTGAAGTGATGAATTCAAAAATTCATGTGAAGTGGAACAGGTCAGTTTAAACTGAGGGAAGTTATAAAATTGTTAATAAGTTCACTTCAAAAAATTTTTGCGTCACTACTACAGCTTTTATTGGAAAAAACCCAAACAGCAGTATGTCAAAGGCAGTCTATCTAATCTAATCTGCAGCAGACTGCAAGAAGAAATACAACTATATCACTGTATTTCCACAGACGTGTCATGTCTTGTTAAATGCAGACATTCCAGTATGCTCAGTGCATTTGCAAGGCTGAGGCTGTGCATTAGCTCTGACACTGAAATGGAAATGCCACCTTGTCTAAGGAATACAACTTAGGTTAAAGAGAAAGTGTCCATTTTTCACCCCTTGCCAAAACCAACATCAACCCGATTTGCAAGGACTCAAATTCCAAAAGCTCAAAAGATTCTGCAATCACTTGCTGAACATTTGGTGCCAAGATGCAGGCAGTACTGCTGCCTCAGCTGCGTTCTACCAGCAGGAAGGAAGAGGGATAATGCAAACAAGGCGTTGTGTCAGCACAACAAATCAGAGCAAAAATCTCCACTTGTAGAATACTGCCAAGTGCATGGACTTGACTCCTTTTTAACTTACTAAATGCCCAGGTTATGCAAGTTTTAATTCTGACAGCTAACTTTTGTTAGTTCTTTGGAAAAAAATTACATCTTAAACATAGCACGTTCCAAGCTAGAGGCAACATTCAAGTTCCAGGTAACAAAACCAAGTTCTTAAAAAAATATTATGTAATTTTGCCCACAAGGGAGCACAATAGACAAAGCATTCATGCTACTTATTTTCAGTATCTAAGTGCCAATTCCTTTAAAGTCTTCCACTAAAAAGGCTTCAACACTCTTTTAACTTGTTAATTCAATGGCTTTAATGAATGCATGTTTATTTCTGGGCACACACAAGCTTCAAACAGAAACATTACACCAGAGCTAGAATGCCTCCCAGAAATTCTCTACTACTCTTTCCATTTCTACTCAAACATGGAAATTAAAGGAACAAGGCAACAGGGCATTTCACATTTGATTTGGGTGGGTTTTTTTGGAGTCTGAAGACCATATTTCAGAGACAGAAATCTGTAGACATTAGGTGACTACTCTGGAGTTTGCTTAGATAAATCAAAGAGGTCTGTATGGTACTGTAAGTACGACATATTGATGAAGAAACCACGGACTAACTGCACCTATTGGCAAACCAACAATCCACAAGTCTGAAATAAAAAAGAACTCTAAATTTAGATAAGCATAGGAATAACCAGAAACACACTCTCAGGAAAACAAATGATCAGAAAACCACAGACTTCTGTTTCTACAAAGTTTGTCTCAAGAACAAAAGAGAGATCACATTCAGACCAAATTAGGTAAGTGAGTAAAGTTTTTGAGGACTTGGTGGAAAATTTTAAGTAAATAGTTGTCACCATCATAGCAGGACACGTGAAGTTTTATCTATTGTTGGCCGCTGCACTCAGTAAAGGGCCAAATACGAAGCTTAAGTAAATTTTAACAGCTCACGTGTTTAAAATATGCAGATTATATTAGAAAGTATAATAGCTACTGAGTATGCAATAGATCAGAATACACACCCGGTATCTCCTAATCCGTGAAGAAAAATGACCTGAGGGAAATAAAACAACAACAAAAAAGACAACAAAGGTAGCGGTTTAGGATCACTGAACAACCAAACGCACCTCGCCCACGGGCCCCAGGCGCCCACCCAAGGTCAGGCACAGTTCGGAGCACGGCACCACTTTCTCCCAAGAAAACTCCGCTTCGCTCACTTCCCCTCCCCGGCCCCGCCGCCATCAGCGGCCGCTCCCGCGGGCACCGCTGACCTTCCAGGTGCCGAGCCCGGCCCGCCTCCGGCAGGGCAGGAACGGGAGAGGGCAGGAA
>VZRO01006336.1:13857-26526 GCA_013397915.1 Daphoenositta chrysoptera | reverse complement strand
CCGTGGGGTGCCCTGGGCGTGACGGGGCGCGGGCTCGGGGCGCTCCCGGGACGCCCCCGCCGGCGGGAGGGACCCGGGGGGCGCCTTGGGGCTCCCCGGTGCTCCCGGTGCTTCCTGGTTCGGGATCGCCGCGTTCCCGTCCCGGTTTGGGGGTCCCGTGTGAGTCTGACCCCCCCCCGGTGTCCTGGGAGGGGTTGGGGGTCGCCGGTGAGACCCCCAAACCCCCCCTTCAGCTGGAGGCTCTCTTTCCCTGCCAAAATTCGGGTCCCGCTGAGGGTTGGGGGTGTCCCCGTCCTTTTTTGGGGGGGTCTCGGTCCCTCCCAGCCTCTCTGGGGGTGGCTCCTGGTTTTGGGTGGTCGGGGACTGCCCGGTCTCGGCCCCGAGCACCCCCAGAAATCGGAGCTCAGGCCGGAGTTCTGGGGTGCTGCGGGGCGTCCCCAGGTCCCGGAAAGGCAGCGCGGTCCCTCCCCGCTCTCTGGGGCTCCCCCTTTTCGGGGGGGCTTCGAAACCGGCGAATTTCTGGGGGCTGTGGGGGTGTTCGGGGGATTTTGGGCTCTCTTGTAATGTTAATTTAGGGTTCCTGGGTGCTGTGGGGGTATTAACGTGATTTTAGGGTTTCCTGTAAGGTGGTTTTAGGGTTTCTGGCCGCTTTCTTGGTCCAGCGCGCGATTTAAACCCAGGTTCAAGGTCCCAGTTCGGGGTTTTTGGGGGGCTGAGCCCCGGCACGGCATTAATCCCCCTCCTTTGTGATTCCCCAGCGCCTTCCCGTATTTTGGAGCGACCCCGAGCCGCGCCAGGACCAGGCAGATAAAGGTACGGGGGAATTTCGTGCACCAGAATCGGGGGATCCTCCCCTGGGCGCCCTGAAAAAGTTTTTGGGGCCGGCAGAGGCGGCTGAGCCGCTGCTTCCTGTCGTTTTCAAGGCTGGAGCGTTGAGAAAAGTTGTTGGGTTTTTTTTTTTTTTTTCTCGGAAAGAGGTTTTCGGGAGAAGCGACGCTCGAGCGACGTTTTTGCGGCGTCTCCTCCTCCCCCGGAGCCGCCCGTGACTCATCTTCCTCCGGCCGGGAGAGGAGCCGCGGGGGGAGCGAGCATCCCGGGAAATCGGGGTGAAACCCAGGGAAATCGGGCAGCAAAAATCCACGGAAATTAGGATTAAACCCGGGGTGAGGGGAGGGAGAAAAATCCCGGGAAATGGTGGAAACGCCAGGGTCTGAGGGGAGCAAAACCGCAGGGAAATTAAGATTAAACCAAGGTGTGAATGGAGTAAAGCTCCAGGGAATGAGGGGAGCCAAAATCGAGGGAAATTTGGGTTAATCCAAGGAGTGAGGGCAGCAAAAATCCAGGGAATTGAAGATTGAAAGCAAGTGGACCAAAAATGGCATAAATGAAGTTAAATAAAGTTTTAAAAGCCCAGGGGTTGGGCTGGACCTGGCGGAAATTGGGAGAAATAAAGGGGAAAAAATGCCAGGGTAAGGTTGGGTTCCCTCTGGAATCCCGGAGCAAGGAAAGTCTGGGATATGACGATGATGATGATGATGGGAGATGTCTGCCCCAGATCTCCAGGGCGTGACCAGATCAGGGCTGAGATGTCCCAGCAATAACAACAATCCCAAAAATCAGATTTTTCCCCAGGTAAAAACACCCCTGGGGTCATTGCTGGGGGTTGTTTCCCTGAATCCCGCTGTGTTTAGGGAGAAATAAATTGAATAAATGGAAAATCCAGGGGTTTTATTTCCATTTAATGGCTAACCCTGCTCCAGGAATAATTTTTAACCTCCTGTGGCTGAGCCAAAGCAGAGCCAGCCTGGCCCGAGCTCCTGGAGGGGAAATTCTGGAATTGCCAGGGATTGGGAGAGGGAAAATTCCGGTTCAAGGTGGGCTGGGGTGGAAATAGGAGCCTGAAAAGGAGAGAAATCGAAATGGGAATTAAAAATAAAAATAAATCAGGGAGATGATGGGGAAAGTGAGGGGAGCAAAAATGCCTCCTGCCAGGCCGTGGGGTGGCACTGCCCGGATGTCCCCGGTGCCACCCCCGGTGCCACTTCATCTCCAGCCTCTGCTGACTCAGCTCCTCCTCGGGCCCATTTCTTATCTCGGCTCTTATCAGCTCAACCCTCGCCCTTTTCTGCCGCTAATAAATGGAAAAAGGGCGGAAAAAGGGCGGAAAACAATACCTGGAATCTTTATCCGGGCATCCGAAGCCGTTTCCTCATTCCCGGGAATCCCAGGGAGCTGCTCCAGGTTCTCCTGGGTTCTCCTTTCCTGGAGCGACTCCTGGGCGTGTTCCTGCTTCCCGCAGGCAAATTGGGTGGAAAAGGGGATTTTTGGCACACGAGCCCTTCCTGATTTTTCTCTGGAAACGCTGGAGCCGTTTCCGGAGGCTTTTCCCACCTTCTCCATGCCCCAGGCGTGGCTGCTGCTCCAATTTCCCAATTCCAGGCTGCAACAGCTCCGGCTGCTGCATCATTCCCACTCCTCCTCCTCCTCCTCATCCTTCCTTGGGCAAGACGAGGCTCTGGGGAACGAGAATTCCCTTTTCCACCGGGCACGTCCCAGGGACAGGGAATGGACAGGGATTTGGGGCTCTCCTGCAGTGAGAATTCCCTTTTCCCTTTTTCCTCCAGGCACATCCCAGGGGAGGAACAGGAATTCGGGGTCTCCCGTCCCTGCTGCCCCAGAGAGCCCCCTAAAAATGACTCCTCCTCCCAAAAAAATCCCTCCCAGCTCCGTAAATCCCCCCTTCGGAGCCTGACGAGGCCCAGCTCTGTTTTTAGACCAGGATGGGCCCCCTGGCCTCGGGCTCGCCTGGGAGAGGACAGCAAATCCCAGTTTTCCTGGGAATCGCCACAGCTGGGAACCGCTCGTGTCCCTCCACGCCTTCCCGGGGCTCTTCCGGGGCTGTTTCCAGCACAAAGAGAGGATTTTGTTCCCCAGTGTGGGGCTGGTGCTGCTCTTCCACCTCTGCTTTGGGAGGTTTTCCATAGGGAGAGCCCTTCCCAGCGCAGTTTTCCTGGAATTTTGCTTTTTCCCCCCATTTTTTCCTGGGCTTGTGGTGCGATTCCTGTGCCTGGGGGAGTCCTGAGCTCCGCAATCCCTTCCTGAGGGGCTGGGACACTCCAAGAATTCCATGGGAAAAACCTGGAGTTGTGTCCTGCTGCTGCCAAGGGTGGCCCCTGCCCTGCCCTGTCCCCCCTGGGCACAAAAATTTTGGGGCTGTTTCATTCCTGAGGAATTCCCACTCCCAAAAACTCTTCCTGCTGCTCCCAGGGGTGACAATTCCAACCAGGGAAGTTGGAGACAAAATGTCTGGGAATGGTTGTGTCCCAGAGCTGGCAGGGAAGAGGCTGAGGTGGGATCTGATTCCCAAATCCAGGGGGGATTTGAGATCCTTGAAGGACAGGGAGCAGGTCCAGGGCAGGGCTTTGCTCACAGCACAAAAAATGTCATTTTTTTGGGTCCTTTTCCAGCACGCAAATGAAATTTTTGGGTCTTCTGCAGCCCAGGAACAGCTGGAAAGAGCAATTCCAACTCCAGCTGGACTGGGAATGCTGCAGCTCCTCTCAGGAAGGGGAAAAGCAGAATTCCCCCTCAATTTCTGAGCAACTCCAGCAGCAGGAAAATTGCCAGGGAAGGAGCAGGGCAGGGCCTGGCCCCCATCACGTGCTGGGATCAGTTGGAATTTTCCTCCTGGCTTGTCCAGACAGGTGGGAAAAGCCGGGATTTGGGATCCAGCTCATCCCTGTCCCCTTCTCCCTCTCTTCCCGCTGCTCCTTTCCCCACGGGGATATTTCCCCACCTTCCCGGATTAAATAATCCGTTGATTAGCAAATTAGGCAGCTGGAAAAGTCAGAAGTGGAGCAGGTGCAGAGATTTCGGGAATTTGGGAGTTGTTGGGCCTCTCGAATGAGAGGGTTTGGGGTGGATTTTGGGTGGATTTGGGGTGGAGTTTGGACATCCCACACCAAAAATCCCCCTCAGCCAAACCCTTGGGGTTTCTCCTGCTGGGAATGGGGTTGGATATCGGCCTTTAGCCACCAGGAATGTTGGGAAATGAGTTTTCCCCAAGCGGGAATCCTGGGATCCCAAGGCTGTCCATTCTGGGCTCTTCCTTGCAGGGAGGAGCTGGAACCCTGGAAAATCCCGAGCTGGGATCACCCGGCACCACTCCTGGCCCTGTACTGGACACAAAAATCCCAAATATCCAAGAGCGTTTTCCCAAATTTCCTTCGGCTCCAGCAACCTCGGGGCTTCCCATTCCCTGAGAAGCTTTTCCAGAGCTTGACCACCCTCTGGATGAGGAATTTTCCTTAAAATCCACCCTAAACCTCCCCTGGCCATTCCCAGGGGTCCTGTACCAGGAATATCAGACAATCCTCGCTCCAATCCAGGGAGTTAAGGTTGAAATTCCCTGAATTCCAGCTCCTCTCCCCAGTCCCTGTTTTTGGGGCAGATTTCAGGAGCGTTTTGCTGGAATTTTTCTGGAATTTTCCCTCCCTCTGGAGCAAAAAAAGCCCAAGGGAGGCTGGAAATTGTAAAAAAAAAAAAGAATCCGGGTTGAAAATTCCTGGGAACTGCATTTTCCCGGGGTGGTTTTCTGTCTCCGGAGGGTGACGGAGCTAGAACCTGTTTGGGAATGTTTCGAAATCCAGGGAGAAGCTCCGGAGGAGTTTTGGAATTTGCCACAAGCAGGGGCAGCTTCTCCCTGCCAGCCTTCCCGGGATTTTCCCATTTAAAAGGAGCAGTGGGATGTGTTCGAGACCCAGGGAATGGCACTCCAAGGGTTTAACCTGGAATATTCCCACATTTTTATGGGATAGGAAGTGCCGGCTCCAGGGGGAACCTGTGAAAGTAGAATATTCCCGATTTTTTTATGGGATATGGAGAAAGCTGGGACCTGCGGATCCCAAATTCCTCATCCCAGAGTTCCCTCCCGTGCCGAGTTGCCGGGCTCGTTTTTCCCGGCCGGAATTCCCGGGGCGTTGGATCTGCCCCTGCTCTTTGCTCCGATTCCGTTGGGAAACTTTCACCCCTTCCCTGTCCCGGGTTCTCCTCGGGATTTTGTTTATCTGGGACGTCCCAAGGGAGCAGCTCCTGTGGGATTTCGGGAGTTCCTTGTGTGGGGTCGGTCCTGGGAGATGATTCCGTGGGATCTTCTCAAGGCACGGGAAGGGATCCCCGGGGATCCTCCAGCCCAGCCCCGAGGCCCAGCTGGGAAAATCCAAATGAGAGCGAAATTCCAAAGGAATTAAAGGAATGAAGGTGAAAATCCAGGCTTTGGTTGGGAATGGCATTCCCGATGAGCTGGGAATGCTGTCCAGGGGAATTCCAGGGAGAGCCCCAAAATCCGATTTCTTGACCCAAATCCCCCTCAGGAATCCCAAAATTCCCGCTCAGAATCCCCCTCAGGAATCCCTGGAAAACAGCCCCTAAGCAGAGGAAATTATTTAATTGGGATTTAATGGGTTTTTAATGGGATCTGAATGGATTTAAAGGATTCCAGCGCTTGCTGCTGCTGGAATTTGGGAACGAGTGGGTTTGGCATGAGAAAAAAAGTGCTTTTTTCCTTCCTTTTAAAAGGCAAATTCCTTGCCAAAGGAACCAGGAATTTTTAAGGAGCCTTGGGGTTGTTTTGCCTCATTAGTGAGGTGTTAATTGAGCCTCTCCCAGAGCTTTCCCTGCACTCCAGAACCCCAAAAATCAGATTTTTTGGGAGGTTTTAGTGCCCAGAGCCAATGGGAATAAAAATTCCTTGCCCAAATCAGTGGGAATCCAAGTAAAAATCCTAAATTTTAGGAATAATTTCAGGAACAAACTCCTGGTTTTGCCCCAGATCGGGGGGAATTAAAAGAAAAATCCCGAATTTTCGTGACAGATCCCGGTTTTTTCCCCCCCTCCCAGCCATGGATCCGGGCGCTTCCAGCACCTCCCTGCCCGATCCCGCCGGGGATTCCGAGCGGAACATTCCCAGGATCTGCGGGGTCTGCGGGGACAGAGCCACCGGTTTCCACTTCAACGCCATGACCTGCGAGGGCTGCAAGGGCTTCTTCAGGTGGGCCGGGAATGTCCCCATCCCAAAAAAACCTTGGGAATCCCAACGGGAATCCAACAGGATCCCGAAACGGGCCTGGAATTCTGGGCGGTGCCGCATTCCCGGGGCTTAAGGGGGGAGAATAGTAGATTTTTTTTTGGGTGGTTTTGGAAGTTTGGGATCGGTTTTTCCCTGTTTTTCTAGGGTTTTTCGTGGAGCTGGGAGCCTTGCAGAGCTCCAGGAAAATTGGGGAGTGTGGGAAAACTCCCCTGGGGTCACAAGTTGGGATTTTTCCCAAGCCAAAAAGTCCTAAAATCTCCTCAAAAACTCTGCGACTGGGGGATGTGGAAGGGCTCTTCCCAAAATCTGGTGTTTCCAGGGAATTCTGCTGTCCCCTCTGGGAATTCTGTCCCTTGGGAATTCTGCCCCCATCCCCACTCCCCCCTGGAGCCCTCCCCACCTCCCAGCCCAATTCCCTCATTCCAGGCCGGAAGGAGGGAATTTTATTTTTAGCCCCTGGGATCCCAAATCCTCCCGGGAATGGGCGGCTCGGGAAGGTTTCCATGGAATTCCAGCCGAGCCCGGCTCCGGTGTCACCCTGGGAGCCTCCGGAGCCACCCAAGCTGCAATTTTCATTCCAAACCCGGAATTTTGGCCTGCCCTGAGCCCTGGGAATGTTTTTGCCTGCTCCAAAGCCTCGGTGTTTGTGCATTCCCGGCCTTTCCCTGGGTTTTTGTGGAAAAAAAGGAGCTTTTTGTGCACCAAAATTGGGGTGTCCAGGGCTGAATTCTGAGCGCTGGGATTGTTTGTCCCCACTGGGGACAGCAAAATTCCAAAGGTTTTGGAAGGAACGGGCGAAAACCGGGCCCTGCCATCCATTTTTCCAGGATGAATTCCCAAAAATCACAAATTCCCGGCAGTTACCTGGGAAAGGGCAGAGTGAATCTGCTTTGTTGACATCTCCCTTCCTAAAACCAGCTTTTAATTCCTGGGGTTGCAGCCTGAGGAAATATCTATTGGGGATTTTTATCCATATTGGAGATTTTTATCCATATTGGAGATTTTTTTACCCACAGCTTCCCTGGGAATTCCATTCCAGGGCCTCTCAGGGAGGAATTCCTCCCCAGTGTCTCATCCAACCCCTTTATCCTTGGAATATTCTGGCTCAAACCCTCTGTCCTGCAGAGATCCTGGCTCTGACCTTTTTTCCTTGGAAGGTTTTGGCTTTGACCTTTTGTCCTGGAAGATCCTGACCCTTTTTCCTTGGAAATTCTGGCCGTGACCTGTTGTCTTTGGAATACCCTGGCTCTTCGTCCTGGAAGATCCTGACCCTTCGTCCCCAGAATATTTTGGCTCCAATCCTTCCTCTTTGGAAGATTCTGGCTCTGACCCTTTTTCCCTGAAAGTTTCTGGCTCTGACCCATTTCCAGGGAAGGTTCTGGCTCTGACCTTGTTCCTGGGAAGATTCTGGCTCCGCTCTTTGTCCCGGGGCTCCGCGTTCCCGTCCGCTGCGGTTTTGCTGCAGCTCAGGGCTGTCATTTCGGGCTCCTTTCCCTCGTGTCCTGCAGCGAGAATTCCTCTCCCTGCACACCCAAAATGTGCTCGGGCCAGTTTCGCCAGCAAAGCCGGGCTTAGGGCAGCTCAGTTTAAACCACACGGCCCCAGCTCGGGTTTATTTTGCTGCCAGGGGGGTTTCTCTGCAGTCCTTCCATCCTTCCATCTTTCCACCCTCCTGGCCTTAAAAATCCCGGTTCAGACCCAAAAATCTGCTTAAACCCGGCAGGTTTAGAGCAGCCTGGGAAGGTGACAAGTTTAAGGCCATTTCCCCCCAAACCATTCCAGGACTGACCCCTGGCTGAACCCTTTTCCCTGGGGGAAATCTCCCTTTTCCTCCAGCAGCGCCCGCAGCCCCGCTGGCGTTGGGCGCATCAACCAAACCGGCGCGAATTCAGCCCAAAAAGGGCTTTTTTTTCCCTTTTTCCTGCCCCTCTGCAGGCGGAGCATGAAGCGCAAGGCCACGTTCACCTGTCCCTTCAGCGGGGACTGCCACATCACCAAGGACAACCGGCGGCACTGCCAGGCCTGCCGGCTCAAGCGCTGCGTGGACATCGGGATGATGAAGGAGTGTGAGTGTCCGGCCCGGGAATGACCCCGGGAATGACCCCCGGGCCCGCTCCCTTTTCCCTGCTCCCGCCGCCGGGGTGGGATCCGGAGCACCCCGGGGGATGCAAAGGGCAGGGGAAGCAGCGGGTAATGATTGAGAGGAGCTGGTTTAATGATTCCTCCCCGTCCCGGAGTTTTGTCACGGATTTTCCTGCGTTATTTGGGAAAATCGGCCCCGTGGCTCTGAAAATCCTCTTTTCCATCCTCTTTTCCATCGTTTTCCGTGCTCCGCGGGGAGAGCTGGAGGAGCTCCCCCATCGCTGTGGAGCTGGGTTGGGTTTTCCTCCTCTCCCGACAGGATTTTTTTTTTTTCCAAGCTTTTTTTCCACGTGGGATAAAGCAGGGACTTAAGTCAACAGCAGAGGGAATTAAAGCAGATTTTAAGCCCAGTCCAAACACACAAATGTGGCCCAAATGTTTGTTTTCTCCGGGTGTATTTAGAGATAAGTGGCTTTTAAAAATAAAATGTGTTTGAGGTGCACGAGGCCTCCTGGAGAGCTCCAACCAAACATTTTCTGCTGGGAGATCGTGGCCAGGGTGTCCATGGAGCTGGAAATTCGGGATGTGGGAGCAGGGCCCTTTCCCTGATGTGCTGAACAGGGAGCAAACAGAGCCTGATGTGACCCGGGGCCTCCGGAAAATCAGAATTTGGAGGTGTTTGCGGGGAAAAAATGCTCAAATTTTCAATGATCCTGATGGAAATCCCTGGATTTTATTCTTTGGGATCAGCAGGTTGATGAGGGCAGAAAAGGTTGCACCCCACGCTGGCCGTCCCCAGGCTTTGGGGAGCTGTCCCTGGTTTTTGGGGAGCCCCTCATGAGGGAAATGCTATCATTTGCACCAGCAATCAATTAATTACCCAGGAAGGGCTGGAAAGTTCCTGGGCAGCAATTCCAGGGGGTTTTCTCCAGGTTTTCTCCACGTTTTCCCCCCAGGAGTTAACGTGTAAACAGCCCCATTAGCAGCTCCTGCCTGGATTAACCAAAACTGACCCAGAGAGGCTAAAAATAGCTAAAAATGGACTTTGCCACTGGAAAGAACAGGGAGGACGAGGGGTTGGGGTTATTTTTAGGTGGAAAAGGGGAATCTGGGAGGTTTTGAGGCCCTGTTTTCCAGAGGGTGTTGGGATCCCGGTCTGGCAGTATGGGATGGGTGTGAAGAGGAGGAGGAGGAGCAGGGCAGACCCTCGTGCTGGGGTTAATTTGGGCTCTGGCAGCCACGGAGGAGGTGGGAGAGATTTTTCTGAACCTTCTGAGGGCTCCCAGGCCCCTCTGAGATTGTGCAAGGCTGGAAAATGGAAAATGGAGAATGGAAAATTGCCCTTGGCCAAAGGAGCAGGAGAGGCCAAGGGTTCCTCGCCTCGAGCTCCTCCCGCCAACCTCTCACCCTAAATTCCACCTGGACTCTCCCAGAATCCAATCTCTGCACCCAGGGAATTTAAAAACAACCCTGGGGGGGGTCTCCAGTCCCTGGAGAAGAGGCAGAGGAAGGGAATTCCTGATTTTAGGGGGATTTGTCCCACCTGGCACTCTTGGGAGTTGTGACCCCCAGAGATTTGTGCAGCTCCCTGGTTGCAAAAAATCACTTTTTTTTTTTTTTTTCTCTTCCAGCCCTGCTGAGGCTGCTCAGGGCTTGGAGTTCTTGATAAAAAAAGTGAAGATTTGAGCCCAAACTGCCCCTGGCTGCCCCTTTTCCCTAAATAAACAGGCCCAGCCTTGCGTGGAGCCCAACCTTTGGCCGCTGCCGAGCGCCGCCACCCCAATAAAAGCCATAAATCCCCAACCCTGAGGGCGGGGGAGGTTCAGCCGTGCCTTGACCTTAAAAATCAGATTACAAGTGCCCTGAAGCAGCGCTGGACACCCCCGGGTGGCAGCTGGGAGCCGAGAGGAGCCGGAGCTGGGTGAACCCGGCGGCCCCGAGGGTTTCGGGATCGGGATTTGGGAGCGCCGAGCAAACAGGGAGGGAGCAGAGCAGGCACGGGGCGCGGCTGGCACAGCCTCGGTGCCCCCAAATCCCTCCCTAAAAGCACCAGAAACCTCCTGGGCACAGCAGGAAACCGGGGCCAAGGGGTTGCAGGTGGAAAAAGCGATTTTTCCAGGTACTGGGTGTCGGGAGCAGGATGGAATTCCAGATGGAAATCCTGATTTTCCAGGGGCTGGGTGTGCCTTCCAGGGGTCTTTTCAATCCCTAATTCCGCCCCTTTCCCTTTCCCAGTCATCCTGACGGACGAGGAGGTGCAGAGGAAGCGGGAAATGATCCTGAAGAGGAAGGAGGAGGAAGCACTCAGGGAAAGCCTCAAACCCAAACTCTCGGAGGAGCAGCAGAAAGTCATCGACGTCCTGCTCGAGGCCCACCGCAAAACCTACGACCCCACCTATGCTGACTTCACCAAATTCCGGGTACAACCCCAAAAATCCCTTTCATCCCTCAAATTGCCCCTGCAAAACCCCCGAATCCCTCGGCTGGCCCCGCTCCTCAGGGAGTTTTCTCTGTTTTCTCCTCCAGCCCCCCGTGAGGAGCCACCCCGGCAGCAGAGGGGCCACAAAATCCTCGTCCCTCCTCACCCAGGACCTGTCCTCGGAGGATTCCTCGGATCTCTTCGGCTCCGAGGCCTTCAGCGCATTCCCAGGTGTGTCCTGGCTCCTCCCAGCCCAAAAATGGGATTGGGAAGGACCCCAGGGCTCGGTTTGGGCTGGAGGTGAGGCCTCAAACCACCCCAAATTCTGGGGGCGAAGGGTCTGCCTGTGCCAGAGCCCAAATTAACCCAGGCACAAGGGTCTGCCCTGCTCCTCCTCCTCCTCCTCCTCCCCATCCCACATTCCCAGCCCCGGATCCCAAACTGGCCCTGAATCCCAACACGCTGTGGAAAACAGGGCCCCAAAACCTTCCCAGCTCCCTTCTCGCACCCCTCCCGAGGAGACAGGGACAGAATTGCAGCAGTTCCACCTGAATTTGCCATTCCAGACCCTTTTCTCACCTCCCTTGGGGGCTGATCCGGGGGCAAACCCCTCCGGGGTGCCCTCAGAGCGTTTCCCTCCGCGCAGATTCCGTGGAGCCGCCGCCGTTCTCCAGCCTGGTGCTGTCCGAGGAGCAGGACGAGAGCTCCTCCATGAACCTGGAGTTCTCGCAGCTCTCCATGCTCCCACACCTGGCCGACCTGGTCAGCTACAGCATCCAGAAGGTGATCGGCTTTGCCAAGATGATCCCGGGATTCAGGTGAGGCCTCGGATCCCAAATCTGGCGTTTCCCGTTCCCGGGGATCCTGTCCTGCCCTTCACACCCGTCCCTGTTTCCCCTTCCCAGGCATCCCTCGGCTGTTCCCTCCTTCCCAGCTGTTTTCTGTCTCTCCCCCTTCCTGGGGGTTCTCCTCTTTTCCCAAAACCTCGGACAATGCACCCAAATTCTGTCAGGGAAACACCTGGAGCTGCTGCAGCGCTTGAGGTGCTCGTGAGAGCCCTGTTCGCTCCAGATTTGGGGCAAAAACACTCCTGAAAAAACCCTGGAATGGGAATTTCTGGGGAGGGAGCCCCAGCTGAGGGCCTGGTGACCACGCTGGGGAGGTGGCAGCTCCTCCTGGCCCTGTCCCACGTCCCCTCTGTCCCCTGAGCACCCTGACCCCCTCCAGAGGGACATTCCTCGTGCAGGGACCTGTCGGCTGAGGACCAGATCGTGCTGCTCAAGTGCAGCGCCATCGAGGTGATCATGCTGCGCTCCAACCAGTCCTTCACCCTCGAGGACATGTCCTGGACCTGCGGCAGCAGCGACTTCAAGTACAGGGTCAGCGACGTCACCCAGGGTGAGGCAATCCCAGCCCCAAATCCCCAAATTCTGTGGGTTTTCCCTTCGCTCCGCGCCCGGTTTTGTGCTGGGAAAGGGAACGGGTTCTGCCCCGAGTTTGGGGGTTTTGGGGGGGCGGCAAGTGCCACCTCAGGGGCTGCAGTGCTGCCTCAGCGTCTCCAAAAAGATGCCATTGCCCCTCCCAGAGGAAAGGATCCTTTTCCAGAGCCCTCTAAGGCTCCTCTCTCTCCTCAGCCGGGCACAGCATGGACCTGCTGGAGCCGCTGGTGAAATTCCAGGTGGGGCTGAAGAAGCTGAACCTGCACGAGGAGGAGCACGTGCTGCTCATGGCCATCTGCATCCTGTCCCCAGGTAAGGGACAAACCCACCCCAAAAACCCGCAGGAGGGAGGAGAAACCCCTAAACCCTAAAATCCCACAAAAGGGAAGGAAAAACCCAGAGCACGGCTGGCCCTAAAAAGGGACAAAAAGGGAGGGGATGGGAGCAAAGGGGAGGAATCCCCCTCATTCCCGGCTGGCCCTAAAAAGGGACCTAAAAATAACCCCAACCCCTCATCCTCCCTGTTCTTTCCAGTGGCAAAGTCCATTTTTAGCTATTTTTAGCCTCTCTGGGTCAGTTTTGGTTAATCCAGGCAGGAGTTGCTAACGGGGCTGTTCACACGTTAACTCCTGGGGGGAAAA
>VZRO01006335.1:266985-277165 GCA_013397915.1 Daphoenositta chrysoptera | reverse complement strand
TCTCCCCTCCCTGTGCTTGCAGATCGCCGTCCGGGCCTGTTTCCTGGGCTTCGCCTTCGGCTGCGGGCTGCTGCTGAGCGCCGGCCGCTCCGCCTGGCGCCACTTCGGATGGTAAGGGCAGGGCCGGGCCGGGCAGCCGGGCGGGGGCCGTGCCCCCGGCCCCACTGAACCTGCCCTCCTTTCCTCCCGCCGCAGGTACATGTGCTCCCTCTCCCTCTTTCACTACTCGGAGTATCTGGTGACAGCCATCAACAACCCGCGCAGCCTCTCGCTGGACTCCTTCCTACTCAACCACAGCTTCGAGTACAACCTGGCTGCCCTCTCCTCCTGGGTGGAGTTCACGCTGGAGAAGCTCTTCTTCCCAGGTCGGCCACCCTGTCCCTCCCTGAGTGTGCCCAGCTGCACGTGGCTCGCCTGGGGTCCATCTCTCTGGTAGCAAAGTGCAGGTGACCCTCAGCTTGCTGCCCCGTGACAGCCCTGCAGCAGCTTTGCTGTGGTCATAATCCCTCTGCTCAAAGCCTCTCGGGCTGGGTCTCGGGAGGGCAGGGGGGAGCCCCCCGTCACTCTGACATGCCAGGCCAGGGGGGATCTTCAGCCTTTTCCTGCCTTGGTAGTGGGCGAATGACACGTCAGGTACACCAGGGTGTTGCCTTTTGACAGGAATAAAACCCAAGTCATCAAAATCTGTTGCTGTTTGCCCAGTCTGGAGCAAACTGGCTGTGCTATTCTGTTTGTTCTTGGGAGAGGGAAGCTGTTCCTCTCTCTTATTTTGTAGTGGCCTGAGCATGTCCTTGGCTGTGCTTTGTGCTGGCTTTGCTCAGCCCCTAGAGCTGGGCCCCACGGGCTAAATCCGTGCAAACACCAGGCAGGGGTTGCTGGTTTTATCTGTTTGGTGTGGAACGGCAGCGCATGGCTGCTGCTGTCACACATTTTGCTTTGAGATGGGGGGCAAAGCCCACTCACTGAGCAGCCCCCTGCATCCCCTCGAGACCTGTGCCAACCCCTTGTGCCCCTCCCTGTCCATGCAGAGCTGAAGCAGATCACCTGGCTGAGCACCGTGGGGCTGCTGATGGTGATTTTCGGGGACTGCCTGAGGAAGGCAGCCATGCTCACGGCTGGCTCCAACTTCAACCACATCGTTCAGAATGAGAAATCTGACACCCACACTTTGGTGACAAGTGGGGTCTATGGGTGGTTCCGGCACCCGTCCTACGTGGGATGGTTTTACTGGAGTATCGGAACACAGGTACTGTATCCAGCCTGCTCAGATACTTTTGTGTCAGGACCCCAGTCTTTGCTCTCAGTGCTGCCCACGCTGTGATGGGGTGCAGACAGCACTCTGTGGCACAGGTGATCTGGGTGTGGATTCTGCTGCCTCCCACTGGCACACAGGAAATCAGGAATCCCTCAGTGTTCTGCCCCGTGTGATCTTTGGGAAGATCCCGTTGCCTTAATTTTCTCTGTGCTGTAAGGAGAGGTGGTGGAGACGGAGTTTGAGCCAGAATCTCCTTGGAGGCTTGGGGTGTGATTTGCTGCTGGCCTAAAGCTGGTGTCCAGAGTTTTCTGTATCCCTGTGGTCAAAATACCTTTCATGAGTGATCGGACTCAACCTGGCTCCTGCCAAACACCAGTCCTGTGCTGAAGGGCAAGGAAACTCCCTGACTAGAGGGTCAGGTCTGGCCAGCTGCGGCTGAGCTGTAGCTCAGTGCTGCTGTAGCTGTGTGTTCTTGCAGCTGGCTGGGGGTTGGCACTGGATTGCATTTCTCTGGAGAGAGTCCATAAGGATGGCACGTGGAGCTTTTGAGAGCTGGGTGGAGCCGGTGCTGCCTGTGCACTGCTTTGTTCATTCTGGGGAGAAACTAGTGCTAATGAAGTGTCACGGAGAGCATTGGGATCTTTTCTATGTCAATGTTACTGGAGGGGGATGAGCTGTGGGGCTGGGGCAGCCTTGGATTCTCGGGGGGACGCTCACCAGCAGCATCTGTTGCAGGTGTTGCTCTGCAATCCCATCTGTGTGGTGGGCTACGCACTGGCGTCCTGGCGCTTCTTCAGGGAGCGGATCGAGGAGGAGGAGATCACACTCATTCACTTCTTTGGAGAAGAATACCTGGAGTACAAAAGGAAGGTGCCATCGGGTCTCCCTTTTATTAAAGGAGTCAAATTGGAACTGTAACATGGGCGAAAACCAGACTGGCTGAGCAAACGCCCGGCTCCTGCTGCGCCCAGTGCCTGTGTGGCACTGGCATCGAGAGGTGCCTGTTGGTATCTCCCAGCCACCCAGGAGGAGCTGGTGGAGGGCTGCGGCGTTGGGCAGCCTGCTGGGTCACTCGCAGATCAGAAGCTTGTTCCTCGAGATCAGTCCTTCGTTGCACATTCAGGGATCTTCCAGATAACTTAGCCTGTAGCGACCCTAAAGAGAATGAATCCTCCTGCCTGCAGCAGCTGAATTGTCTTGGAACGCCTCTGGAACTGATTCTACCAGAAAACGGCACTGCCCTCCTGGCCCTGGGCGGGGAAGGTGCTGGGCAGCAGATTGTTCCTGTTGCGTAATTCGATTTCAAAGCTTTCTGACCTCGTGAGCCCGGTGACACGGCTTTAATCTCCTCAGGCCCAACTCCTTGAGCTGGAGCTGGGGCGGCCGTGGGAGCAGCCTCTGGCTCTGCCTGCCCTCGAAGTGCCAGAGTACCGGCAGCACGGCACCACTGGGCTCTCTCTAGGCCTTGGGGTCTGCAGGGAGGGTTCTGCTGCTCCCCTCGTGCCGCTGGATCCGAGCACCTCTGGGCCTGCTCCTCCTCCCTCGGATGCTGCTGCGGATGCAGTGTCACTGCTCCAGCCACTGCCTCCCGCTGCCACCTCTGTTCCTTCCTCCTGCTTCCAAATCACGCTGCTTCCTATCCTGCCAGGCTGCCTCTGTCTTGCAGAGATCCCAGGATTTTGGGTTGTGAAAGAACCACAGCTGCCAGGCTTGCTAAGGGCTTTAGTCCCTGAGATCCTCCCCTGCTCTTTTGGGCAAAAGCTGTGATGTCAGGGCAAGTAGGAGATGCTTCTAGGGAAATCTCCAACCAGGAGAAGAGTTGGGCTAGCTAATGCTCTTTTATAGTGACCATTTGGAAATGGTTCCCACTGAGCTGTGTGGTATAACTTTGTTGTTATATACCAAAGAGGTTCACTGTTTTCTTGAGTTCTACATTATTCTTCCTTGCTGGAATGGAAATGAGTTGCTTGTCAGTTCATGCTTGGAGCTTGTGGTGTTCCATGGGGAAGGCGCTGCAGTATGGCTCAGGAAGGGGTGAGAATGGCTTGGGTTTGGGTTTAGGTTTTCTTTTTTTATAAAAAAAAACGATGAGAAAACATTGCCAGCTTCTGTCTGGTTATTTGAAGGTTTCTCTTGGTACTGGTGGCATCATGGAAACTGGAATCCTTTATAATTCCTGGTGGGTTCTCAGAACACTCCAGTGCTGCATTGAGGCATGATTGTGACTCAGTGACTTGGGCTGTGCAGCCACAAGGATGAGGCTGACCCTGACCCTAACCCTCACCCTAATCCAAACCCTCTGTTTCTCCTTTCATCCAAACTGATGCAGAGTCCATCCTTCACTGGATTTGCTTGATCACAGAGCATCTGCCTGATGCCCTCGCTGGTGACTTGTCCTTTGCTGAGCGGGGTTTTGGCTTGGGAGAAAAGAACAAAGGTGAAAACACACCAGTCAGAGAGTGCTGATCTGTGCTGGGCATTCCTGCTCGGGCTATTCGTGTCTCAGGAAAGCTCGATCTGATGTTGCAGCCAGTGGTGCCTCAGGCAGCTTAATCTGTAACTAATTTTTTTGTAGGCAATAATGTTGCTGCTGTGCCCTTGATCAAAGGAACTTTGAAACAAGCAGTTGTCACTTGAGTTAGATGTGCTGACAACAGAAACAAAGCCTCATTCCCAGATTGTTCTTCATAGTAAATGCACCTTGATTCTAATTTCACAAGTGCCAGTTCCAGCTGTGCAGGCTCTGTCCAAGCAGGATGCATTGGCACTGAAAGAAAGGGATAAACTTCACCCTGAGCAAAACCTTCAGTGTCTCTGGGCGCTTTTGAGACCAGCAGCTTCTCTTAACCTTTCCTTTTCCCAAATCCTGTGACCAGAAGCTCTATGAGGAGGCAGCAGCTTACTGCGTGTGGGGAAGGCATGTGAAGCTTTAGGGAAAAGCTGGAGTAATCTGTGAAACCCTGCCCTCTGTGCCACAGTGATCGGTGAATTCTTAGCTAGCCCAGATGTGCAGGGAACCTCTGGAGCAGCTGTTCCTGGCACCCAGCCCACATTGCTGCATTGCTGCCTGGCACTTCCAAGGATGCTCCAACACCCGGCCATGTACCCCTGGCTCTGCCCTGCAAATTCCCCATAATTTGCAGACCTTGTGGTTTTAGGAGCAGCTGGTCTCCATGAGCCAGCAGATTCCTCCTGTCAGCACTGCAGAACCACGCAGACATGGACAACTGCACCCTTTTATTTCACTCTGACACACGCGAGGGAGGGCACAAAGACAGTTTTTCAGAAGCAAGTCCACCTGAGGCCTTTTTATGTGCTGCAGACATGGCTGCCCAGGCTGTTTCCTGCCCTGGCTCATGGCAGAGGGCGAGAGGAGCTGCTCAGTGACTGGGGCACAGCTCTGCCACGTGCCTGGCACTGGGCTCTACAGTGCTGGCTCTTTCGGGGCAGCACTCTCTGCTCTACTCTTCTGCTGGCCCCTGCAGCAGTCTTTGTTTTTTGGGGAGGGGTCTCCAGGGGTGTCCCTGGGCATGAAGCCCTCCCCAGGGCTGGCTGAAGCCTCCTTGTTGCTGCCAGGCAAGGCATCCCTGGGGAAGAGAAGGCACCTTGACAGGGTCACTGTGTGGGAAAGGGCATGGGAGGAACTTGGCACTCAAGTGCTTGCTGTGCCCTACCTTGGCACCACTTCATTGTCATCACAGATCTTGAGCAGCATCTGGGCCTGTTCTTCTTTGGGCTCCTGGGGCTCCTGCAGCCTGTGGTGGGACGGGTGTGAGCCATGAGCTGCATCCCCCCTGGCCCTGAAAGCCCCTGCACCCCTCACCTGGGCTCCAGCCGCTCCTTCACTTTGGCGATGGAGCGGACGTAGGGCGCGATTTGCTTGGTGATGGTGCTCAGGCAGCTGTTCTCCTGCCGCAGCTGCAGCAAGTCGTGGAGCTGGGCTGGGGGCAAGAGGAGTGGGCTGGGGCACAGCCACCCTCACAGTGCGGGCACAGGGGGCACGGGGAGGGAGCGCGGGGTCACCGGTACCTTCATAGATCTCCTGCTCATTTGCTACCCGCTGGTAGGTCTCCTCCCAAACCTGGAAGGAGGAGAGGGAGCGGGGCAGTGTGTGGCAGTAGGGCACAGAGGGGCCCTGCTCTGCCAGCACGTGCCAGCTGTACCTCCTCAAAGACGCTGCGCATCATCTCCACGGCAGAGTAGTGAGCTGCGATCTGCACATCCATCTGCAGCGACTTCTGCAGGATCTCACTCATGATCTCCGACTTGATGAGTGAGTGGTGCTTGGTGAGGTCACGGTGCAGTTCCTGCACCTGGTCCTTCAGGCCTTGGATCTCCATCTGCAGCATCTGCAGGAAGCGGGGGGCACAGGCACGTGAGCAGCACCGAGCTGGCCCGTCCTGTCCCGCCCCACCCCGCTGTGACCCGCGCTCCCTACCCGGTAGGTGTTCTCGTAGTTGCGGCAGTGCTCGGCAAAGGGGGTCTCGCGCCCCTCGGCCAGCAGCACCTTGGTGCTGATGTACCGGTGCATCGTCGGCTTCTTCACCATGGGGCCGGTGGACATTTTATCACTGGTGGGGGGACAGCTGGGCACCATGAGGGTCTTGGAGCATTGGCCACCGGGGAGCCTGCATGGAGAGGTGACAGTGACATGCTGCAGGTGAGCAGCAGTGGGGGTGAGGTGCCAGGGACTGTGCTGCCAGCTCATCCCCGCTGCCCCTTGGCTCCGGTGAGCCAAGTGCCTCATGTCCCTTCCCTCATCCGAGCACAGAGGTTCAGTCAGAGCTGCCTTCTGTTGCCCCAAAAACCGGATTTCTGTGGGCTGCTCTCCCAATTCCTGCAGCTTTGGAACCAGCTGCGGCAGTGAGAAGCCAGGAGCTGAGCTCGGCACCCTCCAGTTACTAACGGGCGGGATAAAGCTCACTCCCTCACCGCTGGTATCTCCTGGCCCCTTGGCAGGCACTACTGCCCCTGTGTTTCCCCCCATCCCGTGGTCTCCCCGTGCTAACCACCACCACCATTGGTCCTACCGTGCAGCGCCGTGCTCCCCCCGCCCGTGCTGGGGCCAGCAGCCCCCAGGAGCTCAGCCACCCTGCAGTGCCACGCCTGGCTGGGGGCGAGGAGCGGTCCCCATGGGGCGGCAGTGCCCGTTTGTCCTCTCCGGCCGGGAGGGCCTGGCAGGGCCGGTGCTGCCGTGACATCAACAAGCCTAAATATATCCCGGGTGAAGAATGGCCGAGCACTTCCCTGAAATTCTGATAAAAATAGTGGCGGGCAAAGAGGCTGCGGCACCACGGGCATGTGGGCGAGCAGGAGCTGGCCCAGGTGGAGCACCCATGAGAGGGGGCAGAGCCCTCCAGGGACTGTGGCAGGGGCCGGGCTGGGGAACAGCGTGAGGCTCAACCAGGCCCCCGGGTGCCAGCCCTGCTGCTGCCCGCCCCGCTGCCACCCACCCCACTTCCCAGAATTGTCACTTGAAGCCTGTTGTTCATCAGTGCAGCTGTGCCTGTGCTGTCCTGGTACCACTGCTGAGGTGACAGCCTCAAGGGCAGCAGCAGGGGCAAGCTTGGCATGGCGAGATGCTGAGGGGGCTGTGCAGTGTGGCACGTGGCAGGGGACACAGTAGCACATGTGCCCTGGGTGAGATCCTAGCACCTCACATGTTTGTGCCGGTGATGCCAGGACCGATGCCACCAGCGCTGCCCACCACGGAGCGGCGGGGGCTGAGCATCAGGAGGGGCTCCAGGCAGCGGGCAAACTCTGCCCGGTACTCGCTGTTGATCTGGGGGGCAAGAGAGGAGAGTGTGGCTGGGGCTGGGGCAGAGCTGGCAGCTGGCACTGCCCGCAGGCACTGCAGGAAGGGCTCTACCTTGCTGGTCTGGGCCGGCCGCAGGCGGTGCGGCAGCTTGACGATCCTCTGCAGCCTCTCCATCAGTTGCTGAAAGGCAGCGATGGAGCGTGGTGAGGGGTGCCCGGCATGGTGAGGGGTGCCCGGCATGGTGAGAGGAGCCCAGCACCTTGCCCATGAACTCAGCACTGCTGCAGGATGCTCCGACCACCCTGCAGTGCTGGCAACACTCACATAGCCCAGGTCCAGGAACTCGGCTTTGTTGGCAGAGCTCAGGAAGGCCGAGCAGGTCACCAGGTGGACCTGTGTGTGTGGAGGGGGTCTGTCACTGCCTTGCCTTTGGTGTCAGGATGTCCCTGCCTGGTGTGAGGCCCTACCTGCAGTGTGGGCAGCAGGGAGGCAAGGTGGGCGAGCTGCTCCTTGAATGCCTTCTCCTTTTCCTCATGCTGGCTGCAGCAGAGCAGGGCATGGCACAGCCTTTGCAGGATCCCAGGGAGCCATCCAGCCCCAGGCATCCCAAAACACCTTGGGAAGCAGGGACAGCCCTGGGACAGGGCTCAGCCCGTGGTCCCTCACCTCTGCACAGCTTTCAGGAGCGTCTTCTTCCTCTCCGAGAGCTGCTCCTGCAAATGGCACAGCTTCCCTGTGTCCTGCAGCCACCCCAGTCCCTTCCCAGTGCCGCAGCTCTGTCCCGCAGGCACAGGGCTCGCTGTGCAGGTGGCTGCCTCGCACCTGCATGCGGCTGAAGAGGGAGTTGATGGCCGCCTCCTCCTCGCTGGCGCTGTTGCGAACCTCCTCGATCATGGCCTTGAGCAGGACAATGGCCTCGCGCGTGGATGTCTGCAGCTCCTTCACAGCCTGCCCGGGGTGGCGGGGCGGCTGTAGCACGGGGGACAGCCCTGCACCCCCACGCCACCCCACACCCCCCGGCCCTGCCCACCATCACTGCCTGGTCCAGCCGCTGGCAGCCCTGCATGTACGCCGTCTCAATGTCGATGCAGTGTGCCCGGCTCTCCCTGCGGGCACAGACGTCAGGGCAAAGCACAGGACGGGGCACGCAGCAAGCGTGGGGCCGGGGCTACTCACCCCTGCATGTCCCTGAAGCAGTTGATGCAGAGCATGGACTTCTTCTCAGTGGAGAACATGATGTAGGGCTCCTCGTGCAGTGCTGCAGGGGACAGGGACATGGCGCAGCCTGGCACGGCGCAGTGCAGCAAGGCATGGCACGGGGCAGCCTGGCGTGGCACTCACGGCACTTCTTGTGGATGTCTTTGGTGCGCTTGGAGAGGGAGACGATCTCGTGGCGGGCGAACATCCTGGCACGGTGGGTCTCCTCGCGGCACGGGGCACAGAGGGGCTGCCCACAGGTGTTGCAGAAGTACATGGTGTCCAGCTCCTGTGTGAGGGGACACAGCTGGTGGCAGGCATGGCCCTGCCAGGGGATCCCTGCCCACCCCGCCTGTCCACCCCGCTGCCCTCACCGCCTTGGTGCAGCACCGGTCACAGTTGGCACACTGCACGTCCTCCTCGCCGTCGGCTGAGCTGTCCACCAGGAACTGCAGGAGCCGGTCCACGGGGGGCAGCCCGGTGCCTCCCCTCACCACCGAGGGGTGCCTGCAGGGATGGGGTGGGGACAAGGATAGGGACACCCACCCAGGCCAGCGGGGCAGCTTTGGGGATGCAGGGAGCAGCGCTGTGCCGAGCTGCCAGCCCTGTGCTGTGCCCCCAGCCCTGGCGTGCCCCAGGCAGGGCTGTCCCTTACCCGCAGAGTGGGCAACGCAGGCGGCCGTCGCTGGCGCGGCCTCGCAGGCAGCTGGCACAGAAGTTGTGGTAGCAGTCGAGCAGGCAGGGGTGCTGGTAGGGTTCATGGCAGAGCAGGCACACCAGCGGGTGGCAGTTGGCCTTCTCCAGCTCCAAGCAGCTCCCCAGGGGGGAGAAAATGCCGCCCGCCATCTGTGGGGTTGAGAGCCAAGCCCTGTGCCCAGAGACCCCGTGTGGCACCAGTTTGTGTGAGCACTGTGGCTGCCACAGAAAGGACGAATCCTGCCCCAGGGCCCGCGAGCTGCTGACTATTTTTAGGTTATGAGCTGCGTGGCACGAGGCTGCCCCCAGCGCGCCCCTTGCCCCGATATCACAGGCTGGGGGCTGCAGGGCTGCATGGGATGGTCCCCACAGCGAGGTGTCCCCCTGGTGCGTGTCCCCCAAAACAGCAGCATTGCCTGGGAATGGGCTGTCCCCTGCAAAGGAGCATCCCCTGCAGCAGAGCATCCCCCAGGACAGGGGTGGGGGTTCCTCCAGGACAGGGAGTCCCCCCGGAGGAAGCATTCCCTACAATGGGGTGTCCCCTGCCCAGGGATGTGCCCTACGATGGCAGCCTGGCAGTGAAGGCAGCCAGGTGCCCCACATGCCAGGAATCCCCGTTCTGGGCACAGGTGTGTCCTGGCCAGGTGAAGGCTTTACCTCTCCCTGTCTGTAAGCCGGGGGATCCGAGCCGAGCTGTGCTGCTGCTCACCGTGTGCGGGCAGGAACGAGAGCGATGGCGAGGCGGCAGGGCCCGGCCGACCCTGTGACGTGGGGCCCCTGGCACTGCCGATCGGCTGCCACGCCACGGCCCAAAAATAGCCCCGTGCGCTGCTCGGGGCCCTGCGGCAGGGACGGCCCTGGGCGTGTCGGGACACGGGACCGCGTAGCCACGGGATCACCCAGGCTGCGGGGACGTGGGCATCTGCACGGCCGGGGGATAGCCCGCGGGAGGTGCGGGGGTCACTCTGTGCACGGTGAGAGCCCCGGGGTCACCCCGGTGCGCACCGAGGCTCCCCGTGGTGCTGGGTCACCCCGTGTACAGTGAGGCTCCCCGGGATGCCAGGGGGTCATTCCGTGCACAGTGAGGCTCATGGGGATCAGTCTGTGCACAGTGAGGGGCTCCGGGGGTCACTCTGTGCACAGTGAGGGGGGTCAGTGGCTCACTCTGTGCACAGTGAGGGGTCCCATGGCTCACTCTGTGCACAGTGAGGGTCCCGGGGCTCACTCTGTGCACAGTGAGGGGTCCCATGGCTCACTCTGTGCACAGTGAGGGG
>VZRO01006335.1:235738-260614 GCA_013397915.1 Daphoenositta chrysoptera | reverse complement strand
TGGGCGCTGCCCGCTGTGCTGGCAGGGCTCGGTCCCTCCCGCCGAGCCCTGGCGCTTCTCGGTGTCCCCGAGGGACGGGATGGCATCTCGGGGGAGCTGGACAAGCGCGAGGAGGGGAACCTCATGCGCTTCAACAAAACCAAGCGCAGGTGCTGCGCCTGGATCGCGGCAACCCCCGGTATCAATCCCGGCTGGGGGATGAGCAGATCGGGAGCAGCCCTGCTGAAAGGACTTGGGTTGGTTGGTGAGAGGCTGGACATACCCTGGCCGTGTGTGTTGGCGGCCCAGGAAGTCACCTGAGAGCTCTGCCCAGCCGGCAGCTGCATTCCTTGGGATGGTAATTCTGTTACTGTCAGTGTTGTGGTCATGATCTCTCCCAGAAATAAACAAAAATACCCCCTGAGCAGTCCCTGCTCCGGTTCTTCCAGCATGGTGTAGCCATTGGAGCCTGCTCATTTCTGACTGTGGGGAGGCAAAGTGCATCCATCCACTGGAGATGGGAGGTTTCATGTAGCAGGGAGGGTTTGTGGGAGGACAGCAAAGTGGGGGCAGGCTTGTTCTTCACTGTCCCTTTCTGTTTTAGGGGAGCAATGATGAAATGTCAGAAAATGATGAGGAGCTCGAGGAGAAATCAGAAAGCGAAGGGAGTGACTATTCTCCCAACAAAAAGAAGAAGAAAAAACTGAAAGACAAGAAGGACAAAAAGCCAAAACGGAAGAAGAAGGATGAAGAGGAGGATGACAATGAGGATGGAGGTCTAAAGGTACAAATGACTCCTTTGCTCTGAGCTGGTGCTAGTGCCTGAAGCCAGGCTTGAACAAGAGGAATTGGGAGTTTCATGAGAAGCTTGCTCTGGGTTTGGCAAGGATGAGATTACAGGTGAACGACTGGGAGATGAAAAGTTCTGTTTCCTTGCTGCTTTATCTTGTGTGCGGGGAGAAGTTGAATTTCTTGGAGCTGTGAAACCTGCCAAGGCCTTGTGTAGTGCTACATGGTGGGAAGCATTTGCATGGTGCCATGTTAATTTGTATTGGGACTGCGTGAAGCATTAGTTTGTTAAGCGCTTGCGTGTGCTGTTTCTTAAATCCCAGAAACAAATCCCTGCATATCACTGACTAGGGAGATATGGAGCACATGACAGACCCAGCCTTGTTCTGCTCATCTGCAGAGCCGTGGCTGTTTGCATTAATGATGATTCTCTAAATCTCCAGGAGCCCAAGAGCTCAGCCCAGCTCATGGAGGAATGGGGCCTCGATGACGTAGATTACGTTTTCTCAGAAGAGGATTATCATACTCTGACGAATTACAAAGCTTTCAGCCAGTTCCTCAGGTAGGGGACTGTGGACCTGGTGGTTGAGGTTTGGGCATTGCTCAGTCAGCAGATGAAGTTGTGAAGTCAGTTCTGCACTGCCAGCTCCTTGTCGCTTCTTCCTCCCAACTCAGTTCTCAGAACTCCATTTACTTGCAGGATTGACTGGAAACAGCTGAAGCATTTGTCTCTCTTGCTCTCCAAAGCCCCATACTTTGTGTGTGCTTATTTGAAAAGTTTCATGAGAAAAACAGTGTTAATGAATTTCTGCTTGTACCATGAACCTTTCAGAGCACAGCAGGTATTTCAGGGAAGGGTGGTCTCCGAGGAGGTTTAGGTGTGCCCTCCTTGCATATGTTTGCTTTAGGAAGCTCTGGTTTCTGCTGCCTCCCCATGAAACTCCTGCTGGGAGGCACTGCTGCCACATCTCCTGGGCTGACACACAACACAGCACTGCTATTAACACGTGCTTCTCCCTCTCCCCTGCCCTGCAGGCCTCTGATTGCCAAGAAGAACCCCAAGATCCCCATGTCCAAGATGATGACGGTGCTGGGTGCCAAGTGGCGAGAGTTCAGTGCCAACAACCCCTTCAAGGGCAGCTCGGCGGCGGCGGCTGCGGCAGCCGTGGCTGCAGCCGTGGAGACTGTCACCATCGCCCCGGCACTCCCTGCCAGCCCCCAGCACTCTGCCCTGCCCCCCGTCATCAGGAAGGCCAAGACCAAGGAGGGGAAAGGTGGGTGCCACTTTTGGGGGGCTGCTCTTGCCAGTGGTGTGCGGCTGCCGCTTTGCCAGCAGAGCTGGCACAAGGCTGCAGAGCACAAGCTTCAGCAAACTGGGGAGGAAAAGGAGGTGTCTGCCAGAGGGGTGTCTGCAGCTCCCGGTGCCCTTGCAGAGGTCCTTGAGAGGCATGTGGTTCATGAACCATGGCAGATTGAGCCTCTGGGTCTGCTGGATGTTTGGCAGTTTGTGGCGATTAATTAAGCTGAGCAGTAGTGGGAAAGGGAGGGATCTCCCTTTGTGCCATGTTCTGCCTTGGGAAGTTGCTGTTCCACTGTGCTGGGGGGTGATTTGGGTTGTTTGTAGAGTACCAAACATGTTTTCAACTTCTGCAGGTCCAGGTGTGCGGAAGAAAATCAAGGGCTCCAAAGATGGAAAGAAAAAGGGCAAGGGGAAAAAGATGGCAGGCTTGAAATTCCGGTTTGGAGGAATCCCCAGCAAAAGGAAAAAGGGCTCCTCTGTAAGTTTGCAGGGCTTTGGGTCTGGGAGGGAAGTGCTGGGATAAACCCTTGTTGGGGATGGCACAGCCACCCCGTGTCAGGGGTGTCACAGGCTCATTTGTGTCCCTCTGCAGGGCACCAGACCCTGATCAGCACATTCACTTGCACCTGTGTCCAGGCTCAGATTTGTGACACTCATGTCTGGCCACAATTTTTGCTAAAATCACATGACCCTGTTTACTTTCAGCAGTGCGGGTGGTAATGCCATCATTTCAGATTTCATTTGCAAAGGAATTCTTCAGGGCTTGCACTGCAGCTGAACCGTACTGCACAGAGAATTCTGGGATGCTTTAATTGCATTAGCAGGGCCTGCCCACGGCAGCTGGAGACCCGTGGCATTGCCTGGGAGGCTGGAGCTGCCCAGCCAGAACACACTGGGCTCTTCTCAGCGCATCAGTATCAGGCGTGTTTCAAGGAGTTAACAGCATTTTAAAGAATAATTTCCTTAGATAACTAGTGACTGGGGGTGGGGCTCTTCTAGGTGTTGATAATATTGGTCAAACCCCATTAGTTCACTGTGTTGCAGCTCCAGCCCTAGTTCCCATAACATAAACTGTTTGCAAGCACCTCTCTGCGTTGAAGGCTGAAGTACAGGAGCCACTCGTTGCTGCAGGTTTTCAGTCATGTATCACAAAAAATTCCTCCCGTGCTCTAGATCCACACATTCACCTTCCAGAGAGTCACAAGGAGCTCGGGCTGCCTCCTGCAGCTGGAGCCTGAGCACCTGGTTAGGAGTGTGCAGGCTGGGGATTTGCATGCTTGAGTCTCTCCAATAAGAATTCAGATGTATTATTATGTTTTGACTCCATGGAATGCTGGGCCTGTTTGACTCCTTCCACGTTATGGGAATGCTGAGTGTGAACGCCTGCTCTCATGGACACAGGAGGGTGGGCGTTGAAAGAGAGAGAGGGAGCAAAGTTCTGCCAAACACTGGAAAAAGGGGCCTTTGGATGCACAGGGTGGGAGTATAGGTTGTTCCTATCCAGGAGAACACAGTCCCAGCAGTGGAATGACAGCTGGGATGCCAGCACTTGGACTGGGTGTGCTTTGCTTTTTCCCCTCTGCAGAGCGAAGAGGAGGAACGGGAAGAATCCGACTTTGACAGCGCCAGCATCAACAGCTCCTCCATGCGCTCTGAGTGCTCGGCTGGCCTGGGGAAGAGAGGCAAGAAGAGGAAAAAGAAAAAGAGGAGTAGGCCATCCTTTGTACTCTGTTCCTACTCTGTTTGGATTTCCCTGTTCAGATGGTGCTTCCCTGGCCCGTGCAGCTCCGGGCTGTGTCTGGCACTGGCTCTGTGGGAGATGATGTGCCTGTGCCTGTCTGTGTGAGTGGAGTGTGAGGTGCTCTCTTGGTGTCCAGACCCTGCTGCTGGTGGGCTCATACCTGCAAGGAAGCTTCAGAATTTGTGGGGTTTCCAGGGAAGTGACTTTCTGAGGAACAGCCCCTGGAGAGCTGTGGCTTGTGGCTCCCAGCAGAGCAGGGCAGGCTGTGGGTGAGACTGTATGAAGACGAGGGATGTTTTTTCTGTGTGAGGTGTGCAGGCAGGCAGAGGCAGGTGGCAGAGCTGTGGTAGCAGTGCAGGGACAGGGAGGCATGTGAACCGTGGTGGAGAGGATCTGTCAGGATCTGCCAGCGGCTGTGTGACCACATTTGTGTGCGTGTCCCTTCATCCCTTCTCGGGTGGATGCTGTACCATGGCACCTCTGTCCTCGTGCTGCTCTGGAGAGCAGCTCCCTGTGCTGAGCACGTTGCCTTTCTGTCTTGTGTCCTTGTTTGGGATGAGATGTTTCAGATCCAGGCACATCCTTTGGCTTCTTAGCTTTTCTGATGGATTTTTGCTTCCAAGAAATGGAAGGGTGGCTTCTGGGCTGGGGTTGAGAGTTAGGGTGTGACATAGGCCAGCCTCCCCATTGGTCAGCGAGGCTGGGCTGGCCCCACATCTTGTGTGTGAAGGGCATTGCTTGTGGCTTGGTGCCCTTGTGAGGGCCCTGGTGCTGGAGGTAGGCAGCTCCTGCTGCGTCAGAGGTCAGAGTTCCATGCCAGGAGTTTGTGGCAGAGCTGGGAATTGAGATGAGCCATTCCGGCACTTGCAAGGCCTCGTTCCTCTCCTTCTTTTCCTGTCCATGCTGTGTTGAGAGTGCTCCTGCCTCTGTGCCAGGGAGCCCCGAGGAAGAGCAGAGTAGTCCCAGGAGAGGAGTCCTGTCCTTGGCCGTGTCACCCTTGCATGGTGCGTTTGCAGCTGGTGCTGGTGCCTGGGGAGGTTTCTCTGACCGGCCTCCCTTGCAACCTCTCCAGGTTCTGGCATTCTCCATTGAGAGCCTGAAGGAACCAAAGGATGATACAGTGTGGAGAGAGAAAGAGAGACAGAGGTGAGATGATGCTGTGTGCAAAGGTGAACTGTGGTGCTGAGGGACAGAGAGGTAGTGGGAATTCACAGGAGGGGTCTGAGGTGAAACGCTGTCCTTATTTCCTTAACTGTATGGTAGAGGAGCAAGTGTCCCATTCCCTCCGGGAGAGCCGGCTGCTCTGCCACCCCTCTGACTGTCACCTGTCCCTTGCTTGCAGTCGAAGAGGGAGACGGGTACGAGACGGACCACCAGGACTACTGCGAGGTGTGCCAGCAGGGCGGGGAGATCATCCTGTGCGACACCTGCCCCCGCGCCTACCACCTGGTCTGCCTGGACCCCGAGCTGGAGAAGGCCCCCGAGGGCAAGTGGAGCTGCCCCCACTGTGTGAGTGGGGTCGGGGCCCCGTGGGAGTGGGTGGCCTGCTGGTGGAAACCCTCGGTGTTACACTGGCTGTGCTTCTCCAGGAGAAGGAGGGCATCCAGTGGGAGCCAAAGGAGGAGGAGGAGGAGGAAGAGGATGGTGGCGAGGAGGAGGAGGATGACCACATGGAGTTCTGCCGGGTGTGTAAGGACGGAGGGGAGCTGCTGTGCTGTGACACCTGCCCATCCTCCTACCACCTCCACTGCCTGAACCCGCCGCTGCCAGAGATACCAAACGGTGAATGGCTCTGCCCACGCTGTACAGTGAGTGTTACTAGCATTCCCACTCCTTGCTCTGTCCCTGCTCCCACACCTGCCTGGCCTGCCAGTGCCTCTTGAGGCTGCTGCTGCCCCTCACAGCCCTGCCCCAGGGTCAGCCTCCTGCCCTCTGTTCCTCCCTGAGGAGTGTTGCTTACAGCTGCATGTGCCTGAGGGCCCAGGGTGGCTTGGAAGGCTCTGCTGCCACTGTGGTCTCCCTGTGGGTATTGCTGGCTGGCACCTTCCCAGCCTGGTTTCTGATGGGACCTCAAGCCTATGTGGCCTAGGGAGAGGGGCCTTTTCTGCCTGGTGGCAAGAACTGTCCCCATGGGGGATGCAGCAATGTCACAGACACTCCTCAGGCACCCTGTGCTGGCTGCCATCCACCTGGCATTGAGGGGCCCCTTCTGCCCCCCAGTTCCCTGCTCTAGCTCCCCTGGCTCCTGACAGGGTTTCACCTTAAACTTGATACTCTTGCCTGTTTGCTTCTGTATCCTCAGTGCCCTCCCTTGAAGGGCAAGGTCCAGCGCATCCTGCACTGGGCCTGGAAGGAGCCGCCGGCCGCCGCGCTCCCGGCGGCGCCGCCCGCCGCAGACCCGGAGCTGCCTCTGCCCCCGCCCAAGGTGCTGGAGGGGATCCCGGAGCGCGAGTTCTTTGTGAAGTGGGCAGGCCTCTCCTACTGGCACTGCTCCTGGGTCAAGGAGCTGCAGGTGAGCCCACGTGGCATCGGTGTAGAGCCCCTGCCCGGCGCTCTGCCCCACGGGCCAGGGGCTGAGCGTGGCTCCCTCCCGCTGCAGCTGGAGCTCTACCACACCGTGATGTACCGCAACTACCAGCGGAAGAACGACATGGATGAGCCCCCAGCCTTCGACTACGGCTCTGGGGACGAGGACAGCCAGAGGGAGAAGCGGAAGAACAAGGACCCCCAGTATGCCAAGATGGAGGAGCGGTTCTACCGCTACGGCATCAAGCCCGAGTGGATGATGATCCACCGCATCCTGAACCACAGGTGAGGAGCCTGTGAGGGAAATTGTGCCAGCCTTCTGCAAGGCCAGAACCTTGGGCTGGCGGAATTTCAGCCTCTGGCTTGTGCTGAGGTCTCTGTTGCCTTGGAGGTTTGCTCCTGGTGTGATGCTGAGGCTGGAAGGGGATCCGTGCTGCTTTATCTTCATTCCCGCTATGTTGCACGTTAAAAATAGACTTATAGCCAGTTTTCCCAAAGGTAGATGCACAGTGTTGTTCCACTCTGCCCAGGGTCCTGTTACAGCCTAATCATTCTGTAAATTCTGATGCTGATGGGGATGGTGCTGAGGGGAAGAGTTGAAGCATGTGGCTGACTCCCTTACGGAACCTTGACATTGATGTTTCTTTTCTGTGGAAGAAATTCCCTGTGAATGAAATGTGCTGTGCAGATGGGCTTTCTGCATCGAGTGGCTGGAGACATGTTTTTGTTGAATTTCTTCATTTCAAGTGGCAGCTTGAAATATCAAGCAGTAGCAGCAGCTCTGCTTGAAGGCTGCATGGCTGGAAAGAACTAAAGCTGCCTGTCTGATTTTTCATGTGAGCTTCACCTTGTCCACTAACAAGGCAGCAGGTTTCCCTGTAGGCATGGAGTCAGACTTGGAAGTGTGTTTACTCTGATTTTAGTGTAGGCAGAACTTGCTAGAGCAGTGAATGCTGCAGGCGAGAGGGGAAGCACTGGGATCCATCCAGGCCTGGTGAAACAGGGAAATGAGGTTGTTCAGTGGAATGGAAAAGCAGCCTGTAAAGCTTAATGGTTTGACACACTCACAGATGAATAGGCATTTCGGCTGGAAGTGTCAATACTTCATGTTTTCTACCTCAGCTTGGATGTCCTGGCCTGTAGGTGAAAGCAGAGGATGAAGCACCCAGCTCTGTGGAAGCAGGTCATAGCGAGCTGCTCCTGGGGGCTGGTGCCATTCACTGATCAGCTTTCTCTGCCCTGCGTTCCAGCTTTGATAAAAAGGGAGACATCCATTACCTGATCAAGTGGAAGGACCTGCCTTATGACCAGTGCACCTGGGAGATCGATGACATAGACATCCCCTACTACGAGAACCTCAAACTCCTCTACTGGAACCACAGGTATGAGCCCGTGGGTGGAGGAGCTGGGGGAGCTGGGCAGAGCCAGGGCAGCCTGCACGGGTGTTTGGGACAAGGGGGACACGGAGGTGCCCCACTTTGGAACACACTGGCACCTCTTGCAGCAACTTCTCTTCAAAGAGCAGCGGCCCAGCACTGATGAAGGCTGGCCCTCCTGATGTGCCCTTTCAGGGCTGCTGGGCAATCCCAGCTGCTCTTTTCCAGCCTGTGCTCCCCTTTCCCTGTGTCTGCACTGCTGTGACATTCATGGTCTCCATGGCCCTGCTGCCTGTCTGTTTGGAGGGAAAACCACAGTACTCTGAGTTTGCTGTTCTTCGTTCTGGAGACTGTTGTGTGGAGTGTTGGGAGGGGAAAATCAGTGCCCTGTGAGTGCCCATGCTAACTGGGCCAGAAGAACTCCTGTGGGGAGAGGGGCAGTGGAGTGTGGGAGCTGTTTCTGTCCCTCGGCTCGGAGCTGAGAGAACAGTGACCACCTGCCCTCCCTGACGTGTGCTGGCTGTCCCAGGGAGCTGATGCTGGGGGAGGACACGCGCCCTCTGAAGAAGCTGAACAAGAAAGGGAAAAAGCTGAAAGAGGAGAAGCTGGAAAAGCCTCCAGAAACACCTCTTGTGGATGTGAGTGAGAGTGGTGGGGACAGTATGGTGGCATGGGAGCCCAGAGGGAGGGTGGGCTGTCTGTGCCCTTGTCCCATGATGTTTTTGTCCTCTGGTTCCTTTGGGGACCCTGTTTGTTTTCACTGAAAATTCTGGAGTGAGTGAGGGCTGTGCCAGGGAGCGTGTCTGTGTCTCCTTTGGAGCTGTTTGGATGTTACAAAGCTAAAGAGGGATGTGCTTGGCTGCAGGGGAAGGAGGGGCAGGTGTTTCTCACTGCTCTGTGCTGTGGCTCCCTTTCCAGCCTACGGTGAAGTTTGACAAGCAGCCGTGGTACATCGATGCCACGGGAGGCACGCTGCACCCTTACCAGCTGGAAGGGCTGAACTGGCTGAGGTTCTCCTGGGCACAAGGGACAGATACAATCCTGGCTGATGAGATGGGGCTGGGGAAGACGGTGCAGACCATTGTGTTCTTGTACTCCCTGTACAAGGAGGTGAGTGGAGCTCCTGGCAGTCCCCGAGGTGGCTGAGAGCTGCTGGGCACGGGGAGAACAGCCTGGGCTCTGTCTCCCTGAGCAGGGCCACTCGAAAGGGCCGTACCTAGTCAGTGCCCCCCTCTCCACCATCATCAACTGGGAACGCGAGTTTGAGATGTGGGCACCTGATTTCTACGTCGTGACCTACACGGGGGACAAGGAGAGCCGGTCGGTGATCCGGGAAAATGAGTTTTCTTTTGAAGACAACGCCATACGGAGCGGGAAGAAGGTCTTCCGGATGAAGGTGGGAGCTGAGTCTGTGCCTGCCCCATTGCTCTACCTGCCAGTAAGAAGGGGAGAGGAGAATTTGACCTGGAGAGGGAGGATGGTTAGGTCCCTGATCAGCTGTGTCCCACAGAGGGAAGCTGGCATTGTTTACAAACGTAGGAGATTTGTGATGAGCTTTACAGATTTCTGCCAGAGCTTTTTTATTTCTGTAGTCTCCTGCTTGGTTTTTGTGTTTGGGTGGTCTGCTGGCACGGCTTGGCCCTGCTGTGGGCTCTGTGCCAGGCAGTGCAGCCCCTCTCACCTTGGGTCATGTGCAGCAGCAGTGAAGGTGGAGGCTGTCCTGTTCCCTGCTCTCTTATCCCAGCTTTTCTCTCCCTCTGCTCCTCCAGAAGGAAGCCCAGATCAAGTTCCATGTCTTGCTCACGTCCTATGAGCTGATCACCATTGACCAGGCTGTGCTGGGCTCCATAGAGTGGGCCTGTCTGGTGGTGGATGAAGCACACAGGCTGAAGAACAACCAGTCCAAAGTAGGTGGCAGGCATTTGTGAGTGGTTTTTTTTTTCTCCCTTTAACATCCTCTGACATTATAGCCCTTCAGCAGCAGGAAAGGCAGACAGTCCTTGGACAGGCTGTCGTGGAGGGGAATTGATCCCTCTCCTTCCTCTCCCCTTTCCCTGAGGCTCAATGCAGTCTCCAGCCCCTGAGACATTCACACTGGTGCAGGAGGAGGCAAGTGGTGTGACCCAGGGACACCCAGGATTGCTGCCTGTGCTCGGTGGGGGTGGCTGGGAGCAGGACATGCTGCACCCTGCTCTGCCTGCCCAGCATGGGGGTCCCTGCTCAGTCTCCATGTACACCCTGCAGAGTCCCACGGTGACACGCTGGTGCCTTGCAGTCCTTGTCAGCCAAATTAATTTCTTTTCCAGTTCTTTAGAGTACTGAATAGCTACAAGATCGATTACAAGCTGCTTCTCACAGGGACTCCACTCCAGAACAACTTGGAAGAGCTCTTCCACCTGCTCAATTTCCTGACTCCAGAGAGGTTTAAGTAAGTTGCATTTACCTGGGCCATGGGGGTGGCTCCTTGCTCTGGCTTTGGTGCAGGCACACGAGCATTATCTCCTCGTGTGCCTCGAGAGCTCTGCCCTGCTTTTTAAGTCATAAAGCAGCAGATCCCTTCGCTCTCACGTGCCCCTGTTGCTCAGCGCCATGGGGGTCTGGCTGCTTCCACAGCAACCTGGAGGGGTTCCTGGAGGAGTTTGCAGACATCTCCAAGGAGGATCAGATCAAAAAGCTCCATGACCTGCTGGGTCCCCACATGCTGCGGCGGCTCAAGGCCGATGTGTTCAAGAACATGCCGGCCAAGACAGAGCTGATCGTGCGAGTGGAGCTGAGCCAGATGCAGAAGTGAGTGATTCCAGTGCATTCCCCAGGGGTGTCTGGCTTCCCCTGACGTGGTGAGGTGTCAGTGGGGATTGAGGGATCAGAGGGACCCTGCTGGCCTGGGGCCTGCTGCAAGGAAGAGTGGGAGTGCATTGTGTCTCACCAAGGAGCGTGTTCCATGTGGTTAAACTGGGCTCTGTGCAGTCCTGGGGACATGGCAGGCTGGCAGTGTGGCTCTGCTGGTTCTGGGGGCACAGAGAAAACACTGAGGGTGAACCCCCTTCTCCCATTCCTGGCACCAGGACATGGCCTGTGCTGCCAAGGTGCCTGGGTCAGCCTGCAGCATTGCTGCTGCCCCAGCTCAGGTTGTGCCAGGCTGACCTGTTCAGCTTCAGTGGCATCTCCTGCAGCTCAGGGCACCTGCAGGAAGGGCCTGTCACTTCTTCTCAGCATGGTGGGCAGGAGGGCTTGGCTGGCACCCAGCAGAGGTGGGTGGTGGAAGAGCTGTGCCCCCCAGTCCACCCCAGTGTTAGGCTGTGATTCCCCCAGAGCCCCCAGCCCCAGGTGCTGAATTGCGTTTAAAACCCTCCAAATGTCCTTTTTGCATCTCCAGTGATGCTAGGGGGTTTTAATTCAGTGCCCTCCTGTTTGTGCCAGTCCCACACCTACCCCAGCTAGCACTGTCTGTCCCATCCCCTCTCCTGCAGGAAGTACTACAAATTCATACTGACGAGGAACTTCGAAGCCCTGAATTCGAAAGGTGGTGGGAACCAGGTCTCACTGCTCAACATCATGATGGACCTGAAGAAGTGCTGCAACCACCCATACCTGTTCCCTGTGGCAGCTGTGGTATGTCCCCTGCCTTTTCACCCTCAGACATGTCACAGAATGTTGGGTGGTGGCTGCTTCTGTGATCCTGCTTTGGTTAACGCTGTGAGTTTCCATGTGAGCGGTTTCATACAAGGACTTTGTTTTGGAAATGCAAGTGAAGTTCTCCATGAGGTTAATGTGGGTTGTCCTTGTGGGCACTGATCATGCTGCCTTCACAGGAGGCCCCGGTGCTGCCCAATGGATCTTATGATGGGAATTCTTTGGTCAAATCTTCTGGGAAACTGATGCTGCTCCAAAAGATGCTGAAGAAGTTACGGGATGGGGGTCACAGGGTTCTGATCTTCTCGCAGGTGAGAGCAGGAAGGGATAATAATAAATACATTTTTAAAGGAATTTTTTTTAATTATGTATGGGAAATTTGTGCTGGGAACAGAGATAGGTGGAATAGCTGGTGACAGCTTCTCCCCCAGGCAGCCACGGCAGTAATGGTGGGAGGGCTGTGTCCCAGCTCGCTCCTGAGGGAGCGCCTGTCATGTTTAAGAGCTCTGTTAACTGGGGATGGAGAGGAGACAACAGTCACGAGGCTCCTCTTTGGGGAGGGACAGTCAGACACGATTCCTTCCTGCTGGCAGAGTTGCCTGTAGAAGATGAGATGAGAGTGTTGCTCCTCTGGCAGCTGCCTGGTGGCTGTGCTTCCTTTGCTGCCCATGCTGTCCTGCCACCACTGTGGCCTCTGGGCTGCAGGCAAGGACCATGCCAGGGCAGGGCAGGTCCCCAGGGGAGGAGGCAGGGGTTTGGCCATGCAGACCCTCTCACGCCTTGCCCTGTAGATGACAAAGATGCTGGATTTGCTGGAGGATTTCCTGGAGTACGAAGGCTACAAGTACGAGCGGATCGACGGGGGCATCACCGGCGGCCTGCGCCAGGAGGCCATCGACAGGTTCAATGGTACTCACCTTCCTGCCTTTCTGAGGGGTGGGCACGGTGGGGATGGCAGCGTGTGGCCAGCAGCAGCTCGTGCCAGTGCCCAGAACTTTGCCACACTCACAGGTTTGGCTTCCTGTGGCACAGTGGGGGCTGCTCGTATCGTGCCATTAAGCCCTTGAGTTGGTTCTCACAAGGAACCCTGAGTGTGCCAGCAGCTGTTCAGCTGGAGGGGCTCCTGCCTTTCCCTTTAAGACCTCAGGAGATGACAGAGCTTCCCCTTTGCTCTGGAGCTGGGTTCTGCAGCACCTGGTTCCCAGGGAGCGATGTGTTTTCACTCCTTGCCACCCCTGCCTCTTGCTTGTCAGCTTCGAGTGCCATTCTGTCCCTCCGAAATGGTGCTGCTCCTCCCTGTGAGCCGTGCTCCTTTCTGTCTCACCTCTTCCCACCTCTGTCGTTCTCAGCTCCTGGGGCTCAGCAGTTCTGCTTCCTCCTCTCCACCCGCGCCGGTGGTCTGGGCATAAACCTTGCTACGGCCGACACTGTCATTATTTATGATTCTGACTGGAATCCCCACAATGACATCCAGGTTTCTGACTTTCCCTTTTCCTTCCTGTATAGTAAGTACCTCTCTGGCTCTGCCCATTCTTTGCACACCCTCACTGGGATTTCAGTATCTTCTCTCGAGAGCTGCTGACACTTTCTGCTGTGTTTGTGGGTGTTTCTGCTCAGCAGCCCCCTTCCCACACCCTCTGTCCTCATCCCGGCCTCTCTGCAGCCTAGGAGAGACCTGACACATAAAACTGGCTCCCTGTGACATTCTCACTTCTTCCTCATACTTGTCCTCAACTGGGTGCCCCTCATGCAGCTTGGAGGGTGAGAAGCATGGCCCTCTTGTCTTGGTGCCACCCTCGCCAGCTCCGTGCTCTGCCCGCAGGCGTTCAGCAGAGCTCACCGCATCGGGCAGAACAAGAAGGTGATGATTTACCGCTTCGTGACCAGGGCCTCCGTGGAGGAGCGCATCACCCAGGTGGCCAAGAGGAAGATGATGCTCACCCACCTCGTGGTCCGCCCAGGGCTCGGCTCCAAGTCGGGCTCCATGACCAAGCAAGAGCTGGACGACATCCTCAAGTTCGGGACAGAAGAACTCTTCAAGGATGATGTGGAGGGTGAGGTGGGAATGCTCTGTGTGAGGCAGGGCCCTCTCTGAGCTGCTGGGGCTCACTCTCCTCTCCCTGCACCACAGGCATGGTGTCTCAGGGACAGCGGATTGCCATGCCGGATGCTGTTGCCCCTTTCTCGGACACACTCTCAACAAAAGGGGGTGCAGCAACTCCTGGCATGAAAAAAAAGCATGGTGGCACCCCACCAGGTGTGTAACCCCTCCTTGCTGGAGTGACTCGTCCCCCTCTCTGTCTGCTCACCTGACCTGAGCTTGCCTGGCTCAGGAGTGGCCTGTCCAGCACTCTGATCTGTGCTGCTGTTCCCCTTGCCTTGGTCCCCAGGTGACAATAAGGATGTGGATGACAGCAGTGTGATCCACTACGATGACGCTGCCATCTCTAAGCTTTTGGACCGAAACCAGGATGCGACTGACGACACAGAGCTGCAGAACATGAATGAGTATCTCAGCTCCTTTAAAGTGGCTCAGTATGTTGTGAGAGAAGAGGATGGTGTGGTAATGTGATCAGTATCATGTCTTACAATCACCCCTTTGTACATCCCTCCATGTTCCCTCTGCTGCCTCTCCTGTCCCTGAGAGTGCTTGGCATGGGGCAGGACCCTCCCTGCTCTCTCTCTGTGACTGCTGGAGCCCCTTGTCTCTGGCTCTGCAGGAGGAGGTGGAACGTGAGATCATCAAGCAAGAGGAGAACGTGGACCCTGACTACTGGGAGAAGCTGCTGCGGCACCACTACGAGCAGCAGCAGGAAGATCTGGCCAGGAACCTGGGGAAAGGAAAGAGAATCCGCAAGCAGGTCAACTACAATGACACCTCACAGGAGGACCAAGGTATGGCCACAGCTGCTCAGCTTCTGGCTGGGCTCACAGAACTGTCACTTACTGTCTCTCTGCAGCTGGTAGATTGCCTGGATCTGTACTTCCCAGATTCCTAAACTTTACAGTGTATAAATTTTCAAAGATTTTTTTCTTTATTGATCTGTAAACTCTGATTTTGCTGGAAGAATCTAGGAAAGACATGTCTGTGGGCAAAATATTTCAAATTGGGTTCTTGCTGCCTAACAGAATGCTAACGCTGTAAAACCTGGGGACATGGTTTCCTGTTGCTGTGTCCCCCTCTCCTGCTGCCTGGCAATGAATGTGTGTCATACCCACAAGAAGGCTCTGATCTGTCTAGTACATCACTTCAAAGCAGGGTCTTCTAACCTGGCCTCCCTTGTGCTCTGCAGAGTGGCAGGACGAGCTCTCTGACAACCAGTCAGAGTATTCCATTGGCTCCGAGGATGAGGATGAAGACTTTGAAGAAAGGCCAGAAGGCCAGAGTGAGTTGATATGTTTGATACTCCCTGGGATTTGGAAGCAGCAGGAATGTCTGGGTTGGAGAGACTGGTGTGCCCAGGGCCTCTGTTCAGGGGACTGTGTCCCTGCTTTCTATCAGGTGAGGAGCTTTCCAGGGCAGGGAAGGTAGCCAGCTTCTTCCTTGGCCTCTGCAGGACTCTGGTCTGGTCCACCACGAGGACCAGGCGTGGTTTCACCTTGCCTGGGAAGGGCAGAGGAGTGTCCTGGCCTGGGGAGTGGCTGGAAGGGACCCTGCAGCCTGGGCAGATGCTCTGGCAGGTTCTGCTCCTGCCGGGAGGGAGGGCAGGAAGCCTGGGGTGCATGAGGTGTCTTTCCTTGCTGCCTGGCCCTTCCATCACTGAGGCTGCTTGGCTCTAGGTGGCAGAAGACAATCCCGGAGACAGCTGAAGACTGACAGAGACAAACCTCTCCCTCCTTTGCTGGCAAGAGTTGGGGGGAACATCGAGGTGAGCCTCAGCCTCAGCCAGAGCACGGCCAATGCTGCCCTGCCCGGGCTGCCTGCGGGCTGCATCCGTCTGTGCTGAATCACTGGGACGTTAGTCCTGGTGCAGCAATGCCTGTCACAGCTGTGAGGCTGCAGGATGCCACGTGCTGCTGAGGCCACTCTGTGATCTCAGCGATGCCTTCGCTTCCTGCAGGTTCTGGGCTTCAATGCCCGGCAGCGCAAGGCGTTCCTGAACGCCATCATGCGCTGGGGAATGCCACCCCAGGATGCCTTCAACTCCCACTGGCTGGTCCGGGATCTGCGAGGGAAGACCGAGAAGGAGTTCAGGTACGGAGGTCCTGGCAGGCAGGCAAGGTTGGGAGCCTGCACCCCTTCACTGCGGGCTCTTTTTGGGGAGGCAGCGTCTGTTTCGTTGAGATGGCGTCTCTTGTTCTCTTCCTGGGTGTGAGACTTCCCTCACCCATGGGTGACAGGGAACCTTGTGCGTGCTGGGTTGAGCAGGGAGGCCGTGGGCCAGGACTGAGGTCTGGCTTCCCTGCAGGGCGTACGTCTCTCTCTTCATGAGACACTTGTGCGAGCCCGGGGCAGACGGTGCCGAAACCTTTGCGGACGGCGTTCCCCGGGAAGGGCTGTCACGCCAGCACGTGCTGACTCGCATCGGGGTCATGTCACTAGTAAGGAAGAAGGTGGGTGAGTAAGATTATGAATGGGCCATTTCAGGAATGTTCTGGAGACGTTTCCCAGTTGGGTGGGTGCAGCAGTCCTGCCACTTGGTCACCCTGTGGGTGAGCAGCCCGGACGTGCCGACTCCATGGCAGCAGCTGGGAATGTCCCTGCTCTGTTTGACCTGATGGTGTGTGTCTGTCCCAGGTCCAGGAGTTCGAGCATGTCAATGGGAAGTACAGCACCCCAGACCTGGTTCTTGAGGGCCCAGAGAGCAAGAGATCCAGTGAAGTTGTGTCTTCAGATCCCAACACGCCTGTCCCGGCCAGCCCAGCACACACACACACGGGACCAGGGGCCCTTACAGGTATCCAGGGGGTCGTGGCTGGGGTCTGGCTTGGGAGGGAGGTGGACAAAGACACGAGAAGGTTTTGCAGGTGCTTGGCCCATCAGGCCCTGTTCAACAATTTCCTGGCTTTGCTCTTCCTACAGACAAAATAGAAGCACAACTGGGGTTCCATGAGGAAAAGGACCCGGTGGAGCAGAAGCCCAGAAAGGTGGCTGACAGCCAGGTGAGGTGGCTTTGTTCAGCATCTCCTCCAGGAAGCTTCCCCTGGTCTGCCTGGGAACTTGGGGTGCTCCCTAGGGAAGGGAGGGCTGCTGATCTGGGATGGCTGCTTGGCATGTAGGTGCCCATAAGTGCTGAGGTGGAGAGCGAAGAGCACCCAGAAAGCTGTGACAGCAAGGAGAGGCCAAGGGAAGATAAGCAAGAGGATTGTGAAAAGGCTGAGCCTTCTTCTGAGCCCCTGGTGAAAGGTGAGGCTGTGGCTCTTCTCTGTGTCACTATGGGAAACCTGAATGTTGCAAAGTCCTGCAGAAATTCTTGAAAAAACAGGTTGTAAATAGCATGAAATGGTGATCTTGGAGGGCATTTGTTCCTCCAGAAGGAATTTTTTTTAGGGAAAACTCATTTATAAATACATAAATACATTTATGTGATAAAATGCAGAAGAATGTTCTGCTTGAAGTTTTTTAGCACCTTGAATGTACAAACAATACAGTTACTTTACCCTAAAAGGGAAAGTCTGTCTAGATAAGTAGGTTGTTCCCTGCAGAGCATTTTCCATGTCAAGCATTTCTTGTAGGCCTATTCCCTCCTGCAGATGAGGGGATTCAAGAGCAAGAGAAGCCTTTGGAGAAGGCGGAGTTGAGCAGCAGCCCAGGGAAGGGGGAGGATAAAGAAGTCAAACCAGGTGAGGCATGAGGCGTTGGAGAGAGAAGAGTGGGAAGAATTCCCGGAATGAGGCCAGTGCCTGGCACAGTGACAGAGTGTGCCCACAGGGTGGTGGCAATGATGCCATCAGCACCAGCACCACTGGTGCTCAGGAGCCACGAGTGGGAACAAGACCCTCTTGGGGTGGGCACTGCCTGCTGGGAGGGGTTGGTGGCTTTTGCAGCAGTGACTGGCTGTTGGTGGGGCAGGGGTGGCACCAGTGGATCTGGTGGTGGAGCACAATTAGGCCAGTTCCTCGTGTTTGCCAAGCAGAGGATGGCAAGGAGGAGGAGAAGGAACAAAGTGATGCCCAGCAAAACGGTGACAAAGAGGAAGAGGAGGAAGGAAAGAAGGATGACAGAAATATGAACTTCAGATTCATGTTCAACATTGCTGACGGTGGCTTCACAGGTAAGAGAGAGAAGAGGTGTTGGCCTCTCCTGCAAAGCTGCTGCAGAGGCTCTGAACCTGTTCAAGGAATGTGACCCTTGTCAGAGGCCATGGATGGGCTGGTGCTTTGGGGGCAGCAGCAGACCTGGGTCTGTGCTGTGCCTGTGGCCCTGGGAGGTTCCATCGCTCCCCCTGCCCACATGCTCTGCACTGACCTGCAGCCCAGCTGCCTGACCAGCCTCTCTCCCTTCTGCTTCTGCCTCCACAGAGCTGCACACGCTGTGGCAGAATGAGGAGAGGGCTGCCATGTCCTCTGGCAAGATCTACGACATCTGGCACCGCCGACACGACTACTGGCTGTTGGCAGGAATTGTCACGTACCCTTTGACCCGGCAGAGCAGGAGGCAGCGAAGCGAGAGAGGCCTCTCTGGGGCGTGGGAGCTGGGCTGGCACTGCAGTGATGAGTGGGAGGGGGTTTGGGGCCACGATGTCGCTGCGGGGTGGTGGACAGGCTGTTGGCTGGCTGGTTTTGCCCTTGACACTTCCCCCACACCAGTCATGGCTATGCCCGCTGGCAGGACATCCAGAATGACCCACGCTATGTGATCCTGAACGAGCCCTTCAAGTCGGAGATACACAAGGGGAACTACCTCGAGATGAAGAACAAGTTCCTTGCCCGGCGGTTCAAGGTGAGCGGCAGGTCTAGGGCTGGTGAGTCCTTACTGGTGGGAGGACCAGAGCGGCGCCCCGAAGCCAGGAGGGAGTTTGCTCGTGCCTTCTGTGAGTGAAGTGGGGAGTGGGCTTTGTGAGGGGCTCCGTGGTTTGCTGGTTTATAGTGGGGCGAGGTCTGGTCCTGAATCCTTCCCCTCCTGCACCTCCCAGTTGCTGGAGCAGGCCCTGGTGATTGAGGAGCAGCTGCGGAGGGCGGCGTACCTCAACATGACCCAAGACCCCAGTCACCCGGCCATGGCGCTGAACGCGCGGCTGGCAGAAGTGGAGTGCCTTGCCGAGAGCCACCAGCACCTCTCCAAAGAGTCCCTGGCTGGGAACAAGCCCGCCAACGCTGTCCTGCACAAGGGTGCGTGCCTGCAGGGCTGGGGGAGTCTGCTCTGAGGCTGGGAAGGGTTCCCCACCCTGACCTGGGGAGCCCAGCCAGGAGGTGTCCCCATTTTGTGTTCCCTCAGCCAGGAGCTGCCTGCTCCTCTCACCTTGCTGGCTCTGGCAGGCGTCCCCCCAAGTACCTCCTGCTTTCTTGCAGTGCTGAACCAGCTCGAGGAGCTGCTGAGTGACATGAAGGCTGATGTGACACGCTTGCCCTCCATGCTGTCCCGCATCCCGCCCGTGGCCGCCCGGCTGCAGATGTCAGAGCGGAGCATCCTCAGCCGCCTGGCCACCCGTGGAGGGGATCCAGCTGCCCAGGTCTGGGGGGACCATCACAGAGCCCCTCACTGCGAGGGTCATGGTCAGGTCAGGGCAGCAGGCCCATGTCTTTTCTCCCTTCTTGCCTCCCCAGGGCTCCTTTGGCTCCTCCCAGATCTTCAACAATAACTTTGGGCCAAATTTCCGTGGTCCTGGGCCGGGTGGGATTGTCAACTACAGCCAGATGCCTCTGGGACCCTACGTGACTGGTAGGTTGGGGTTTTGCTCTTGGGCAGAGAAATTCAGAGCGTGGGTTTGGGCGGTCCAGGAGTGCTGCCAAAGGACAGTAGTGAGCAAGGTGTTTCCTCTGTCACCACAGATATTTAGCAGTTCCCACGATTTTCCCCTGCAGCTCCCACTCCTAGCCGAGGTAAGGCTGTGTTTCCTCCTGTGTTTGCTGGGGAACATGAAGGGGTGGGGGGCTAAATGGAGGCTCCATTTTGGGCTGCCCCCCCAGTGCCAGTATCTGGCTGTGGCCTCTGACTCGAGCAGCCGCAGTGGTGGTGGGAGTGGATCCTTCCTGCAGCCCTTCCCAGCTGCCTGAGGGGTTGGCAGGGAGGGTCCAGATTTGGCTGGTGGGCAGCACTCTCCTCTCCTCACAGCAGCCCTGGGGGACAGTCCCCTGTCCCTGGCCGTGAGCCGCTGTGGCCAGAGGTCAGCGGGGATATTGTGCCAGCGTTGCCTGCGTGGAAAACAAGCTGCTGCTGGGCTGTCCCGCTCCTGCTTCAAGTGTGCTTCGCCTGCTGCGGCCCCCGTGGGAGCGGTGGGGCCGGGGGTTTGTGTCCGTGTACATTTTTTGCACTTTCTTATTGAAGACTTGAAGAGTTTGTCTGGGCGAGGTGGGCTGAGGGGAGGGAGGGAGGGCTGGAGTTGCGGTGTTTGTCTGGTTGTGTTGGCACGTTTGGGGGTGAGGGGAGGCCTGTGGTGCTGTGTCCCAGCCCGGCTGTGCTCCCCAGCTTCCCCCTAAGGGCTGTCTCTGCATCCTTGGGGTGTTGGAGCAAGCTCTGGCCTGCTGCTGCCCCGCTGGAATCCCGGGCACTGCTGTGGTGTGGCTGGGGGTCCACACGTGCCGGGCTTGGGGCAGGCAGATGGAGGGGATTTGGGTGGGACAGAGGGGACAGCTGGAACTGGGATGGGGATACCTCGAGCGTGGTGACACCGGCAGCTGTAAGCAACGCCCCTGCATCCGCTTCGTGCTCTGTGCGTCCCGGTTTCTGTTCTGTGTTTTAATAAATCCTTTGGGAAGGACGCAGTGGAGGCTGGCAGGGGAAGGGATGGTGGGGTGGCCTTGGCGGGGCCTGGTCACGGTCTTGGCACCCCTGTTGTCCTGCGCATGTGTCCACACACACACACACACACACGTGTCCACAGAAACAGACATCTACACTCACAGACGTGTACACAGGGACACACATGGACACAGACAGACGTGAGAGTGTCGTGTGTATCTGCACAGGTACTGTCATCTCTGCATGAGTGCACAAACATGTACACATGTCACCCCCACACATGTATGTACCTCTTCATATATAGCATGTGTAGATCTGTGTACACACACACACGTAGATATACACAGAACTGTAAGTTTTAGATCTATATGTGTGCATACATATCTTTATGTGAGCATACACAGCTGTAAATACTGATTTATTCAAGTACTGCTGTGTGGGTGTGTATCTGTAAATACACACCTGTATATTATACATGTCTGTATAATGTATTTGTGGTTTTAATATGTGTATTTATGTACATACATACTTGTGAGTGTGTATGTAGACACAGCTATGGGTAGATAACAGATACATGTACACAGGATAGATCTATATGTGGTATGGATGTATAGATCTATATTTACAGAGGTGTATATACACATACATGTATCTGTATGTGAGAATACACATAAATGTGTATTTGTAATTTGAACATATGCACATGCATACACATACATGTGTAGATATATCTATATATCTACACATCTCTATATCTCCATATCTGTATCTCTGTATGGCTATAGAGGTGTATTGATCTGTGTGTATGTGTACAGACACACATGTATTTTTTATTTCTATATATTTATACATAAGTGTAGATATAGGTAAAGATGTATTGCTATCCTAGACAGAGATAGTATACATGTTTATATACACATAGACACATATGTATTTGTCATTTCACACATACATATGAGTGTATATGTTTCTATTTGCACACAAACGTTGATGTTCTGTAGAGAGATGTACATGTATAGAAAAAGCTGTATAGGTCTAGCTGCAGGTAAATGCACAAACCTAAAGGTGTAGGGGTGTGGATGGGGGAGGTGTGCACACAGACTCTGAACCATGTACAGGGGGGAGATCTGATGCCATGAGTGGGTCAGGAGAGACCCCCCACCCCATGTTTGTACACACACACACATTTATGGTGGGGCTGTAGGTGCAGCCATGGCTACACAGCAGATAAACACACGCACATTGTGTACAGAGCTCACACACTCATTGTGCAGAGCTCACACACACACACTCATTGTGCACAGAGCTCACACACACACACATTGTGCAGAGCTCACACACACACACATTGTGCACAGAGCTCACACACACGTGCACAGAGCTCACACACACACTTCCCTGACCTCTCACAGTGCGCAGAGCTCACAGTGCACACAGCTCACACACAAAATGCACAGAGCTCTCACAGTGCAGAGCTCAGTGTACAGAGCTCACACACACACTTCAGAGAGCTCACAGAGTGCACAGAGCTCACACACATTGCACAGAGCTCTCAGTGAGCAGAGCTCTCATTGAGCAGAGCTCACACACACTGCACAGAGCTCATACATACACAGTGCACAGAGCTCTCACACGCAGTGCAGTCCTCACACACACACAATACAGAGCTCAAACACATACAGTGCAGAGCTCATACACATGCCCAGAGTGCACAGTTCACACACACAGTGCACAGAGTTCACACAGTGCAGGGGTCACACACACAGTGCACAGAGCTGAGGGTTTGCAATATATGCATACATTTACAGTTTTTATGTATGTACAGGGAGAGGAAACTCTGTGTATAAATGTATGTGGATATGGATACATATATATAGGTATTGGCAAAAATGTGTTCTGCACAGAGACATGTAGCTATAGTTATATTGTTCTCTCTATAGCTTTATGTATCATCTACCTCTCTGTATCTATCATATATGTATCCATATATATACAGCTATAGCTAGACATACAGCTATATATATGTAGCTATAAATTATAAATATCTCCGTGTCCATGTGTATATATGGCATATGTTTATAGATGTATGGAGATGAGTGTATATTTATAGAGCTGGGTATGGATATAGATACATCTACACATATATCTGTATATACACATCTATCTGCATATACACACCTTTATGTACATACCTGTAATTTTCATGTGTGCATCTATCCATACAAACATGGATGCTGCTATAGCAATATATTTACATGGATATGTACGCATCTATATATTACATATATGGATCAATACATAGAGCTATGTATGTCTGTATATACACAAGCACACACGTGTCCACATGTGTGTGTTTATATACATTATATATGTAATTTTCAGAGGTGTGGGTACACATCTACACACAGGTATCTATATGTAAATAGGTATTGATCTCTCAGAGACTGATGTCAGGGATAGAGGTGGAGGTAGAGCTACGTCTGTATCTACATCTGTCCGTGTGTGAGTGTGTGTTTGTGTCTGCACACACCCCTGTAATGGGTGTACGCGGGCGCGTGTGTAGAGGCTTCCAGTCGCTTTGTGCAGATACAGCTGAAGGCGCGTGTGGGCTGCGTTCACCTCCACAGCTGCCGTCTGCGAATGCACGCGTCTGTGTGTCCCTGCGTGTCTGTATGTCCCCGTGTCTGCACGTGTCCATGCACACACACACACACACACACAAACTCGCACACTTGCCCACACGCACTCCCCCCAGCCCAGCCCCTCCCCGCAGCGGAGCTCTGCCCCGTGCTCAGCCGGGGCACCGCGGGCTCCTCCCGCAGCCAGAGAACTCCCTCCCTGTCACCGTCCCACCGCCCCCTTTCCCGGGCGCTCGGGGGAAGCGCAGCCCCGCGGTGCCGCTGCCGCGCTGGAGCTGCCGGCGGCGCAGGGCAGAGGCGAGGGCCGGGCGCAGGCTGGGGAACAGCTTCGTGTTGTCGGCCTCGTACAGCACCGCGTGCGCCCCGCGCCCACCGCCNGTCCCTGCGCCGCAGAGCCGGGCCGGGCGGCTCTGGAGCCATGTCCGGGGCAGCGCGGGCGGGAGCGCTGGCTCTCGGCGCTCGCGGTGCAAACCACACTCTCCACTTTGCTCCAACAAAGCGTAAGCAAGCGAACGGGCGGCGAGGGCTGCGCGGCGGGCGCGCTTAGGATCTGTAGTCCTTCTTGCTGTATGGTTTGTTGCCCAGGATGCTATCGATCTCGTGGACGATGGAAGACGACAGCTTTGGAAGGACCTGCGGGGGACGGGGGCAATGCTGGGAGTTGGGATTGTGACCCTGGTGCGCGCAGGAGGATGCTCACCGCCTCCACCCTGCCACATTCGTGCCACAAGCCCCAGCCTGCCGGCTGGGTGACCCAGTTAGGGAGAGCCTGAGTCAGGCCCGACCCTGCCCCCCAGCCCAGCAAAGCCTCGTCTCTGCTTCTCGCCTTCATGACAAGCAAAATCTGTCATGGAGCCGGGTTTGCAACCCTCTTTCCCCACACGGTGCAGCACAGCAAGGAGTGCTGTGGGAAAACGTTGCTCCTGCTGGGAGCACTGACCTGTATTGCTCCAATATTCTCCATCAGCTGGTCGGCGTTGGAGGCCCCCAGTAAGACGGAGCTGACACCCTCGTTGCGCAGGCACCAGGCTGTGACAGGAGGGAGAGCAGAGCTTGAGCACGGCCCAGGTACCCCCGGTGTCCCCTCAGGTGTCCCGTCCCCCATCCCCTTACCGATGGCCAGCTGGGGCAGGGTGCAGCCCAGGCGCTCAGCAATGGCCTGCAGCTCCTTCAGCTTTGCCTGCTGCCGCCGGCCCTCCTCACTCAGGATCTTGTCCTTCAGCCACTGGTATCCCTGGGGAGTGGGAAGGGGTGTTGTGGAGGGGTCAGGGTGTACCAGCACCTTGCACAGGCAGGGCATCCCCAAACTCTCTGGGTTGTGGCTCCTGGAGTTCCTGTTCCCCTGGGGACTTTGCAAGGCCCCTGGCCCTGCTCCCCCAGCTCTGTCCATCCCCTGTGCCCTCCCAGCCCCCGTGCAGCTCACCTTCAGCGAGGCACGGGAGTAGGGGGGGATGCCCCCATCGTACTTCCCCGAGACAATGCCACAGGCCAGTGGGGACCAGGTCATGGCTCCAACGCCTGAGGACAGAGCAGAACAGGGGGATGACACTGCTGCTCCCAGCTCCCCCAGGGACCGCGGTGCCTGGCCTCAGCATCACTGGGCTTGGGGAGCACTGTGCTTTGGGGGGCTAGGGAGGAACCCCCGCTGCCGTACCTATCTTGTGGAAGAGCTCAGGGAGCTGCACCTCCACCTTTTCCCGCTGGAACATGTGGTACTCAGCCTGCTCGCAGATCGGTGGGATCAGGTTGAACTGCCGGGCCACCGAGTCCGCCTCCTGCAGAAGAGCCAGGCCCCTCGGCGCCCCGCCGCTCCCCCCGAGCCCCCCGCCCAACCCCCCAGCCAAGTCCTGAGCGGCCGCCCCGAAGAATAATTAAGGCTTAAGTGCATCTGCACACGCTTGGCTCCCAACAGCTGCTGTCTAATTAAATCAACGTCAGCGGCGTCACTGGGGCTGCTCTGCTGCGGCCGCCCCGGTCCCCTGGGCCCCTACCATGATCTCCATGGAGCTCCAGCGCGAGGTCCCCCAGTACATGGCCATCCCCTGGTTGAT
>VZRO01006335.1:219221-235693 GCA_013397915.1 Daphoenositta chrysoptera | reverse complement strand
GAAGGGGGCTCGCACCGCCCTGATGGCTGGCGAGCATCCCACTGCCCAACGCTGCGGCGGGAGCTGGGCCGTGTCCGGGGGATGCTTTCGGAAGAGCAGGATGGGGACAGAGGGAGCAGCCACTCAGGACGTGCCGGGGACCACAGCCGACCTGACATGCCACACGCGGTGCCAGGCTCTCCCAGCATGGAGAGCAGCCTGAGGCTTCTGCCAGTGGCCCCATGCCCTGTGGGGTTACCAGCACTGGCACCGCTGCAGGGGAGGGACTGATGCATTGCCCACACACAGAGACCCAGGGAGGGAAGCCTGGACCCTGTGTAAGGTGCTCAGGGGTCTTGGGTGGGAGCCAGCCCTGAGCCATGCGGGCTGGGGCCAAGCCAAGGCGTGCTCCTGCAGCCAAAGGCGGGCAGCGGGGAGGGCAAGGGGCATGAGGCTCGCCCGGCCGGCACCGGGGCACACACCCCAGCATGCTCACAGCTGCCCCGGCGAGGAGGGACCCTGCCGGAGACCCCGGCATGTGCCAGGGGCACCCCATGGCAGGACCCTGGGGGCTGGGAGCCTCTCTGCTTTTTGTCCTTTAAACTGCAGTACAGTCTGAAGGGCCGGGGGGTGTCTGTGTTGTGCTGCCGCTGCCTCTGCATCTCATGGCGGGGTTTGCTTGAGAGGGAGGAACAGGGATGGGGGATCACAGAGGAGTGGGGACTCTGCCCCGGGAAACGCCGCTGGGACAGGCAGCGGCCGGCGGGCAGAGTGCGGGCAGGGAGTACCTTCTACGATGAAAGTCCTGGACTTGGAGGAACTAAATGGGTCCCCTGGTGATAAAAGAGAGATTTAGAGAAAGTGGAGTCACTGCTGCTAGGACAGGGGCAGTGACCTGCCACCGCACCGCCAACCCGCCCCGCCGCGGCCCGAGAGGGTCCTGGAGCCGGGCAGGGGGCGGCCGAAGCGTGACTGTGGCGCGGGCCGGCCGTGGCAGCGGAGGAGCGGATTCTGCTCGGGAGGGAAGGTGCCCTTGAAACACAAGCCTGGCGCAAACCAACCGCGAGGGCAATGGAAGGCGGCGGGCAGGAGCGTGGCACCGCGGCGCGCACCCACCTTCCATGGGCGTGTTGGGGTCGGGCCGGTTGGCGAACACCACGTCCACGTACTCCAGCTGCAGCCGCTCCAGCGACGCCTTCAGACCTGTGGCACGGGCACGGACGGGGCTGTCAGGCGTGCTGGGCCCCGTGCCACCGGCAGCGAGGCAGACGCCGAGGCACAGCCTGGCACTGGGGCCAGCAGCGCCTGGCGAGTGCCCTCACCCCTTCTCCTACCTTCTATGATGTGTTTTCGGGACAGGCCCCTCTCCGTCTCAGCCCTGGAAAAGGAAAGGTGGGTGAGAGCCTGGGGTGAGAGCCTGACCCGTGCCGGCTGCTCTGCTGCAGGGTGGGTGTTACCTACTTTCCTCCCCAGAAGATTTTGGTGGTGATGACCAGGCTGGACCGTCTGCAGAGAGAAACAGAGAGTCACTCCTGGTGGCACTTGCAAAGCCCCGTGCACCCTGCCTGGGATGGCACATTCCTGCCCAGGGCTGCTCTGCCAGCTTTCCCCAGCCCATCGGCACCATGGCGATGGCTTTGCCAAGCAGGGATGGTGTCCGGCTTACCTCCACCCTTTTTTCTTGATGATGTTCCCCAGCACCACCTCGGCCCTACAAGGGAAGTGGACATCAGCCATTGGCACCTGGCTGCTGCGGCCACGGGGAGTGGTGGCAGCCAGCAGGGACAGCCCCAGACCCCGGGAGAATAGGAGACAAAAGAGACAAGAGCAGTGGCTATGGGGACACTGTTTGCCCTTTAGCTGCAGTGTCCACAGCTGAGCTGCCCCCGGTGCATGAGCTTGCTAATTTTAAGTGAGTGCATGGGCGCATGGGCCAGCGTGGCCAGGGTACGGCTGCTGCTCACTGTGCAGGGAGGGTGCACAGCTCACCTGTGTGATACAGGCCACCACAGGAAGCACGGGACTGCCAGAAGCACGATCCTCCTGTGAGCAAGTGCTCACAGCCCCATCCTGGAAGCTGCTTTGCAGCTGGCAAGACTGGGAGATTCCCAGTGCCACTGTGGTTTGCTGGGAGCCAGGGTGTGGGGTAAGACCCCTGTGGTGCTGCCAAAGCAGGGTACCTACTTGCCAGCAGCGTAGACTTCTGCCGTGTCGAAGAGATTAATGCCGTTGTCATAAGCTAAAGTCATCAGCTGCTCTGCCATCTGCGAGGAGAGAGCGGGGTCGGTGAAGGGGGTGGCCGAGAGCCGGCGCGTGCGCAGAGCGCTGGTGAGCTCCGGCGTGCCACAGCCACGGCTCTGCTGGCCCCGACCCCTCCCCACTCACCAGGGAAAGGCTGGGGAGGGACAGGGTGAAGGAGTGCAGCCTTACCTCATCTGTGATCTGCCCTCCAAAAGTCACCCATGTTCCTGCAGGGGAGAGAGAGGTGTGCGCACGGTGAATGCGGTGAGCAACGAGCTCTGCCACCTCAAGCCCCCGGCCGCCCACCCTGGCTCCCTCAGCACAGCCCGGGCACGTGGTGGCCACAGCTGGCCCTGCCGCGTGCACTGTGGTGCTCCCAGCACGGCCAAGTCGCTTCCTATCGTGTCAGAAAAAGAGAAAATAATTTGACAATTTCTGGGCCGTGACTCAAAACAGCCGCAGGGCTGAGGAAAACCCTTTCCTTCCCTTTGCAAACATTGCTGGGGTGAGCGAGCGCTGCCCTGGCCAGGGAGTGCCGGGAGCTGCTGTGGGACTGAGGGGACGCCGAAGGGCTGTGGCAAACCCTGGCACTTACCCAGACCTAGGCAGGACACACGCAGCCCAGACTTCCCGAGGTTCCTGGAAGACAGAGACCATTAGGAAAGGCGCCAGAAAGCCCCAAAACGCTGTCTCATGCATCCTGCGTACCACCAAACACACTGGGTGTGAGGACAGGGAGGTGTGGTGGTGGCTCCTGGTCCCTGTCCCCACCTGGGATGGTTCAACAATGACAGTCCCCTCTCAACTTATTAATGAGCCATGCCAGGCTGGGCATCCCGCAGCTCAGTAGTGGCACTGCCTGCATCTGCGCAGTGATGCCGTGCCCGGCAGGGCTATTGGGAGAGCAGTGACCTCGTTAAAGCAGTTCCCCATGATGAGGCTGGGGCGTCCAGCTGCCCTGAGAGGGCTGTTGGCACTGGGGAATGAGACTGGAGGAAGAGGAGCTGGCATGCCGGTGGTCAGAACTGAAGCATCCCATACACGGCATGAGTTGTGCCTGTTCTCTGCATCGTGGCACAGGGAAGCTTGCACCAGGCGAGGGTGCTCGGGAGTGGAGCAACATCCTGGAGAAGTGGAGCACCCCAGAAAATCTGACCGGCACTGGAGAACAGCTTTCGGGAAGGGGGCCAGGCTGGCAGACGCCTTCGCCGTGGTGATGGAGAGCCAGATACTTGTTAAAAATGACAAAGGCTCAAGAAATGAGCGTTAAAATAAATAAAGTGTAGGTGAGCCGCGGCAGCTCGCCCGCGCGGGTGTCGCATAGCAACCGGAGGCACCGCCACCGCCGGCACCGCCGACACGGGCACCGGCAGCCGGGCAGGGAGCGGCTGCGGCCCGGCCGCGGGCAACCGTGGGCTGCACCGAGTCAGGGCAGCATCCTTCTGCTGCCATCTTATCGCCCAGCATCCGGAGGCACCGGCGCTCCCCCTGTCCCGCGGTGTTTTTAGAGCGTTTCGCGGTGGGGAGAGGCCGCGGCTGTGGGGCAGCAGTGGCTCAAGCGCCGGTGATGGGGGGCTGGCACGGGGAGTGCACAGCATCCACCTCATCCTGGCCATTCCAAGAGCATCGCTGGGGTTCCCCTGGGCAGGTGGCCATCGCTGCTCTCGGCTTCCCAGCCCAAAAGTGTGTTGACCGGCTGCCCAGTGGAGATACTGACAGACTTTGGGAAGGCCAAGCATCACCCCACACTGTGCGATGGCATTCCTATCCCATCCGTTTTCTTGGAGCATCCCCCTGTGCCACTGTCCCTCGCCAGTGGGGACCCCGGCGCTGATCACCCATTGCCTGGGAGATGTTGCTGGTGTGCTCCTCCTCTGTGTGAGGACACGGCTGTGGGGCAGGAGCACTGAGCCCGGAGGACGCCCCCTCGCATTGCCCCAGTACTGCTGTCAAGGGTTTGGTGTTTGAGAGCTGGACAGAACCTGGCCAACCCCCTCCCCAATGTCCGGGTGAGGGGAACTCGGCTGATTTGGGCATTGCTGGTGGGTGATGGCCAGGCTCACCCCAGCGCTCTGCTGGCCTGACACACTTTGTGCCTAATGCTGGCACATCTGGGCTGCAGTGGAGGCACACAGCCGCTGGCAGCTGGACCATGGCGTGCAGGCTCATCTGGGGGGAGCCCTGCCCTGTCCTGGGGTCCTTGCTCTTCTGGGGGGAGCCCCAGCCCCACACCCGGGTGCACACTCAGCCTCAACAGGGGATGCCCCCAGCGCTCTGCCCCCGAGCCAGCACATGGAGTGCGTGAGCCCTGTGGGTGCTGGCCGGGGGTCCCCACATGCACACAGCACCCCTCTTCCAGAACCACCACGGGCAGCCAGAGCCGCTTACGGCTCTGCACTCGCTTCCCAGGGCACTGAGTCTCCGGCAGCACCGAAAGGATGCCATGGCAGCCCGGATTAACGCTACCGTGACTCCCAGACCCCGCCGGCTCAGCAGCCAGCCCGGCTAGACAGACACTGAGGATGCTACTAATCCTACCCTGAATTTTAGGGTTCCTTCTCCCCCCCATCCTGAAGATTTTACGCGCGGCTGGATCAAAGCTGCCCTGAGGGGACGGGAGCAAACAGCGAAGAAGCGCACGGAGGCGCACGGTCAGCACTTTTAGCGACGAGAAACCGACAGAGCCGGGCGCGAACCGGAGATGAGGGGAGTGCGGCGCCCGCGACCCCCAGTCCCCCCTCGCCGCCCCGACCGCAGTGAGGAACGGGGAAAGCCCCAGGAGTGCCCGTTTCCTACCGGTATTTCATCCCCGGCTGCTTGACGCTGGACTCGCTGGAGGAGGGCGCGTTCTGCACCGAGAGCTGCCCCAGGCTGCGGGCCACCATGGCCACCGCGCGGAACTTGCCGCGGGTGCCGAGGCTGGGGCTGCCGGCATTCTGGCGGTTCAGCCGGTCCTCCGCGCTCCGGCTCTTGATGCTGTGCTCGGAGCACACAAAGGAGACCTGCATGCTGCTCCGGCGGGCAGCAGCGCCAGCTGCCTAAATTTAGCCGGCGCCCCGGGCGAGGCGGGGAGCTCCTCCCGCGCGCCGCCAACGTGACGGCGGGGGGCTGCGAGGCGGCGGGCGCGGAGCGCTCCCGTCAGCCCTCCTGCCCTCAATATTTGATGAGCTCAGGAAGCGAGCGAGCGGCACGCGGGCAGGTGGGGGCAGGACGGGCAGAGCCGCTGCCGGTACCCCCCGAGTGGCCGTGGCGGCGCAGGAGTCCCCCGCGCCCCGCTCAGCATCCCCCCGCGGGCGCGGCTGCTGGCCCAGCCCCGGTTTGGGGCACAGCGAGGGCTGCGGAGCGAAGAGGTTCTTCCTCGCCTCCCTCTGGCCACGCACAGCGGCAAGGATTCCCCTGCACGGGTCCGAAAGCAAACCCTCCGGCAGCAACGCGTGTGCCTGGCCAAGCCCGCGGCTGCGCGGCCGCGCAGGTGGCGGCGGTGCTGATGGCTCTCCCGCGGCACAGCCCAGCTGTTCGCCCAAGGTGTCTCCCTCGGGGCCACAGCCCCAGCGGCACATTCCTCGTGTTTTTCCCAGTGCAAGCGAAGTCGAGTGAGGTGAACTCCAGCCCGGCATCTCCTGCCGAAGCAGGGACACAAGTCACCACACTACAGCAGCGTCCTGCGGCCGGGGCCATGTGCCGGCTGCCAGCACCTGCCGTGCCCCTCGGGATGCAGCGACGGGGCTTGCAGGAAATTATGCACATTTGCCCCAAACCTAATGAAAAATCTTGTAATCTCCTCCGCTTCCCTCTGTCGCAAAGCTCCTTAGCTGGTAATCCTGCCAGCACCAGCGCCAGCACCAGCGCCGGCTCCACTGCGGGGGGGACCTGGCAGCAGTTGTCAGCCCCCAGAGGATCAGAAACCCCGCAAATTTTGGGGGTAGCGGGGACATGCCCAAAGAAGGAGCACCTTTGGGGTGCCTGTGCCAGCTGCTGCCATGAATAAATAATGTCCCCATGAATATTAGATGGGCTCTTGCCACTGTGTAAATGTTACCGCGGTCATTGTGAACGGAGGGGAACCTGACCCGCGGTGCGGCACGGCATGGCACAGTGCAGCACGGCAGGAGCCGGCAGAGCTGCCAGCTCCCGGGGGCTTCGCTGCAGTGCGGGACAAGGGGCACCCCTGTTTTGTCACCGGAGAACAGCCACTGTCCTCAGCCCTGGTACCCCCCAAAGCCTGACCTGGGTTACTGGGGGTGCTGGGCTCTGCACCCCATTGCCCCACCCGCAATACAAGGGGAGAGTGGGGAGGGGTGAGTTGGGCAGAGCAGCCCCATCCCTCTGAGGGGCTGTGGCTGCCTCTCCAGCTGTCCTTCTCCTCCTGAGAAGGACATTGGCTGAAATCCTGATACACCTTTCGCCAGGACCCGCATGCAAAATTAATGATGCACCCGCTCTGCGATGCACACCCATCAGTCGGGAGGAGACGCACACCCGTCAGGAGGAGATGTACCCCCATCATATGGAAATTTACACCCATCAGGTGGAGATGAACCCCTGTCAAGCGGAGATGTACCCCCCAGTCAGGCAGAGATGTATCCCCATCAGCCGGAGATTCGCACTCTGAGGCAGAAACAGCCCTTTGGCAGCTGTTTGCTCCAGGTGCCTAATCCTTAAATCTCAGAGGGTGTTTGCATCTGCAAATGCCCAAACAGCAAACAGGAATGTCAAGTGAGAAGCTCAAAGTACACCAAGTAGGAAAGATGCCAAGGGCATCGGCTCCTCCCAGCCTCGGCGCGGCACAGGGGAGCCGAGATGAGCATAGGTGAGAGCCGTTCTCCTGACGAGGTGTCAAACCAGCACCGAGCAGCGTCCCCTGTGTCGTCCCCTCACCTCGGCCCTCGCTGCCTTACCTGTACTTCATGCCAGTGGCGCGGGCGGTGCTGTCGGCCAGGGAGAGCCCGTGCATCCGCAGGAACTCTTCCAGATTCTTCGCCCGCGNCACGCTGCGCAGGCTCTCACTGTAGGTCATGGAGAGCATCCTGCCACGCGAGCGTGGGCTCTGCCGGCCAGCCACGCCGCCAAACTCTCTGTGGTGCTACGGAGAGAGCTGGGAAAGCACAACGTGGGCTCCATCGCCACTCAGGGCACAGCCCTGCCCGCACTGCCGTGCCGGAGTGGTGGCACCCGCCCTTGCCAGGACATGTGGGGACCCTAGCAAAGCCAGTCTCTTCAGCGGAGCAAAGCCGTGGTGTGGGAGCTGAAGCACAACGGGAGAAGCAGCAGGACAGGGATGCGGCACAGTCCATGTCTGAGGCTGCAGTGGTGCTTGCCACAGCTACCCCAAGCCACGATGCAGCAGAGTGGCCTGTGCCCCGGCTGTGCCAGCTCCCAGCTCGCACTCTCTGAGCTGCACTAGTTTGCATCCCTGCGAGGGACACGCAGCGGGTCCCAGGAGCTGGCCGAGGCACGGTGAGCAGCGGCACAAGTACTGCTGGTGAGAATCTGGCAACGTGTGCCAGCGGGCAAGGAAAATCGGGGTGGGAAAGGGGTCCCCGTGGGGCTCCCCGGAAAGGGTGGACATGGGCAGAGGGTCTGTGGGCACTGGGTGCTCGCTGTGCCTGCGTCACGCTGCCGCAATGTGCGCCACCAGCCAACACCTTCCCCACCACCGCGGCAGCGACCTCCCAGCCGGTGCGGCTGCCGAAAATAGCCTGCCGCAGGGTGGGCTCCTCGCACACCCGAGCCCTTGCTGCCTCTGTGCCTGGGACCTCACTGGTGGTGGCACTGGCATCGATTTCTGTGCCTCCCTCTGCAACTTCTCTTGTTCTCAGTGTCTGCGAGGAGCAGGGACTGAGGCCAAAACTGTGGTGCTGGTGCCGGAGTGGCCGCTGGGGATGCACTGTGACAGATCTACACCGGCATCAGGCTCCAGCCAGGCTCCCACTGGTGGTTTTTTCTTTCCCTGCGAAGCTCACATTGACATCTGCAGGAGCCAAAAGTGAAGTGCTCTCTGCCATTGAGGTGTGACCTCCAGAGGAAAGGAGAAGGAAACCCAGAGGATACGGAGCAGCAGCTGGCCAGGTATGACCAAAACCCTGGGGGTCTCCTTAGACATCCGGAGCTGCCAGAGACCTCTCTGTGCTCCTGCTCCGTAGCAAGGCCTTGGGAAAGCAGGGAGACATGGAAATGGAACCTTTCCCTCTGCTGTGGCAAAGCCAAACCAAATCCTGGTCACCAGCCTCTTCCCTGCCACACCTCAAAGCTGGAGACTGGAGCTGACACTTCCAGCACCAGCCCTTCTCCGTGGCTGGTAGTTTTAATTAGGGCAGCGCCAGTGGCTCCTGCTGGGTACGGGCACGTGGTGGGATCTCCTTGTTCCCAGTGGGATCCCCTTGCCCTGGTAGGATCCCCTCACCTGACAGCAGCAAGGAGAAGCCTGAGCTGGCTGCATCGCTGCTCTACAGCAGCAAAACGGCTGCAACAAGCAGAGCTGGGCGCTTGATCTGGGGGCTGCTCTGAGGAATGGGGTGGGAATCCACCGGCTGCCCTATCTTGACACTTCCCTGATTTTCAGCAGAACAGTACTGGATGGCAGAGAGAGCATGGAGGCGGCGGGTGCAGTCATGGCCGTTTGATAGCAGAAATCCCGGGGCTCCTGGGACAAGCAGCAGCAGGGCTGCAGGAGCTGCCAAGGATAAGCTGTGCCATGCCCAAGCAGGAGAGGCTGCTTTGCGAGGAAGGAGCAGGGATGGGGGACAGAGCGCAGGCTCTGCAGGATAACGGCACTGTTAGCAGCATCAGGGGCACAACAAGTGGGTGACAGCCAGGGCAGCTGCCCAGAGAGATGTCAGGCCAGCCTGGCTTTGCCAAGCTGGGAAGCTGACAGCCACCAGCCTGCCTAAAGCCACGAAGACCCCAAACTCCAGAAGAAAACCACCCTAAGCCATCAAATCCCAGCGCACCCTGCACGGAAAACCTTCCCTGCTGCCCGCAGCGGCTGCCCCACGGCGCTGCCCATCCCCGCTCATCGCCCACCGTGCCCAGCCCCGACTCACCGCGCCGGGGAAGCTGCTCAGCAGCCGCGCAGCTCTGGCGGCCGGGCTGCCCCGGGGGCAGATATAAGAGCCGTGGCCGCCGCGTTGTTTTGCATTAGGGGAGTGTCGGCGCTTGGCGTCCAAAGCACTTGGCGGCTGCGCCGGGCCCCCAGCGCCCGGCTTCTCGCCGCGCTCCATTAGCCCTATTAGGGGATTTTCTTCCTTGCGAAGGGGAGTTAAATTATTCATGGCGCCTCGCTAAAAGCCCGGGGATGTGCCGCTGCTTTATCAACGCTGGCACCGCCGCCCCTCGCCCTGCGGTGACAGGTCCCCTGTCACCAGCACACAGGGCGGTGGGGACAGCTGGACACTGGGGCCGTCGGGGAGTAGAGACGGTGCCCGGCGGCTGGCACAGCCCTCCTGTGGTCCCCGCGGCAGAGGAGTCGGAGCTGGGCTGTGGCAGGACTGAAAGGCAGCCTCCCTCGGGAAGGAGCCCCGACACGGAACTGGGTGGTGGACACAGGTGGCTGCTGCCTGAAGGCAGCCTACGGACAAGCTCCTGCCTGCTGGCCTTGGGAGCCTTTTGCACCAGATGTGTCCAGTGGTTCAGGCCAGTTTGGCAGCCAAAACTCGCCCGTGGCTGGGGCTCGGCAGTGCCGGTGGCAGCACTGGGATGGACACTGTCAGTGCCACTGAGCCATCCCAGTGCTGGCCGGCCTCACCACCTCTGTCATGTGCGGGATGGAGTGGGGGGACCACGCTTCTGTGGAGCCCCCGGTCCCCCACCCCACGGCAGCCAGGCCAGACCCAGTCCCACACCACCGGGCTGCTGTGGCCCCGGATGGGAGCACTGGAGCAGCTGCTGGCAGAGTGTGTGGGGAAAGCGCCGCCCTCACTTCAGACAGTAAAAGGGTGGTGGGGGCGATTGTTGCCTCCTGAACCACTTAATGAGACTTCTCCTAATGGCAGGAGCCGCGAAACAGCTGGCTGGTTTCCCAGAGCTGCTCCCGGGAAAAGCCAGGGGCTTCTCCAGGCACAGCATTGGCATGGGACATGCCACACAAGCTGAGCTGAGCCGAGCTGAGCCCCACACCCCACAGTGACCACACTCTGCTACTTGGACAGCCCGTGAGGACGGTCCCCCCCATCCAGCCACACCCCAGGGTCCCCCCACCGCGCTTCCGAGCCCGCGAGCAGGTGATGAGGCGATGCCACACCTCTGATGCCCACCCCACACAGAGGGACCCTGGCACAGTGGGCAGGGAGGGCAGTGCTGTGCCGGCATTCTCTGGGCACGGACAGGGGCCACAGCCACTTGCCAGGGGGATTTTGGGGAGGGGGAAGGGCCTGGTTACCTGTAGAACTGGAGCTGGCGCTTGGGGCTCCCGTACCTCGCGCTTCCGACAGCAAAGGGGAGAGAGAAGAAAGATGCCACAAACCCCGTTAGAAAGGAGGAGCGGGACTGAGTGGCAGAGTCGGTGGCTGTGGCAAGGGTCAGTCACACCCACCCACGTCACATCACAGTGGGCACTGTGCAGTGGGCACTGGCATGACCCTGGAAGTGCCCCCTATGCCCATAACAGGCAACAGCACCCCAAAACCCTGCTGCTGCTACTGTGTGGGGATTTAGTGCTGGAAGCTTTTGCACAAAGAGTGCCGGGGCAGTTCAGGAGCATCAGGGCAGTTTCAGGGAGTTTGGTGGTTCTGGGTTGCCACAGGCGTGGGTTTGAAGCCCCACAGAGTCCCCCCAACACTGCCCTGCAGCCTTACCTGTAAATCATCCCTGGGGAGCCCGTCTGCCGCAGCGAGAGTCGCGCTGGGGAGTCAGTGGTGGATTCGGGATACATGGAGCCAGCCTGGGCTCCCCGGAGCCACTCGCCGCCTCACCCCTGCCACAGGGGAAGAGGAAAAGAGGAAGAAGTGAATTTTTTTGGGGCACGCACATGACGGCGCTTCCTGTTGCAGAAGATCTCAAGCCGGATGGGCATGTGGCACGGGCAGTGGCGTGGGCACGGCAGCCCTGCCAGCCCCAGCCCCTGGGGCTCGCACCCTGACCCACCACTGATCCCAAAACTATCTTGCCCCAGCCCTGTTCCCCTGACTTCCCAGCTTGGTGGTTCTCTCCAAACTCGTGGGTGTCCCGAGTTTCCAGGAAATGGTGAGGAAACATGGTCCTGAAAAATGAAACATTCTGAAAACCGTGAAGCTGTCCCCGGGGGTCCCTCTGAAAGGGACAAGCCAAGGGGAGGAAAACAGTCCGGTTTTTCCTGCAGCCCACATGTGACTGTGTGCACAGAGGTGAGGGAGCTCCGAGGGAAAGGAGGGCTCACCCCCAGGCACCCCTGACCCTCCCTGTCCCTGTCCCCATACCAGGGGCACCCAGCATGACTCCCTGGGAGCTGTGCTCCTGCAACACTGTCAGCAGTTTCCAGTATCACAGAAAACAACGACACTTCCCTACAGAACTGGGGCTGGGATTTAAATTTATCCCATCTTTCTTTAGGCCAGTGAGATGCCATCTTTACACTGCAGGTCACAAGCTGCTCTTTTTCTCAGATGGGGACTTGAGAGATCTCCGGGCTCCTTCCCAGCTGCCCTGGGCTCAGCAGGAGCGTGGCCTTACACAGTGTGCTTATGTCCTGGCACACATCCCACCTGCATCCTGGCACAGCATGCCTGCATCCTGCATCCCTCCCGCATTCTGGCACAGTATTGCCTGCATCCTGCATACCGGCACGGTGTGCCTGCATATCGCATCCTGCCTGCATCCCAGCAGGGCATGCTTGCATCCTGCATCCACATCCTGCATCCCTCCTGCATCCCAGCAGAGTGTGCCAGCATCCTGCATCCCTCCCGCATCCCGCATCCCTCCGGCATCCCGGCCCGGCGTGCCTGCATCCCGGCGCAGCCCCTGCAGCCCACGCAGCCCAATGGCAGCAGCTGCGGCAGCCGAGCCCTTCCCCGCGGAGCCGCCCACCCGCCCACCGCAGCTCCCGGCCGGGCTGCAGCCCCCGGCACAGATCCCCATCGCCCTCCTGAGCGCTGCAGGAGTGCGTCTCCCTTGGCCACAGCCGCGCCGGAGCCGGAGCCCGGGCAGCCTCCGTAAAACCGCGTTTATTTTCGAGAAGTCGGGAGGGAGCCGCTCTCTCCCGAAGCCGCAGCACTGACCTGAGCCCGGAGCAGGACCCTGCCGAGCCCTACAGCCAGGACCCGGCTGAGCCTCCCCCGAGCCCTTGTGACCCCAGGGCTTCTCCCGGGTGCTGCGAGTGTTGGCAGCGGCCTCGCCTGGCAGCGGGCAGCTGCCCGCAGCACCGCCGGGCCAGCAGCAGCCACCAGCCGGGCACTGTCCTGCCCGCTCGTGCCAGCTCAATGTCACTTCGTTAGCGGCAGCTTCACGAAGCTGAGGGAAGCTGGGGATGCCACCGTGGGGGGACAGCCGGACCCCCGTGTCCCAGCGCAGCCATGCAGCTCCTTGCTTGCACTGCCACAATCCCGGACTCCTGCGTGGCTCAGGACTGGCCGATTCTGTATCCCAGGAGGCTGTGATGCCAAGAGCTCAGATCTCTGCAATTTTCAGCAGGACCTGATGCCCATTCCCCGCTGCCTCCCAGCAGTGCTGCGGGGACCAAGTGCAGTGGCTGGCAAGTCTCTGGCAGTGCCACAGGGACTTTGCTGGCAAGCACGGCTGGACCACGGGCACACGGATCAGGGCGCTGCACCCTGAGGAGCCAAAGTGTCCCAGCCTTTGGGGCCAGTTCATCCCTCTGAGCTCTCTGAGCCAAAGGCACCACCAAAAGCCCAATCCCCTCTGTGTCAGCAGCTTGGTGCTTCTCTGAGACTGCTCCTGCACCTCCAGTTTCTTCAAGGCACAACTCAGCTGTGAGTCTGCAACTGCGGGAGTTTCAGCAATGGCCCGAGAGGGAAGAAAAGTGTTTTCTTCTGCAGGATGCACCCAGGAGCTGCTGAAGGATGCCCTCATGATTTGTGCTCCCACCACGGTCCGTTCCCATCCCTGGCAGCACCATGGGGTATACCCGTGTGGGTGCTGCGACATGGATGGTTTATGGATGGTTTATGGCTGGGAAGCCCCCGGGAGCTGGGCCAGCATGGGGGGGACTACATACTGCAGCCTGCCAGACATGCTGCCATCAGGGCAGGAGCCAGTGAAACTGGACATGGAAATAATGTCAATATAGGGACGAAACTGCTGCTTCTGGTGAGCCTGATCCTCCAAGGGTGAGGCTGTGGGGCAGGGAGAGCTGGTGGACCCCTGCCCTGGGCACCCCAGCATCCTGCCCAAGTCAGGTGAGGGATGCAGGTAACGTCGCGGGGAGCATCTCCCCACGCCAGGTGCCTGTGCCCGTATTTCTCCCCCCCTTTTCACTGTGTTTGCAGCAAATATCCCGCTCCACGCCACGGGGAAGGTGACTTTAGCTCAATGACTCACGCTGCCCTGCTCTGTCGCCTCGGCACCTCCTGCCACCTCCTGCCGTCACCTCTGCGCTCATGCCCCGTGCTGGTCCCGTGCCCCCCCTCCCCCGGCTGCACCGGCGCCGCAGGGATCCGCAGAGCAGCAGCCCTGCCCCTTCCTTCGGCCCGGGAGCCTCTGGTGCGGCGCAGATCTCCCAGCCCACCGGGCCCCTCCGACCACCCGGGTGGGCTCCGGCGCCTTCCCCAGCCCATCATCACGACAACGCGGCGGGCGGGCGCTGGGGACTCAGCTGCGACACGTGAGGTCGCCCGTGACCGCCGAAGCGCCGGCACCGGCGCTGCTCGGCTGCCCGAGTCCATCGCACAGCCCAAAAGCACACGCGGCGCGTCGGCCGGGGTTATTCCGGCTTTGCCGTCACGTACACCGGTGCCAAAGTAACGGGGTCCCTCGGGCTGCCCGCGGGTCCCCGCCGTGTGGCACTGCCAGCTCCCTGCTGCGCCGTGGCCGCCGGCCAGGCACGGCTGAGCCACCGCCGCGGCCCCGCCGGCACCCAGCACCGCACCTACCTGTCTCCGGTGCTCGGACGGAGGGCGATGCGCGCTCGGGAGGCACAAGGAAATGAGCCAAACCCGGCTGCCGGCGGGCTGCAGGCTCCGCTGGTCGCGGGAAGCGGCGCCGGTGCCGAGCAGCTGCTACAGCCGGCGGCAAACGCGGCGGATGACGGTTCCTACCCCATTCCCGCTCTGTCCCCGGGAAAAGGCGTCTGGAGGAGAGGGAAGCCGAGCCCTCCGCGCCCCAGGATGCGACAGCACCCAAGGATGCTGCAGAGCCGTCCCTGCCGCTCTCACATCCTGACTCGGCAAGTTTGGCTCCGCCGGTGGCTGCAGCCGGCTCCCGATCCCGCCGGTGCCTTAACCGTGTCGGCGCCGCAGCCCGGCACCGGCAGCGCGTGGGCGAGCGAGCGGCTGCCACCAGCCGCCCCTGCGCAGCTCAGGCGCGGGGAGCCTCGTCCGGGGCCACGGGAAGCCTGGGCAGGAGCTGCATCATCGCTGCCTTAAATCGCGCCGGGTGTGTTTCTCTCAAAAAAAAATCAAATACAGCGTCGGCGGTGATGCTGCGGGGCTGCCTCCAGCAGCAGTGTCACCCGGCTGCCGCGTTCTGCCACTGGCCACCCATCCTCCTGTCTGCTCGCGCTCATCACGCCTTCTCAGCGCCTTTGGCTTTTTGGCTATCTTGGGCAAAAACCCACCCCGGAGCGTGCGGCTTGGAGACACCCCAGTAACTGGAGCAGGCTGGTCCCTGTGGCAGCGCGGCTCAGTGATGGCACAGTGATAAAACAACACCGATGCAGCTGGATCTAACAGGAAAACTAGAGGCCAAGCCAGCAAAAAGGGGTCAGGGTTTGCGACAGGCTGCTCACGCAGTGGTGCTCTGGCAGCTATAAACTAGGAAAACCCGGTTCCTCTCCCTCAGCCGGGTCCTGTTCAGCTTCATGGCAGCATCTTGGCACTTCCTCTGCCATTTCAGCACGGTCCTGGCAGCGATGGGGCCAATAAGCACACTGACTGCTCCAAACCACGCTGACGCTGACAGGGACCACTCAGCACTGCCAGGGTGGGTGATCCCATTAGGTTGCCCTCTTTCCATGCCACAGCTGCTCCAGGAAAAGCCAGTAACAGACGGGGGAAGGTCATAAACCCCGTCCCATTTGGGAACGCTCCCAGCACCAGCCCGTCAGTGGCTTTGCTACCCCTACAGATGGTGGGAGCCATGTGCCAAGTCGATCTGCTCCCTCTCCGTGATGCATCTGACCCACAGACCCACAGGCCATGAGCAGGAGGTGACAGCTGGCCCTGCCACCCTCCTCATCAAAACAATAATCGTAATAACCAACAAAACCAGTAGCTCTCTCGAATCTGCCGTTGGCAGCTACGTATAGAGGCATTTTCTGCTCACCAGCTGGAAAATCACTGCATATATGCAACAGGCCTGTACAGGGGATGTGATACAGGCTGGATACATCTCACCCAGCCTGCTCTGGCACTCACCCACGGTGCTGCGCCGCGGCTCCCAGCAATGCTTGGGGAAGAAACCTGTGGTTTTGGGAAGCAGGCTGGGTGCCCTGCCCACACCTGCCAGCGGCACACACCACGTCTCACCTGGACGAGAGCCTGCAGCACCCGAGTGAGCAGTCCCGGCTGAACAGGCAGGGCGCCTACGGGGACCCCCATCACGAAGAAAATAGCCCCAAAAAAATGGAGGCTGGCGAGACAGAGACCCGTCAGCTTCCGGCCTGGCAGAAGAAATGGTGAGGCAGCAGCGGCAGCAGCTGGGCTGCGAGGGGACCGGGGACCGGTCAGGGCTCGGGGCTCCCTCCACCCGCAGCCCCCCGGTCAGCGCGGCAAAGGGAGACAGGGAACGGACTGAGGAACGGCAGGAAACTGAAGGAACCGCGACGTTTGACTCGCTGTGCACAAATCGGCTCGGGAGAAAATCCCATATTCCCACCCCCGTGTCACGGGGGCTTCGCCGGCGGCTCACACCGTGTCACCGGCGCTCGCGCTGTACGGTGACAGGCCGCAGGCACATCAACCAGCAGCGTTCCCCTCGCCTTGCTGGGGGAACGGAGGGACAGCCAACCTCCTCCCCCGTCCCCGCAGAGCCCAGGGTCCCACTGGGCCGAGAGCAGGCGGCGGGGCGAGGGCCCCGCTCTCCGCACCAGGGAGCATCGGGAGGGGCGTGCGGTGGGGTAGCCTCGCCCGTAGCTCTGCCCGCGGCCCTGCCCGGTTCCATCGCCA
>VZRO01006335.1:94131-218745 GCA_013397915.1 Daphoenositta chrysoptera | reverse complement strand
GGGCCGGGGGGCAGCGGCCGTCGCCACCCACGCGCGGTCGGTGCGTGGGGCTGTGCGTGCTGACTGTGCGGGGTCCCCGTGGCTGTGTCCCGCAGGCTGCGTGTCCCCCGGTGTTCCAGCCCCGCGGCCGCCGTAGCTGGCGACCCCCGGGCGGCGATGGGCGAGTGGGAGCGGGTGTTCCGGCAGCACCTGCCGCTGCCGCCGCACCCGCAGCGGGGCCGGGCCCGTCCCCCGCCCCGCTCCACCGCCTTCCGCTGCGTCCTCAAGTACCTGCACGGCGCTGCCCTCTCCCAGGTAGGGGAGATCGGCCCCGCGAGGGGACCCCGCCAATGTCTTGCTGCGCCCGTTGTTTCTGCTGAGTCTCACTAGTCACAGAATCATTAAGTAGTTTGGGTTGGAAGCGACCTTAGAGATTATCTCCTTCCACCCCCCTGCCACGGGCAGGGCTGCCTTCCACTAGACCAGGTTGCCCTTTCCAACCTGCTGGCTTTGAATGCTTCCAGGGATGAGCAGCTGCAGCTTCTCTGGGTGACCTGTGCCAGTGCCTCAGCAACCTCACAGGGAAGAATTTCTCCCTAGGATCAAACCTAAATTGCCTCTCTTTAAGTTTAGCCCCCCCATCTCCTTATTCTGTCACTTTCTGCGGATGTACAAAGTCACTCTCCATCTTTTTTCTAAGCCCCTTTTCAGCATTCCCGTCTGTATGTGTGGGTCTGAGCTCCCAGCAGTGTCTTTTAAAACAAGATGATTCTGGGGGAAACTAACTGGAAATCTCCTGGAAGCACAAAGCTGTCTTTCAATCCCATGCCTTATTACCTGCAAATCTGACTTAGCGTTTAATTAATTTTTCAGTTCGTTTTTTGTTAGTTTAGGTAAGTATATTTAAATTACAATTTCTGCATAGCACCTTAACATCAGCCGCCTCTTTATTTTATGCTTAATGCTCAATTTCCCCACTTTTCCTTTGCTCCGTCAGCCTCTGGCTTGGAGGCAGGTTCTGCAGCAGTGCACGAAGCTGTCTGTGGCCGTGTGCCTGCTTTGGCCATCCCTTAGAAAACGGGAATTACATCTCTTACCAAAGCGTGTTCTAAGCTTTGGGGACACAGAGCTGGCCTGTCCCCGAGCGTCCCCAAAGCCGGTGCCTTGTGCCTTGCAGGGAGCCGAGTACCAGCTGCGCCTCTCCCTTTTCGATGCCACCTACCACCACTTCTTTGGGAGGACGTGGAGGAGCAGCTGGCGAGCTGCCAGCGCTGCCCCGCCGCGCTCGGCCAGGGCGACGTTCCACGAGGTAGGGGCTGCCGAGGGTCTGGGGAAGCCAAACCCTTTTCCCTTTTTTCCCTTTTTCCCTTTTCTCTCCCGGTGCTTCCTGAGCTTTTGCCCAGGGTGCATCCCAGGCACTGCCCGTTTTTTAAGTTTTATGCACGGTTTATTGGGCAAACTGGGCTGCTGGGTTTCCTCTGGGGCTGGTGCCACCGTGAGAGCAGCGATGTGCCACCGTGTGCCACCTGCTGTGTTCAGAGCTGGCAGCAGAGAGCAGTGTTTCCCCACAAGTGGGAAGGAAGGGAAGGAGCAGCTGCCCACCCTCCTGCACAGCGCTTCTCTCTCCTTTTCTTGGAACTAAACTCTCCCAAAGCCGTGCTTCCATCCGCTGCTGATACCAGCAAACCAGGGTGTCCCTTAATGGGGAGATCCTGCTGCCCCGTAGCATGACCCGTGTTTTCCAATTCATAGCTCCTGTTTGCACCTCCTCAGTGCTGCAGGTGAAGTGAAGAACAGCTCAGCCCTGTGATCTTCCTTTCTTTACATCGACAGTGACATTGAGGGGCGCTGACACGTGCATTTCTCTCCCAAGTGTTTCAGTACCGTCCCACCCCGGCTTGTTTTGAAGAGGGATGGATTAAAACTAGGGCAGAGAGTGCTGCAGAGAGAGCTGAATGCTGGGAGGAGCTGCCTTCCCAAAAACATTCCCAACGTCTGCAGGCTTCCTGGGTGTTTGCCATGCGCTTGGGAGCAGCTGGCAGGAGTTTTGGGGTGTTGGGGGACTGTGTTGCAGCCTCTCTGTGGTGGCTGAATTGCGTTGCCCGTCCCTGCAGCCGCAGGGGTCTGACAGAGGAGGGGTGGTCTGCGTGCGAAGTGGGATCTTCTAACTGCTCAACAGTCAGCAGCTCATTCTTGTGAACAGTTCAGGTGGAGCTGGAATTGATTTGTGACAGGTGAGGGAAGGAGGAAAGTCACTGCTGCTCTGCCTGCGTGTGCTGCGTGCACGCTCGCCGGCCTCACCAGAGCAGGAGGGCGTGGGGACAAGGATCAGGGTCTGTGTGTGCAGTGAGTTTTGTCCTCAGGGTCTAGGGGAGAGGAATGGAGTGACAAAAACCGCAGTGTGCATTCAGGGGGGGCTCCTGAGCTCAGTGGCACAGGGGATCCCCTCTAAGGGCTCCCTGTGCCTTTGCAGGGTGAGCCTTGCTCCGCAGGCACAGCGGTCAGGTCGTTAATCCAGCACCTTGCAATAAAGGCTAATGGAATAACGATTTATGTCCCGGGGTTGATGCGGGAATGTCTCTCTCTGTTATTCCTTCCTGACAGCCCATATTGCAGTAAACGTTTTCCCTGGAACACTGAGGTAATGAGTTTTTAATAGAAAGATTAACCTAGCTTTAAATTCTATCCTGGGGAGGTGACCTGTGTCCCGTCCCCTCCTAACCTTAGGTCCAGGCTACTCCCATGTCCTTCCCTGCTGCAGGAGGGTTTCCAGTTCATTTTTCCTGCTCTAATGCCGTAGGTCTGGGGTGCATCAAAGCCCTACTCGTTTGGGGTCTGCAGCCTGTGAGTTGCCCTGGAAAACAGGTCTTGACAACAAAAAAAAGTTAGAAAAAAGATGATGTTTGAGGTTTAAGGGCTGAGATTTCATAGCAGTGCCTGAAGTCTTTTGCCATTAGCTTCTGTCGGGAAGTTTTAATGGATGTTCTGGTTGTGCCACTGACTGTCCCAGTGCAGCAGGCATTGCTCTGCCTGCAGCTGCCCATGCCAGCTCTGAAATAGCCCATCCCTCTCCTTTCTGTTCCAGGTTGTTTATTTCCACACCTCCTTGAACCACCCTGGCATCGCTGCTGTCGTGGAAGTGGTAGTGGCAGCTGGGAAAGGGGATGGGAGCTCTCAGCATCTTTCCTGTGGCTTTGGAATCATCCCCCTCTTCCACGGTGGATCAGAGGTGATGGACCCGGCCACGGAGGACAGAGCGTAGGTTCCCCTGCTGCTGTGTGACAGGTCACACTAGGAATTGAGGTGGCAACATGCATGGCTGCTTTAGGGGGAAAAGGGTGGTCCTGGGGCTACAGAAACAGAGCCAGCATTTAGAAACCTGGAATTCTTCACTCTGGGGAAGCAATGATGGGTTTGGAAGGGATGCCTGTCCCTTCCCTAAAGGACAGGGCTCTTCCAGAGTGGGTTGGGTGGGTTTTGCTGCTGAGCAGGGGCTTTGTGGAAGATGGAGATGTGCTTCAGGGTGGATTTACTGACGTCTGCATGTGCTCTTTGCTTCCAGGCTGAAGCTGTACCATGGGACACCACGTGCCCTGCTGCACCCACGCTTCCAGGACCCTGTGGAAAGTAAGCAGCAGGCAGCCATGACATCTCAGTCCCTTCTTGGTGGCTTCTCTTACCCAAATGTGTGTTGTATGTGTCTGCTTGATGTGAGACGTGGTCCCTGCCCTGGTATTGCTCAGTGGACGTGCCTTACTGCCAGCTGGGAATGGCCTGGCTGGGCAAACTCAGGTTTTCCTTTGCTCCTAGCACATGTATTCACAGATAATGATTAATTCAGCACTTTGTCTGTGAAGCTGTCTCCCCAGTTTTGGTCATTTTGGGATGTTTTATTTTCTCCAGAGAACAAATACATGATGGTGATGGAGAAGACCCACCTGCAGTATGCCCTGAAGTCCCACCAGCCCCTGGAGGCAATATTCCACCTCCTTCCTGAAAACCTGCTGATATCTGGACTGCAGACTGTTCCTGGCTTGCTGCCAGCACGTGGAGACACAGGTAAGGGTTCCTTCCCTTTCCCTCTGGCTGTGCTGCTCCTGCTTTAAGGCAGCGGATCCCTGGGAGGCTGCGGGCAGGGCAGGCAGGACACTGGAATGGGATTTCTGAAAGCACACTGAAGTTTCCCTGCAGTGTCTCCCCTTGTCAAGAGCATCTCCCCTGCGTGGGGCCACAGCCCTCACGCTCAGAGCTCAGTCTGGAATCCTTCAAAATGGCTCAGTCAGTTCCCTGTCCGTTAATTGCTTTGCTCCTGGGAAGCTGCTAGGCATAAGTGATGGTTGGTTTAATTACAGTCGTTCAGCAGAGTCTTAGAAACAGCTTTTGCAGCTTGTTTAAACTCCTTGGAGGCGGGTTCAGCATCACAGGTTTGGGGGGATGAGCTCTTGCCCGCTCGGCCTTTGTTAATCTCTCCCTATGGCACGTTGCCCTTCGAGCTTCTGCGATTAAAATACGTGAGCTGAACATTCAGAAGGTAAAAAATTCCTCAGAGTTCTGCAGCTGAAATATTCTTCAGCTTCCTGCCTGGAAAACCTACTGCTAATTGCTTTGAGGTTGTAACTGTTGATACTGTAGTTGAGCAAGGTCTCGAAAGCAGCTGAGTCCCTGTAGGTGTTCAGGCCCGTGCTCAGAAGCTGAGTGGGCAGAGCCACTGCTGGCACTGCAGGGCACCCCAGCACAGCACTGATGGTTTTCTGTTTGCTTGGGAAACCTGTGGCCACCACCTTGTCTTTCAGGTGACTGCTTGCAGAAGCCCCGGCTGATGAAGACGGTCACCTGCTATCTGGAGCGGCTTTTCATCCGCCTGTACCCTTCCCTGGAGGAGTTTGAGGAGGAGCTGCTGGATTTACTGAACAGTGATCGCTTACTTCAGGTAAGTAGAGTGCTGTGAGGGTGAGGCCCTGGCACAGGGTGCCCAGAGAATTTGTGGCTGCCCCATCCCTGGCAGTGTCCAAGTCCAGGTTGGATGGGGCTTGGAGCAACCTGGGATAGTAGAAGGTATCTCTGCCCATTGTAGGGGGTGGAACAAGATAATGCTTAAGGTGTCTTCCAACCCCAGCCATTCTGTGATTCCATGATTCCAATGTGGTTGGGGCAGGGGAAGGCACAGTGTAGAGCAGTAATTCTAGTGTCCACCTTTATGGGTGAGGTGAAAAGTGTCAGATAAATGACGTTCATGCGTTTGTTTCTCTTGGAGTCTCCAATTTTTTTTTGCTGTGGGAGCCTTTAGCTTGCTTCCCTATTGGATTAGCACACGGGTGCTCTGCATGGGCTTTATTTTGAACATCCAGACACTCATAAGCAGATTTTGGGTTTGCTTTGCTGTGGAAACGCAGAGACAAGATGCAGTGTGTATTGAGCCCATCTCTTAGGAGTGGCAGCCACTGGCCAGGTCCTTTCTTGCCAGATACGCACCAACTCTGCCGTAAAGACAAAATATTTTAATATCTATCAGCTACTGGGAGAGTGAGTCCTACTTTTTGAGTTTCTGAAGGGTTGCCTGAATTCTTCTGGCTGTGGTCAGCACAGGGAGTGACGCTGTGCCACCCCGTGCCACCTCGCTGCCCAAACATTCCGATGTGGAAAATTCCAATTCCAAGGTGGAAAACATTCCTGTCCCAGGCTAACGCGGCGCCGGACGGGGAGGAGGTGGTGGTTCGGGAGCGGCGGCTGCACGTCGGCGTCCACAACGGCCTGCGCTTCGTCCGGGCACCGCAGGTCACGGTGCTGGTGCCAGAGGCAGAACCGTCACCAGCTGGCAGCCGGGGGGTGCCCAGCTCTGGAGCCAGGTAAGGGGAGCCCCTCCGCTGCCGGTGCCGCTTCCCTCCTGCCTGGGATGCCTCCCATAGCTGCTTCTCCAACTTCCACAGGGATGCAGGTCAGGCCCTAGCGCTGAGGAGCCGCATCCAGCTGAGTGAAATGGTCCCTCACCCGGCATTTGGGGTCTGCTTCCAGCTGGAATATGTCTTCTGCAGCACGGGGAGAGCTGGTGGGAAGGTAGGGCTAAAAGTGTGTGTGCCTTGTCTCCGTGTGTATGAAAGAGCAGGGAGCTGATTGGCCCCAAGCCGGGCCAGAGACACTTCAGAGACAGAGTCAGAGCAGGGGGTGTTTGCTTTATTTCGGTACCGGGTGTGTGTGGGGATCTCTCCTCCAGCACACACACACCCCGGTGCTCCCTACTACACAATATTATGGGTTAAATCATGAATATTCATCACATTACTTGGGACAGGTGTGGTTATACAAATTATTTCTCAGAAGTCATTAATATCATTAGCATACGTGCCATGCATGCGCCGTGTGTCCTGGTGGTCGCACTGAGGAAGGCTTCTCCTCTTCCTCGGGGGTCTTCCTGATGAAGGCTAGTAGTCTTCCTCACAATGCACNTTGATCACCCCCTTTCTCAGATCCATGCTGGAGGAGTGAGCCCTGCTGAGGAACTCCTTCCTCTTGCCCCCGTTTCACCGTCCTGCTCCTCCAAGTTGTAGTAGCTCCTTGTTGCACGGCTGTGCTGTAATGCTGGGCCCTGCAAAGTGTGCGGGTGCCTTTCACAGCACTGCACAAAACAACCTGCATATGAATTATTTTAATTATATGTGGTTGCATTTCTCCACTGTTTATATGTGGATGGAGGAATGTAGCCTGCAGCATTCCCACAGTGTTCTGGCAAGCTAATTTGTAAAATGTCAGTTTTTTTTCTAATATAAAAAAGGCTTTTCTTTAGAATTTGGCATTTATGCTGAAAAGAGGTTAACCCCTCCCGCTCCTTTTTTTCTGTTTTTGCTCTGAACGCTGAGGTTTTTCTGGGTGCTTCAGCCTGGTGTTCTCAAACTGTAAAGGTGGGAGAAATCTCTGAGGGTGGTCTTTGCAGTCAATATACCCTCACCTACTTGCTGATCATTTACTCACATCTTAGTTTAACCTTTCTACAGGTTAAACCCAGCTCAATGAGTAATGTGCTCTGCTCTCCAGAGACCTTGTGCTGTTGGAGCCATCAGCTCTTGGCTGGCTGAATCAATGGCCAAGCGTTCGTTTGGAGGCTTTAATCATCCTGCTAAGATGTTCATTGAAAATGTAGCAAACGCCTCTTGTAAAGCTGTCCAGAGTCAAAGTAGGGGAAATGGGCATTTATAAAGCAGGATGCATGTGCCAGACCAGAGGGATTTGTTCTGAGATTTGTACTGAGACACTGAGCTGTGCTGTTGGAAGTTGTTGTTGGGTCCAGCTCTGTTGGAAAGCTGAAGCCCAAGGTCCCACAGAGATTTGGGGTTCCAGAGGCAGATCTGTTTGGCTGTGTAGGGAGTGCTGCTGGCTGGGGCAGCGGTGGAGCCAGATCCTGTGGTGCAGCCCTGGGGCAGAGTGGTTAATCCCAAAGCTGCTTGCAAAGCTGATCCCTCGTCCTCGCTGCCATAATTAGCTGTGAGGGGGGATGGTGGGTGCTGACAGAGCCCTCTCCTGTTTCTGTGCCTCTCCTTCAGTTTGAGGGAGGCTGTGGATGCGCTGGGTAAGTGGAAACCTTTCCCCTCTGCCAGGGATGGGGGTCCAACACATATCCCTTCATGCAGCTGCTTTAGGGAGGGCTTACAGAGGCACAAGGTCCTGGAAAGTGAAATGTTTCCAGAATAGGATGAAGAGCAGTGGCCTGTGTGATGCCAGAGCCAGGTGTGAGGAGGCACGGTGGGGGATGAGAGCCAGCGTTAGTCTGGCAGTGAGGGGGGGCTGCCTGGTGCTCACTGCGCTCCCCCCTCCCCAGGCCCTGCCCGGCAGTGCCCGCGGAGAGGCGGCCGACATGCGCTCGGTGCGCTGGGCTGTCTGGAGCCCTGTCCCTGGCACTGGTGACACGGAGGTGGTCCTGCCCCTGCGTGGCGGTGCCCGCCGTGGCCCCTGCCAAGCCCTGGTCTACAGGACCCCCCCGAGCAGCAGGAGCTCCCGGCAGGTAAGGGTGTGCTGGCCCCTGGCAGCTCTGCCTCTGCGTCAGGGCGAGGGAGCCGCTGTCGGAGGCACGAGGGAGGCTGCGTGTAACACACTGTCTGAAAGCGTTTTCCTTGCCAATTTCAGGGGAAGCACGTGGAGTCTGGGACTGTCCAATTCCATGTTTCAACTGATTCGGAAGAACATCTTGTAACTGCTGCGGAGATCCTATGTAAAGACAGGGACGAGTCGAAGCAGCCTCCTACGCCATCGCTGAGTGAGTGTTTTCCAGATCGCTGACATTTAAAATATAGAGTGTGGCACTGGTGTCTGCTCGGGAGAGAAAACAAGACTTCAGTGAGTTTCAGCGAGCTAGTTATGAATTACTGGAGTGAAGCAAGTTTTTGTCAAGTTGAATTCAGCTCTTTTAAACTTGTAGAAATCCCATGTGATAGTATTGCTAAGCCATGTGCAGAATCCCCAGGGACTGCCAGCACTGCCCCAGCCTGCTCCCATTCCGGGTCACCGGGTGCAGTGATGGGCACAGGTACTGCTGCTCCTCCCTCTGGACTCAGAGTCTCTCCAGACATGGGGACAAGAGAGATGTCAGTCACAGGCTGAGGATAAGTGATCTGGTTGTGCCAGCGCTGAGGGAGTGTGACAGCAGCCTGGGTTGGATTGATGTGTGCAGGATGTGCTGGAGCCTGGCTGGGTAAGAGCAGGCAGCATCTGTGTGTGTGCACCGATGCATCTGTCTATAGTCTGGGGAGCTGTGTGGTCAGGATTCCAGCACCCCTCTGCTCTGTTGGGGGTGGAAGGAAAAATGCTGTGGGTTTGGGTTTGGGCACAGTCCTTGCACTGTGCTCCTGAAAGTCCTCTCTGGCTCGTTTCTCTCTCATCCCCTTTTTGGGATTGGTGGGAAGCAATCTGCCCTTTCTTTGCAGTGCTGCTCCTGCCGGGGTCCCAGCTGTGTCTTGGGGTGATGCTCCAGACACCAGGTGGTGTTTCAGTGTGTGTCACATCTCCCCAGCTCGCTGAGGAGCCACTTGGTGCCAGCCCATGGGCCAGGCAGTGCCCACTATGGTGCGTTGCTGTTCCATGCCAGCTCCAGTGCTGTGGTGCCTTCCACGAGATGGCAGTGGCACCATGGCTTTGCTGTGACAAATCCTGTGTTTCTGCCAGCGAGGAGCCAGCATTGCTCCTGGGAGGGGCTTTGGAGAGGAAAGCTTTAGGGAAGGATGAGGGGATCTGGTGATGTTGGGGTATGTGGGGTTCATCTCCCTGCAGTACAGGCTGCATCATGACTGGAGCCTTCTTGGTGCTGCTTGAAAGGTTTTTCCTGGTGCCTTTCAGCTGTGGGTGGCTGGGATGCTGATGGAGTTGTGGTGTGGTGAGGGGAGAAGGAAGCAACTGCTAACACTGAGCTTCCAACCCGGTGCTGGTGTGGAGTGCTCTGGCTCAGGGGAGTGTGCTGAGCTGTGATCTCCCCTGGTGAGGGGAGATCCCCATCAAGGTGATTTTCAGGGACGAACTCCATGGCATTTCCCTGGCTCCAGGGGGATTATGGCACCAGGGAGAGCTTGTGAAGTGCAGCGGTGGTCCCAGAGCTGTGCCTCCTCAGCCTAAATCCCAACGTGCTGAAGGGACTATTGGGTTAACTTTTTGTAGAGCTCTGTTGAGAAACGTGCTGCTGTCTGGCCCAGGGGAGGCTGAGAGCTTCTTCTGTCAGCTCAGATGCTGGTGTTGCTGCTGTATCTGTCCATCCTCTTCTTAACGCCAGCCAAAGCCATCCTAACTGGAAGAAAACAGCATTTTAGGCACGAGGGAGACGGGGTGGTTTCCTTTGCATGGAAATAGCTGGGATATACGTGGTGGGGAAAGCAAATTAAGGTCTCAGCATCACGTGGATGCAGAGATGGAACATCTGTGCCCCTGCTCTGCCGTGAAGGACCCGCGGCTCCGCGGCGCAGCGAGCTCAGCTGTGCCGGCATGAGGGAGCAGCCAAATATAAACACGATAAAGCTCCCACCGTTTCGGGGCACAAATGCTCGAGCAGATGAAGGGAGTGACAAAAAATAACAGAGAAGCTATGAAAACCTTAAGTATCCTAAAACTTTCACGTCTCATTAAGCATCCCACTTAGGCAGCACCGTGTGGCCGTGGGGCACCGCGGCGCTGTCAGGGGATGGGGGAGCTGCTGTTTGTGGCAGAGTTAGCCTGATTCCCGGCAAAATAACGGATGGATCTGGAGATGTGCTGTGCTAACCCCCAGGCAGCAGTCTTATTGGGAAATAAGTCAAAAGAAGTGCTTGGGTGATGGTAAGCTGCTTCGCTGTGCTGCCTTCACCCCTAAAATTGAAAAGGGCTGGTGGGAGGACAGGGCAGGTTTGGTGGTGGTGGGTGCAGCTGCAGCTATGGGGTCTGGGGGTGATGGCTCCTCTACAGCATCTCTCCTGTCCCTCTCCACAGGAGTGCCAACCCCACGGCGAGTGCCAGTCTCACCACGGGGACCAGGGGTAAGTGCCACATGCACCTGTAGATGTGGTGGTGGGCAGCAGCATTCCCCAGGGGATGGCCCATATGTAGGGTGGGCTTCTGGCCCCATCCTCTGCCTGTTTTCCTGTCTGCTGTGGCCAGGAGGCACCAAGTGTCCTCAAATCCACCTCCTCCAGGCAGCAAAACAGCTCCTGCCTGTGATGTGCTGGGTGAGGTTCCCTGCACTCTTTTCACACCCCAGGAGTGAGGGCAGCTCTGGTTTTTGACAGCCCAGATTTGCTGGGTGCTGTCGTCCCCGGTATGTGCTGACAGTGACACACAGTTTGTTCGTGCAGAGCTCCCAGGATTTCAGGAGAGCTATGAATACTGAGAGCCCTCTTTATGCTGTTTTATATCTTGATGCAGGAATCAATGCACGCAAATATTTTTGATGAAATGAAATGCCTCATAAGGCCACATTAAACAGTTTGATCTTCCTGCTGCAGATGCTCATCCCTCCTCTTGCCAAGGGAGCGAGCAGCAGGGAAATGGCAGCAGAGGTGCAAACCCTTGTGTGGCCAAGCTGTGCCACTTCTTGGTGGGATGACAACACTGGGGCACGCAGTGGCCAAGCTCCTTTAGCAAAGAGGGGCTGCTGGCCCACCTGGCTATAGGGGCTGCCTAAGGGGGGGCTGCCTCGGGGCTGGGGGTGCTCACACTCGCCACTCTCCCACCAGCTCTCGGTGTCCCAGCTCATGGCCTCGCCACGGGGCACAGGCCAGCCCCTGCAGCAGGATGGGGGCATCACCCACCTGGAGGCCGACCTCGGCTCGCCGGACGCGGAGCCCTGTGCCAGCGACCAGCTGCGGGCGCTGCCCTTCACCCCGCTGCAGCTGCCCGTGGCTGCCGTGGGGCTGCAGGCGTGCAGGTGACGCTCGGCTGCTCTCCAACTTCCTCCTGTGGCCCTGTCACCAGGGTCCCCGTGGCCCCTTCTGTGGAGCTCAGCCCTGTCTCTCCATCAGCTCCCACGTGTCCCTCTCCCGCGCCTCGCTGGCGCGCCTGCACGCCGCCGGCTTTCCGGACATCCTGGACCGCAACCAGGAGCCAGTGGAAATCTCGGAGCCAGTGGAGCTGGGCAGTTTCAACCTGCGGCTGGAGGAAGCTGACCCTCTACAAGGCAATGAAATAGTCCTGCAGTTCCTGGCTTTTGGCAGGTGGGATGGCAGCTCGTGGTCTTGTGTGGGCAGATCCCAAAGGCCTCCTGGGCAGAGTCCTTTCCTCAAATTCCCCCAGCCCGCTTCCCTTTCCTTGCAGAGGTGCCTCTTCTAGCACCTGCCATGGAGGCAAAGTCCCAGAGTTTTATGATGATGCTTTTGTCCTTCCCAGGCACTTTTAAGTCATAATCCATTTTTTTTTAATTGGATCCATGAGCCACAATGTGATGTCAGAGCTCATTAATGCAGGGTTTCTCCAGAAATGCAAATGGAATTGGGAAAGTTGGCACCCAAGGGGTGGCTTTGGCTGGATAAGGCCCCGCTTCTGTTTTTTCCATGGCTGGCAGTGTGCTGTGGGAAGGTAACACGCTGCCTTTGCTGGGCGCCTCCATCACAGCATATGGCAGGAGACAGCTGGAATTACGAAGCTTTTTGGAAAGTTAAGGCAAACCGTATGGCCGCTGTCTTCAGAAAAGTCCAAATACTTGTGGTGCTGCCAATCTTCTCTTATTCTTTTGCCTCTTGGCGCGTGCCAAATGCACGAGGAGCTTGTGATAGAGTGGCAGTGCCGTGCCACAAGTAACTCAAACCCCTCTCTCTCTGTTCAAGAGATGCCCAGGGCAGCGTGGAGGGGCCATGGCCGAGGACTGTCTTCCTCACCTTCCAGTTCTACCGTTTCCCACCGGTCACCACGCCCCGGCTGCAGCTGGTCAGCACGGACGGGGGGCCGGCAACCGGGCTGGCTGTGCTGGCACAGCTCCTGGTCCGGGTCAACGACGATGGGACCCTCAGCAGTGGTAAGCTCTGCTTTTAGCATCCGTGTGTGGCTGCTCCTGTTCTGTTCAGTGGATTAGGGCTTGCCTCTGGCCCAAGGGATGGGCTGATGTCTGTTAATAGAAACCTCTGCGGGTTTGCACACCACGAAAAACATTCAAAACGTCGAACGTTTGAAGTAAAACGCTGAGTGTCAGTTGAATGAGGTGCACATTGGGGCTGCCCACCACGCCAAATGCTGTGTCTGTGACAGTGTGGTGTCTTGCAGGACCGCCGGGCTTTCAGCTGAAGTACATGGTGGATCCGGCTTTCCTGCGGCCCGGGGAGCAGCGCTGGTTCCTGCGGTACCTGGCCGAGCACAGCCTCCAGATTGATGTCTGGGATGGAGACTCCCTGCTCCATGTTGGGTCTGCTGCTGTTAAACTGGAGGTATTGGTTAGATTAAAGGTCTTTTCCCATGGCTGGTAATGCTGAAAGGCCCCCCTGCCTGTATGGAGTGCTAGGGAAGAGCCCAGCTCTCCCTTTGGTCTTGTGTTGAGATGCTGTTGAGTTGTCCTTGTGTCTTCAGTAATGGAGATGCTGTCAGCCCCTCTGTGTAGCCAAGTCTGGTGTCAGCTTGACAAGCCCCTAATCACAGGATTTGTTATCTTTTCCTCCGAAGTGATGACAAAGCATTAACTTTCTTCGCCCTTCCCTGGAACTCTGGCAGTATTCTCGCACTAAGCCCTGCAGAGCCAGGACATCCAGCGTCACTCATACCACACCCCTTGACCCCTCCGGACCAGACTCCCTCGTAACTCGCTGCACCTTCTCTGTCCTCGCCGTGTCCCCAGCCCCTGCTGCGCCAGGGCCAGACGGCTGTCAGGACCTACCACGAGCTGGAGGTGGCCACGACGGAGTACGAGCCGGACGGGACGGTGCTGGGCCGGGAGGCTCTGCGGCACGGGGCCCTGCGGCCCCTCGGTGTCCGGGTGGCTCTGAGGGGCCGCCTCCACCTCTGCCTGGCCAATGTTGGTGAGAACCCACTGCTCACGCAGCCCAAAGGCTCGGGTGGGGCATGCAGCATGTGCAGGGCTGTCCCCGAGTGAGACCCAGGCTGGTGGGGATGTCGTCCTTCCCAGAACCTGCTGGCTGCTTTTATTTTATGTGTTTAATTCTGTGTCCTATAAATGTGCAGTGATTCCAGGTTTTAAAATCTTATCTTCAGAGGAGAGATTAGCTCCATATAAGATATCTTAAATCGTCATTTCCATACTTTGCCTGCAAAGGGCCGATAAGCTCCTGGGAAGGAGAATCTGAGATCCACAACCCAGGGAGTGGTTTAACTCACACCCCAACAAAGAAGAGGGAGAGAGGGAAGAAGTAGAGCCGCTGTGCCAGGGCAATAGCCACCCTTTGATTGATGTTTTTCCCATCCTCTTTTTTTTTAAATTTCAAAATACTGTTAGAAACGGGATGGCAAAGCTTGGTGTCCTTTCCCGAAGGGTGGGGACGGGATGTATAGGCTGGGCAAATACCCGGTGGGTTTGGAGCCTTGTGTGGCTCCACTTGGCAGAGCCTTTGTGGGAGTGGGGAGATGCAGCGGCGCAGGGCCATGCTGTGGGAGGCAGAACACAGAAATGAAAGCAGGAGCTGGTGAGGGGCTCAGGATGGTGTGTGCTGTCAGTGCTGCTCCATCACTGGGGAGGTGGCTGTGTGACAGAACAGGCCCTGGGGAGCACATGAGGCTCTTAGGGCATCATTGGCTTCCAGATACTCCCTCCTGCTTGTCTAAATTGGCTGAACAGAGCTGCAGGGAGGTAAAAACCGGCAATAGATTTTATAACAATGAAAGTGGATGGTTTCCACTCACTCCTGTCTCCACCTGTGGCAGGTCACCCCTGTGAGGAGACCCCAGGGCAGCTGCCATCCCACTCCCGCATTGTCACTGCACCAGAGAGCACTGTCACCACTCCAGGTGGCAACTGGCGCTCCCTGAACATTGCTGGTGGTGAGTCCTGCTGGGGCTTGGCCTGTCCCCCCATGGGTTGAGGTGGGCAGGGTCTCTGCTGCTGCAGTGCCAGCTGTGTGTCAGCTGCCCCCTCTGCTGCTCCCCTTCCCATCCCTGCAGCTTTGCGGGGTCCTTGGGGACTGCAGTATCCGGGGGTCCCTCCTTGGTGCCACGGTGGTCTCTCCCCACAGGTGGGAGGACGGCGTGGGCACGGAGGCTGGTGGATGTGGACAAGGAGCTGGAGGCCACACTGCGCAGTCGCCGGCCAGAAGTGAGCCTGGGCACCCTGGCCACCCTCAGTGGGGCCGTGTCCACCCGCTGGCTGCAGCACATGGTGCTGGTGTGGCTGCACCAGCCAGGAGGGCATGGGGCTGGAGCCCCTGTGGTGGCTCCAGGCTTATTGTCCCTTCCCTCCCAGCAGGGCTGCCTGAAGCAGTGTGCCTGGGACCTGCAGGTCATCAACGCCTACCGGGATCACATCAAGGGGGAGAGCATCTACCAGATGCTCAGCCAGGCCATCACAGCCACCCGCACTGTCCACGCTGTGCTGGGGACAGCTGAGTTCTTCGAGTTCGCCCTGAAGAACCCGTACAGTGTCCAGCACACCGTGACCATCGAGGTCGACCACCCTGAGCTCAGGTGGGGGCTCCCCTGTGTGCATGGGGAGATGCCAGGGTGGTACCAGCTCCTACCCAGTCCTCACCAGCACCTCTGCTGCTTGCTGCCCCAGTGTCATACTGGACCCGAGGGAGTGGCGCCACTTCAAGGAGCTGACCAAGAGTGTCACACCGGTGGAGGAGGATATGTTCCATCTCCGTGATGACCTCAAGCCTCAGGTGTACCTGCGCCCCAGTGAGACTGTCCGCATCCCCTTCAAATACCAGACCTTCTCCGCAGACCCCGCTGTGGTTGCAGCACAGGTAGGCACGGGCCTGTTTTGAGCTGTTCCTGGTGGGAAGTGTTTCCCTCAGCTGTGTTTGCCAACGCAGAGCAGGCTGGTACAGCCATGGGGAGCACCACGCAGCCACAGCAGTGCTGCACCCTGAGGGAACTCACTCTTGCATCCCGCAGGGGCCAGCGGGGCTGGGCACCGGTGCCGATGCAGACACTCACTCCCTTGGGAAGAGCGAGGCCAAGCAGACAAAGCTCATCCAGGTTAGGGAGCCAGGTGAAACAGTGCTTGAGGGGCTGCGTGGGAGGAGCAGGATCGCTGGAAAACCTCATCTCTCTCCTGCTGGCCCCCGGGACAGGTCTCCTTCCAGGTGAGCGGGGGGAAGCCCATTGCTCTCCTGCGGGTGAAGGTGGAGCCGCAGCCCCATGTGGTGGATCAGACCTTCCGCTTCTATCACCCAGAGCTCACCTTCCTGAAGAAAACCATTCGTCTGCCTCCCTGGCACACTCTCCCTGGTGAGTCCATGGCATGCCTGGCAGGGCTTGGGGTCTTCCCTGTCAGTCATCACCCGTGGTTCATGGAGCCTTTCTGGAGGCACAGGAGCATTCAGGGAGCACATTGCTGCTTCCTCACCCCTTCACGGCCCTGGCCTCCTTGCTTGCTCTCCATCCATCTTTCTCTGTTAACTTCAACCCAAATTCCCTGCACCTGCACACCCGAGTGGTTTGCTGGTAGTCCAGCATGAGGGGTTCTGTGTGCAGCTGTGTAGGGGCAGGGGAGAGGCACAGACAGAGGAGAAGCTGAAGGTGGTTTCCTTTGTCCTTGTCCACAGGCACGCCGGTGGGGGTGCCGGGTGGGCAGCCCGAGATGTTTGTTCGCTGCAGCGACCCCGACATCATCTGTGAAACCAAATCCTTGGTATGTTACACTTTGGCATTGCTGTTCTTCTAGTCCTTCTCCTTCAGTTTGTTTTGGTTGGTAGAGAGCTGCTGATGTGGGTGCAACCACAGAGCATCCCCGTGTACCAGCCCGTGGCAGTGACACAGTGGCAGCGATGAAGCTGGAATTGCTTTTTATTCCCAATTAAAAGGAGCTGCATTGTTTTGGCGGGGGAGGCTGAGCGTTGCCCCTTATCGCATCATGCAGCAGCCTGTGCTCGCTTGTTCTTTTGAGCAAGTACCAGATGATTCAGACGCTGGGGAAAAGCAGCCTTTTGTTGGGCTGGGATAGACCTTCCTGCTGCTCGGGGTATCCGCAGCCGCCGGCAGTGTGTGGTGGGACGGCGTGTCCTTGGGGTGCGCAGCAAAGCCTGTCCCTGCTGAGGGATGCTGGGGCAGAGGGGCAGCTCCATGCCCAGCCCTGCACCCTCCCACTCCCTCCCTGAGCAGAAGGTTCTCCTGGGCTGCCTCCACAGCAGGAGGGAATGGAAGGGAAAAATAAGCTTGGGCATGTCCGTGCAAATGGCAACGAGGGATAGTTGCTAATTGCGGTTGCGGAAACGCGTTAGTATGGTAATTGGATTAGGGCTTGTTAGAAAACTTGTGGAAAATTTGCCAAAATTTGATTACAGATACAGACCTGGAATGCGATAGTCATTTGTATCCTCTCTTGTAATTAAAAACACTGGGAGAGCTCAGCCAAGCTGTATAATAACTTAATAACGTAGTTTAACGAGGTGCTGAAAGCATCTGCTTTCATATGGGAGTTGGTGGGGGTTTCCCCATTAATGGGAAGACACCTCTGGGGTCCTCATTAACTGGTCAACTGCTGGGATGGTGCTCTGGTGTCTGTGCAGGGGCCTGGCGAGCCACAGGACATCTTCCTCAAAGTAGCCGGAGGACCAAGCCCGCAGATCAAAAAGTTCTTTGTTGCTATTTATACGTAAGTAGCAGGACCCCAAAAGGGTGGGGAGCGTTGACTCCCGTGGCGTGTGGCGAGCCCTGTCCGTCTGTCCGTGCACAGGGACGCCTGGCTGGCAGCACCTGCCCAGATCTGGCAGTTCTACCTGCACTCGCTGCAGCGCCTGGATGTCGCCTGCACGGCCGGGCAGCTCACCCGGCTCTCGCTGCTGCTGCGCGGCACCGCGGCCCCGCGGAGGGTGCGCGCCTTCACCTCCCACCCCCAGGAGCTGGAGGTAACCCCCGTGACGGGCTGGGGGCTGCCTGGCCTGGCTCAGCCCAGAGAAACCCCCTGCAGAAAGCAAAAGGCAACCCACTCGGAACTGTGAACAACTGAGAGCCGTAAAGCGTTTGTGATAATTATCTTTTGATTAGAGCTGTCATGTGTAGGATCATTGGCGCGAAACCCCGGAGGGCAAATTATCTGCGTTAATGAGACTGTGTGAAGACTCACAATTTCTTTAGAATTTGTTCGTCCGTAATTGGAAATGTGAATAATAAAAGGCAGCAAAACTGCATTGCTGCCCTGTAAGGGAAAGGCAAAGGCTCTCCAGGCAAAGCCTTTGTGGGGAAACCCCTGGCTGTTCCCAAGTGGCTCCTGTCCTTCCTGACACGAATTAGTCCCAGAGTATTCCTGGGGATGGGAGGTATGGGATTCAACAGTGGTGGAATAGGGGTGCAGGCTTTTAAGAGCAATTTGGTCTAATTGGTGCTCCAAGCTGGACATTTCAGGGCTGTGATCAGCCCTTGTGGGTGGCTGTACCTCCAGGTGTCGTTCCACAGGTGGATCCAAACGGTGCCTTCCTCCTGCCCGCCAATGGCATCCAGGACCTGTACGTCGGCGTGAGGCCACGGCGGGCTGGCAGCAAGTTCATCTACCTCAACCTGGTGGATGTGGAGTCCCACCAGCTGGTGTCCTCCTGGCTGCTCTGCCTGTCCTGCAGGCAGCCTCTCATCTCCAAGGTATGGCAGCTCTCCCGGCTGAGAAACGTGGAGATGGCGCCGGATCAGTGGTCACGGTTCAGCCAATAACCCGGGGCTGTCTCCTGCTTCTTCCTCTCTTTCCATCTGTGTTTTTTTTGGCTCTTGCCACCATGAACACACATTTAGCCCTTGGGGTACTTGAATAATCTCGCTGAAGCCCCTGGTAAAATGTCTTTTAGGCTGTTTTGGAGGCAGCCCCACGCTGAGGAGCGGCAGCTCGGAAGTATTCCCGGTTGGGAAATTAGAGCTGCGGCATGCTGCTTTCGATTAGCGCTGTGCTGGTGGAGGCCTTGCCTCAAAGACAGAAAATTAGATTTCCTGGCTAATGTGTTCCTTCTAAAAATGTTTTCCTGAACCCCTTGGTACTGGGAAAGGTTCAGATAGGCATTTACACCGATGCCCCATTGTCCTGCCACATGCTGCTTGTGCTGTGGGGTGTTAAGAGAATCGCAGAGTAGTTGGGGCTGGAAGGGGCTGTTCAGGGTCATCAAGTCCATCTAGTTATCTGAGGGAGCACCACAGCTCTCCCTGGGAATGAGAAGGAGCTGGCTAGTCTCCACTTCTCTCCCAGCCCTTTGTCCTTCACTCTCATAATTAATTGTTGCTGCTTTTGATCAAAGGTGGGTTCTTTGCGCTGGCTGGCAGAGCAGATGTGAGGTATGGGAGGGGAGGGAAGGCAGCGTGTGGCAGGCAATTCTCTGGTGGGTTTGGGGGAGTGCCCGTTGTGGCTGCTGCCCACCCTGCCATCTGTGCCACCTTGCCACGGCCCCTGCTTGCCCCACAGGCCTTTGAGATCTCGCTGCCCGCGGGAGGTGGGAGAGGCTGCAACAAGCGCATCACCTACACCAACCCCTACCCCTCGCCCCGGCTCTACTTCTTGTGCACCAACCGCCCCGACCTGCTGCAGTTCAAGGAGGACTCCTTCGAGGTACGTCCTGCTGCCAGCACTGCCCCCTTGCCAGGCCCCTCATCTGGCCCCTCCAGGTGGTGCTGGGTGGGTGCTGGCCGCGAGGGCCACCCTGGTCTGGGGATGGTGGGCACCTGAAGGGGTCTGGCCAGGTGCTGCAGCCTCCTCCTGCCCTGTGTCCCGTAGGTGGCCGGAGGGGAGGTGTACACCATCGGCCTGCGCTTCGCCCCGAGCCAGACCGTGGGGGAGGAGGAGATCCTGATTCACATCAACGACCACGAGGACAAGAACGAGGAGACCTTCTGCGTGAAGGTCCTGTACCAGTGAGGCTGCACGCCTGCAAAGCTGCTGGTTCCTGCGCCAGCCCAGCGGCTTCGTCAGCACCGCCTTGGGGGTGCCCGTGTCTGTCTGAGGGTGGGCATGACCCCCATGCCCTCGCTGTCACCCTGCCAGGCCGGGAGATCTCTGTCACCAGGATCCCATGAGTGCCAGTGGTGCCACACAGTTCCATCCGCCCAAATCCAGACGAGTGGATGTGTTTGTTTCGGCACTTTGTGACTGCAGGATCTGTATTTTTGTTAAGCATGATGATATTTTAGGCACTTTGAATCTTTTTTTAACTTAAAAAGTTTGCAGATTTGATTCTGCAGAATATTTTTAAAGTATATTTTATATTCCGCCGTGAGTTTTGTACACACTAAGGCAGTTCTATGGGATTTTTGATACTTTTTACTCATCCTTGATCCATAAAAATTGCTGTGCATAACTGTCAGAGTGTGGCAGTATTTTCTTCCTGGGGAGGTGGAAATCCTCAGCATCCCTGTCCAGTGGAGATGAGTGCTGGAGGTCCCCTGTGTCACCCCCATCCCCTGGAGCATCCTGGGGGTCAGGGCAGGGACTGTAAATGGGGCTGGGAGGGAAGGGCAGCCCACCAGCTCTGGAAAGGCTGCCTCACTCTCCACAGCCCTGAGGCTGGTGAATTAGTGGCCCCGATAAAGTCGGGTGCCGAGTTCCTCTGCCTCCCTTGCACTGATGGGAAATGACAGCTCATATTTTAGAACTGATTATACTGTCTGCAGCACAGAGAGGCCCTGAAGTTGGGTTATTAAAGTAGATTAGCTGAATAATTTTTATTACATTTTCACACAACGATATTTCTTGAGGCTTATGAATGAGCTGGTGCTGTACCTGCAGCACAGGCAGCTCGAGTGGTGAATGATGTGCCAACGTTCAGGGGACGCCCACACAGGGACTTGAGCTGAGCTGGTGCTGGAATGGTGCTGCCTGCTCCCCTGCAGCACACGTCTGTGGCCCAAAATCCACAGAACTGTCATTAAGAAAAGTTAATAAAACTTTTCCTGTAGGAAATGCAAATGCCTTGTGTCCCAGCTCCTTGGCATTAAGGCCATGGCCCTTGGAATTGCTGCTGCTGCTGCCTCTCAAACTCAAAACGAGCGTGGGGGCAGCTTCCTGGGTTCCCACTTGTTAATTAAGTCATCCCTGCTGATGACAATGAACTCGAGCACCCGTGCCTGGCATGCAGCTTGGTGTGCTCTTCCCATTTGCATTCATGTCAGGAAGGAAACTGGATTCCAGTAATGACAGAATTAATTCCCCCTAAAAATCTCGGTTTGCGTCTCATCACCGAGGTGTGCAGAGAGGGAAGGATTGAGAAGCCCTTTCCACGGGTTCAGTAACTCTCAGGGGTGTTGTCCCTCTTGGAACAGATTGAGATGAGATCTCTTGGGGACTGGAGTGTCACTGCCTTGACAAAGGCAATGCTGGAATGGCACCAGAGGAATCAGGAGAGCAGGGAGACCTGGCCCCAGCACCCGGGCTAGGGAGGGGCAACTAAAAAATGGCAACTAGTAATGAGAAAGTAAGGTAAATAAAAGAAAAACCAACATAGGAGTTGGGGGCAAAGCTCCTGCAGCAGCTGAAGGCCCTTGGGAAACCCGCTCTCAGGATGCCCCAGCCTCAGCAGGGTTTGCCACCAGCCCAAACTTTTAAACCCAGCTTGTTTTCCCCATTATGAGGAGGAAATTGCGACTGCCTGAGAACCCTCTAATTAAACAAAGCCTCACCATAATATTTGCTGGGAGCTCGCCAGCCCTGTATTATGACATTACCGGGCATCTTTATTAGCTGAAATGAGTATTTAGCGCCTCTGCCAAACCAAAAGCTGATTGAGGCGCATGGAAGCAGCACAGCAGCATCCAGCAAAGGCTCCTGTGACCTGCTGGCAAGGCAGCATCACCCTGGGGGGCTTCCCACTGAGACAAACCCTCTCTTGGTTATTTCCATGTCACCCAAATCCAGCCCAGCAGCCCCAGCGTGGGAGTTTGGGAGGTTTATTCAACGTTTCTCCCACTTGTCTCTCTGAAAGCACGTCACCGACTTGATAAAACCTGATTTAATGGTTACAAAACCCAGAGATAAAGCTGCTCTTAATGGATTTCTTTAAGATCAAGGCTGTCAAATAGGAGACTCAGAATCCTTTCTACGGTGAGAGAGACTATATTAAGTGCACTCAATCACGCCCAGGCGAAGGTTCCCTAAGTGAGACAGTGGCTGGAGGAAATGCATTTTATTAGTGTCTCCAGAGAAAGGAGTCTGGCAGGAGGGATGAGGAACCCCTGAGCTGCAGTGGCTGTGCTCCTGTTCAGCCGCAATGGATGGGATGTGAAGGACTTTGCAAAGCCCATCCTCACTCCCAGGTTGGTCCCGCAGGGAGGAGGGTGATGGGCACCGCGGTGACATCGCATGATGGTGACATTGCATGGCCGTGGCCTCTGCTCGGGACAGGAGCTGGTCTGGGGGAGAAGAATCCCCAGGGAAGGATGCTCACATGGGGATGGTGCTCACAAACACACCTCAAAATCCACCCCGTGGAGCTCAGCTCCTGCAGGGTCTGATGGAGAGCGGGGCATCCAAGGGGGTGATGCTCAAAGGCTTTTGGGGGTGTCAGATGGGACTCGCCCCAACTGAAGGGAGGGGTGAAGGAGAGGGGCCTTGGCAGCTCTGGGCAGACCAAAGCTTAAAACACAGATTAGTTTTTCATAACAATTCGCAGCTCCATAATGAGAAATTTGCAGCAGTTCTAAACTGCCGGTTGCTTTTAAATCATTTCCCGTCTTTCTGTCTCAGGCTTGACATTTGATGATGAATTGAGTCTCCGTGTTCATTTACCCACTGATTTACTGTACGGAGGTGGGAAACCGCAGCCACCTTAGTGAAGGTCAACGTGGAGCGTTTGCCTGTAATTTCAAATACTATTAAGGTTTTTAAATAAACCTTGTGGGTGCTGTAAGCAACGAAGGCCCCTCTGGCAAGGCTGACGTTGCAGCGGATCCTGCTGGGTGGTGAGAAAGGGTTTGTGGGAGCAAGAGCAGATCACTCGGCTCATCAGCATTAGGGTATGTCAGACTGCACCCCAAATTCATGTTTAGAGAGCAGTTGATTTTAGGGGCACAGCGATCTGGGCACTGACAGCTGCCCCTCACCTCCCAGCCCAGATTAGCATCGGGTTCTCATTCTGCTTTCCCCTGGCTTGCTGAACTCCGTGCTCATCCCTGGGAAGTTGGAAGGAGCCCCACGGCTTCCCCAGAGACCCCGGCTTTGTCTCCTGCTGCAGGACCCGGTTGTTTGTGGCTGAGGATGTTTGGCAGGTGTGAGCAGAGCGGGCTGTGCCGGGAGGTTCGGCTGCGCAAATGTCACGCAGATCTTATCTCAGGGGAAACGTCCTCCAGTAATTACAGTAAATGAAAAGTCCTGGAATCGAAGCCTTGGAGGCTGCAGCCTTCTGTTTATCTCCAAGGTATGGGTGGAGGGAGCTGGGAGCAGGAGGTGCTGGTGGCTGTGGTCCCCGCAGTGTGGGGACGGTGTCAGGGTTTGCCTTCGCCCAGGGTGCAGGCAGGAGGATGCTCTGAGCTCTGCCTGCATCAGCCTTCTGCCCCCTTGCTGCAAATTAATAAGCAAATTCAGAAAAAAAAAGGAAAACAAAGTCTCTCCATGGATAATCTGTGCACAGAAAAGGGGCCAAATGAATTAAATAAATCCTTTGCTGCTACACTGGTCCCATTCGACTCCCTGCCTTTCACAGCAACTTTTCAAGCCTAATGGTATCAGATACCCTTTTGGCACCCATTTTCGGAGCTGCATCCCCCTCCTGCTGCTCCTTAATGCAGCTCATCTCCTGCCTATGGCTCCCAGGGCCTCCGCCAAATCAGCACTTCAAATTAAAGTCTTCCCCACCGCTCCCTGGTTTCCATGGAGATCCGAGTGGATGCTCCCTTCCTTCTTCCTCTTGATCCGATGGAGAGGCCTCTCCCGGGGATGGCCCTCGGGGGGCCTGGGAGTCTCTGAGCATCCAGCAGTTCTGCAGCTGGATTTGCCATGTGCAGCTGCTGGCAGACCTGGGGGCCTCAGTCCTGCTGTGCTGGTGACCCTGTCCCAGTGCCCCACTCCACAGTGCAGCATCCCACACGTGCCAGGAACAGGTTCCCAGTATAAGTTTTCCTCCTGTGTTGGAGCTGATCCCACTTGACTCCCCAGGCAGCTTGGCCGGCAGAAAATCTTCTCCTCTGGTGGGAATCAGCCCCACAGCTGGACGGGGACCGGGCTGGTTTGTTTGTGGCATCTTTATCTAAACTATGAGTAGACTTCTGTAGTCTGCAGATGGATTTCCCAAGCACTGCCTGGAGCTGTTTGGCCAAGGTGGGAATGGTGGTGGGAATGCCCTTGCACGTGGAAGTGAATGGGCAAATAGCTGCAAGATCAAGAAACTACAGTAATTATGGAATGAAATTGTTATTAATGTACTAATTTACCTGGGAGCCAGGCTGTATGTAATTACACTCTGGGATCATGATAAGGTTAATGCATTTACCTTCCTAGGTATTTATAGAACTTGGAATTGTTCTCTCTTTGAGAACCACATGTGCACATTCCTGGCCATGTGGGTGCAGCAGCCGAAGGGGGCATGGGGAGGTTTGTTACTCTTTGCTAATATTGCTCAGAGGGGGATTTGGGACAGCAGCAACCCTGGCTGTGCAGCTCTGGGAATCCCAGGGGATGCTCACCAGAGGGGATGCATTCGGCTGCTTCCCAGAGCCTCTTGGATCATGGTCAAACGAATTTTCTGTGGTGTGTATACCTGAGGAAAACTGTCCTGGGGGTCACCAGTATCTGGCATTTGGCTGTCTGGAAATCCTCCCAACCTTTGGGCTCAGCAGTGCTGCAGCAGCCATCCAGGCTGGCAGAGGGACCAGCAAACCCGACCTGTTCGTGCTTAACAAACCAGAACTTCGCAAACACCTCGGGAACTTTCCAATACTGGCAAAACCCCTGTGAGGATGCTGTTCCCCACGCCAGGTCCACGTGTGTCCCTTAGACAAGCTGCTGTGGACACGGGTGCCCCAGAAATGCCAGGCTGGAGCACGGCAGTGGGTGGGGGAGCCCGGGGGCTGCTGCCAGCGCTGAGCATCGCTCGGGCACGGGTGTGAGCGAGGAACCAGCAGGCCGGGATCGGACAGACCTCGGAGTCCCCCTCCTCAGGGATGTTCTGCCTTCTCCCCAGCGCCTCGGGAGCTCCCTGCCCTGCTCCAGCCCACCTTTATTAATGTCACGCTGGGAAATGTCATCCGGCTTTGCTGAGCATCCCAGGGCGCTGAGCCCTCCCGCGCGCGCGGAGCCGCTCGCCCGCGGGCCAGCCGCGCGCGGCCACCGAGTGTCACCGGGGACATTTCTCCTGGTGTCACATGGGGAGGACAGCAGCAAGATGCGGAAGGTCAGCGCAGCCCTAAAAATACGTCTCTGCCTGCACACAGCTGTATTTTTGGCTTCTTCGGTATCCAACACACACACTGCTAGTGAAAGGCCGGAGAGGCCAGGGCACGAGTGAGGGAAAGGTTTAATAAGGTTATGGGAGGCCTTGAGGACCCCTTGGCTTGGCCTTTTGCTGATTTGCAGGGAAATAATGTGTGAGTGGCTCAGGGGAGCCCAAGGCTCCCTCGCCACTGCAGACCTCTGCAGCAGGGAGGTCAGAAAGAGAATTGCTGGAGAGGAGCTAATGAAACCCAACAACACCCCAAATATTTCTCCAGAAATCAATGCAAGGGTTTATTCCTCTCTTTAGAGAAGAAGGGGAAGGGGAAGGGGAAAGGGGGTGGGAAAGGGAAGGGAAAAGGAAACAAGAAGGGAAAGGGGACAGGGAGAGGAAGGAGAAAGGAAAGGGGGTTTTGGGCTACCTGTCAGGCCTGTTTAATTGCATCATGTAAACCCATTCTTACAACAAACATAAGTTTGAATTATGTGTGTTATTTTTGCAGACTGTTTGCACATGGCTGAATTTCGTGATGACAGAAGTGAGTTACTGCACAGGGTTATGCAAATGAAGTACTTAATTAAGTAGGAGTCATACAAAATAAATTACAGCTCCACCAAATGCCCTCTGTTCTTCCTCTGAGTCCAGGTCGCTTCCAAGTGATTGGCTCCTGACTGAAAAACTTCCTGGGAGGATGGTGCTGCTTTCCCACCTTTGCTTGAGAGGAGGATGGAAGGAGGCATCCCCATCCCTGGAGCATCCCCCAGAGATGTCCCCATCCCATCCTATCCCATCCCATCCCATCCCATCCCATCCCATCCCATCCAGTCCCAACCCCACCAGCCACGCCACCCACCACTCTCCTTCCTCCAGCCCCATTAATCACCCTCGAGGGCTCCTCGTATGTTATCAGGCCCAGATGTTTCCTGCTGTTTGCTACAAATGTTAATTATCTCCTAATTGCTTCTAAGCAGAGGCTGGGCTGGCAGAGAGCGGGGAGAGAGCCAGCCAAGGGCATTTACAGCCCAGGGCAGTGGGACATGGACCAACAGCTGCTTCTGGCAGGGAGTTTGTTGGAATTCCTTATTATTCGCCCCAATTCCCAATAATTATCAAGGAGTTACCTGGGCAGTGCCTCAGGATGGAGATGCCCTGTGGGGCTGCAGGATGTGATGGTGTGGAGCCCTCTCTGCCTCTCAAAGCCCCAGGCACGGGCACTTCTGTCAGCCTGCAACATTTGGGTGCTGGTGGTGGCCACGGGACTTATTCCTGGGGCTTCCTGGCTGGCTGCAGGGATGGAAAGCTGATGGGCTCTGGTGTTGTTGGAAAGCTCCTTTGAAGGTGGGGAATGGCTTCTTTGGGGGAGTTGCAGCCCAAATTCAGCCTTCTGTGACTCCAAGCAGCTTCTGCCATCCAACGTGTCCCCAAGCTGTCCCTAGTGCCACACCACCTCGCCATGGCCATTGTGCCCATGCCACTGCTGTGGCCCACGTGGGGACTGGGCAGGGCATCACTGGGATGGCCCCTGCAGGACTGGAAGAGCCTCAGCCCCTCCAGTGGAATGCTGCCAGCTTGGGCAACACGGGGCAAAAACAGTTTAAAAAACTCAACTCAAGCCCAACAGAGTGAGCAGGAAAACAACTTTGTGGAAGGTTTATTTTTAGCTCTCTCCAGTGCAAAAAACAATTAAAGAAAGTGTCGAAGCCCACTCCCGAATGCGAAGAGCTGGAAGCCAAATGTCACCCCAGCTTTGATCCCCTTGGAGGCAGCAATGCTGCTATCAGTTTAGAAGCATTAATTTGCATATTCATGTCCCCTAATTTGCTCTTCGGGAGCTGGAGTCTAACAGCTAATGAAGAAAGTCTTCCTGTGCGTGCGGAGGAAACCTGGAGTCTGTCACAGACGCGCTGGGAAAAATAATCAGACATAAGTAAGTGTCCATCCCAAGGGAAGGGTGTCCAAATAAAACAACTTGGCAAGGACCAAACTCCCTTTCCTGCACGTCCAGGGGATGGGGTGAAGGGGCCACTGAGTCCCCAGTGCCAGGATGTGCCCTAATGCTGGGAGGGATGCTGGGGAGGGCATAATGAGGGGGGTATTGAGGAGGCTGGAGACCTGCTTCCCTGTCCAGCAACAACTGAACCATGGAATGGGAATGAGTTGGTTTTAGGGAGTATTGGGCACCCAGGGACCTGCCAGGACAGTCAGGAGCTGTGTCAGGAGCCAAAGGGCTGCTGGTGGCATCTGGCCAAGCAGGCAGTGTTATCAGCCACACTGCCAAGCGACGTGTCCCTTCTGCTCACCCTTAATTCAATTTCTTTCAGCAACACAATAGCTCAGTTTTATGTCTGCCGTTCATCAAGAATTAAACTTATTGCCATCGTTGTTGGCAGGGTATTGATTCCGAGGTGGCTCTGAGGCTTGCAGGAGGCGGCGACTGCTCCGCATCCGCAGCACAACCGCTCCCCATCCCACAAATGGGAATGCCTGGAACCCCCCGGGCCTGTGTCTGCTGGAGCTAAAGGGATGTGCAGGGATCCGGTGTGACCACGGGATGTCCTGTGGGTTTTCTGTGGCTGTGGAAGGTCAGCACTGAGGAAGGGGCTGGGCTCAGGGACTGAGTGGCCAGGAGCATCGCCCTCTGTCACCCGCCACTGTGGGAGCAGAGTCACAGTTATCTCAGGACAAGGCTTGGATCATGCCGTGCCCTTTATTCCTCGTGGTGCCTGGAGAGCTCCTTCTATCTGCTCTGCCGAGGGCTGCAATTACAGCTTTGTTGTCAGTAGCAGATAAAGTGGAGGTTGTCAAAATCCGGGTTAAGGCTGCTGCCCCTGGCAGGAGCCGTGCGGAGAGGGGGAGTTCCTGGAGGGAAGATGTGCCCCTGCTTTGGCCAGAGCTGGACTGTCAAAGCCACCCTGACAGCTCAGCACTGTGTGCCAGCAACGGGGCTGGGAAAATGCAAACCTGAGCACTGCTTCCTGGGGAAAGCACGGAATCACGGAATCCCTGAATGTTTTGTGTAGGGAGAGACCTTAAAAATCATCCAGTTCCACACCCCTGCCACAGGCAGGGACACCTTCCAATAGATCAGGTTTTTCCAAGTCCCATCAAACCTGGCCTAGGGCACTTCCAGGGATGGGTATCCCAAGTAAATATTGTGTGACTCTGAGCTGGGAAAATGCTTCCCCTCATTCTGATGTGTCGCATGGCTCGTTAGCCTCTGGTGCAGTTAACCTCTTGCCAGTTTACCATTACTAATTCCTTTGGTAATTACAGCAATAACAATAATCCCAGGAAGCTCGTTGGGCTGCGGAGCATGTATATGCTGTGCTGTTCCATGCAAATTCCCCTTGGGAAACGTGGCAGTTAATGGGACCCGTCTGCAAGGCTGGGAAACTCCTGTGGGATAACTGGGCTGGTGGGCTGGCGAGGCACTGGGAGCAGAGCTGGTTGGTGGGGAGCTCCTCTCGTCCTGCCTGCTCTGATTGGGGTTACACTGCTGGACTTTTTCAGGGAATCTCCTGCCCCGGCTGAATCTCAGATTTCACTGAAAGTTGGGAATTTCAGCCTGAGCTGCAGGACTCGGTTTGAGCTGTAACGTCAGAGGCGAGCTTGCTGCACTGCGTTATCTGCCTCTTACATCAGCTCCCCCTAAGAAATCACAAAGAAAAAAATCTTCCACGTTCTTTTCTTTCAGCAAATGCATTTTAAATAAATTATAGGATTAAAAAAGTTAAAAGTTTAATCGGCTCCCCCATTGTGCAGGAGTTCAAAAGGAACATTTATCAGGCGCAAGCTTGGGCCGCAGTTTGTCTCTGTTGCTGGAAGATTTTTAATTCACTCAACTGGAAGCGATGAGAAGAGTTGATTAGATGGGAACTGTAATTTATTCCCAGCTGTCAGCAGTTCCAGCACCCTCAGGGAGTCTGGAACCTTGGGGCAGCCACAGAAGTCCTGTCCCTTCTGGGACTGCTCTGGGGTGCCCCTCACCGGACTTGAATGTGTTTGTGGTCGTGGCTGATGGTGTGGCTCCTTGTGCTCCATGAATCCCTCCCTGTCCAAGAAGCAGGGTGAGGAAGCCTGTCACATCAGGGACGTTTCAGGGAGAAGCAGCGTTGTGGTCCGAAGCATCCCAGGGCAGAAATCCCTCCCGGATTGCTCAGCTGCCTCCCAACACACCTGGATTCTGCCACCACTGTGTGCTGGAGGAGCAGCTCTCCAAAAACCTCTGGTGTCTTCGGCCTCTCAGACAAAGGACGCAGTGCATGAAGCCAAATCCACTTTATTAGCGTTATCGAGGAAGTGAAATCCTTTTCCATAAGTGGTTCTGTATCATTAACAGCAAAATAAGCAACTGCTGACAGCCAGGCTGCTCTGGAGAGCAAGCCCACATCCACCCTAGAAACTGGGACATGCCAGCATGGTGATGTCCTCTTTCATCTCCTTTTTCTTCTCCTGCCAGTCCACTGGGGACCCTGTGAACGCTGACAGCAGCGGCAGGCGGCTGTGGAAGAGTTAAGGTCTGTGTTTTCCACTGCCACTCTTCCTTCTCAGGGAAGACAAATGATTCATTATATTCCCCATCATTTTCGCTGATGCCTGGCTGCCTCCCGTCGAGATGTTGGGTCTGAGCCACGCAAGTCGTTAGCGTGATCCCCAAGAAGAGCCGTGGAGAGCCGTGTTCCCTATTTGTCTGTGGTGGCTCCTGCCAGGGGCAAACCAGCGTGATCAGTTCTAGTTTTCCTCCAGATCTTCACAGAAATGCCAACACGCAGAGATGTGGCATGAGAATATCACAGCGACGTCCAGCTTTTCCTGGGCAAAGCAGAGGAAGCTGGGGTTGTGAGAGGTTTTGCAAGTGGGTGGATGGGGAAGCTGCCCCTGCCTGCAGGCAGGACGGGGATGTTCACAGCCACCCGCTGCCCACGCCGAGGCTTTGATGTGGGCACTGCCAGCTTCCAGCCCCCTGAAGGTAAACATCCAACTCATCTTTCTCCAGGGCAGTATTTACCTCTCAGATCCATGGACGATAGTATTCAATTTGGCCAGGGTCAGGCAGCTGCAGGCAGGGTGGTGCAAGCTGCATCCCAGCTGTCAGAGCTGTCATGCTCCCCACAGCAAGAGGCAGACAGGGATCTGTCAGGAAACCATCGTCCTAGAGCTGGTGGTGGAGCTTTTGGCTAAAATTGCTCCATTTTCACTCACCAGAGCAGCCCACTGCTGAACTGACCATGGGATTGAGAGTAGGACTGTGAGTAGGACTGTGAGTAGGACTGCACACGGGTTGGAGGATGAGAGTGATGTTTGTAACGAAGCCTGTATCCAAATCCAGAAGTTTTTCAGATGACACAAGGAAGCTTGGCTTTGGACCCGAGTCAGACAGGATCATCCAGATCCATGGAAGCTGTGAGAGTCTCCAGCACTGAGGGGATCAGCAAAGAACCACTGTGCTGGGTGGGGTCTGGGTGTGAACCATGGGATGGTGATGGTGCCAAGCAGTCAGAGGGCTGATGTCCACAAAGATCCAAGACCCCAGAGCAGATCCTACAAGCCCATGTGCTCCCCAGCACATTCTGGAGCCCAGCCCTGCCTGGATGGAACATGTTTCTGGCTGGGAGAGGCAAGGCATTAGCACAGAGTATCAACAGGACCTATGAATACACAGAGAGTGATGTGTATTTTAGCTTCTCGCCACAGGGATGTGTTATTCCTGTTACTGTGTTATTCCTGCTATTGTGTTATTCCTGTTAATATTTTTAACAACCCTCTCCTGCTCAGGGGCACTGAGGCTTGAAGGGAAGTGAAAATGGTTTGGCTTAAGGCACTGGGCAGAGAAGTGAAAGTGGCTGTGACTGCTGGGGCAGAGAGGGAGAAATTCATCATGGAAATTAGGGATACTGTGCCTTTGGCACTGGTGATGACCCTGGTAGGAGCCTCTCAGCAGGCCCTGGAGAATTTCACTGAGAGCAGTGCTGGCTGCTAGCACCAGGGAGGGGCCAGCTCCCTGCATGGCACTCACTGGCTTATTTTGATAGGCAGGAGCCATTCCTGTTCGCAGCCGTTTAATGTAATGTGGGAATTGGTAATTTGGGATTGTGGCTGAAATCACTTTTGAATACATAAAACATAAATACAGCAAAAGCGGAGAAATGAGCCATAACTCTCCCTAATGGAGCTCCGGCCTCTCTGCTTTCCATGGCACCGGGAAAAATGGTCCCACTATTTTCGACCATTAATTCTTTCTCGGCCTGAGCCGTGCTGCTCCTGGTTTCCCGAGCACTTTTTACAAAATAATGAGGCTATTTATTAGCAGCAACGAGGCTGCACACAAAAAGGTGTTGAGATAGTTTCTATAGTAACTCCCTGTGAAAACATTTGGTGTTCAACCGTCCGAAGCTGTTCTGCTGCCCTGACTGCTGGGCGAGAGGAGCAGCCCCAGCTCAGGTCCAACCATGGAGCTCTGTGCTCTCCTTTCTTCATCCCTTACAGGACCCATATGATGGGCTCTGTATGAGGGGATGCAGGAGCAGCAGCAGTGTCATTTTGGGGGTTATTTGGCAACATTTCCCTGAGAAACCCCACTGAGCAGGTGGGGCAGGAGGTGGGATCCTGCCAGCCTGATGCTGGATTACTCAATAGGGGTACATGCAGCAGCCCCACACAGCAGCTGTCACAGCCCCCAGGGTGAAACCCAACAGCTCTTCTCTCTCTCTGCAGTGTCTTCTTCTCATCTCTCTCAGCAGGTCACATTTTTGCTGGGCATTTAATGTTCCTCAGAGCAGGAGAGGAGCAGGAGTGGAGTGGGATGGCTTGGTGCAGGCTTGTGAGCATCCTGAGGCTACCCAGGAGCAGCAGCCACTCTGGCTCAGAAAGAAGCACTCAGGGCTCAGGCTGCTCTCTGCATCACAGCAGAATTTCCAGGAGTAATTGTATTTGGCCATTCAGTTATTTCCACAAATAACAGAAAACTCAATTGTTCACAATCGCCAGTTGGATGCCACAGGAACTAAGCACAAATTCCATTGTTAAGCACAGTTCTACAAATGGTTTGTATTGAGTAACACAAACAGTATTACAGTAACTCCCTGGTGCTGCTCCATTCCTACATTCCAGCACATGGAGTGACCAGGCAGCCCTTTTGAGGGGAGGGTCTGAATACCCTCATTTTCATGCCATACAGCTCTGTGTGGGTACTGAATAAATTCCAGGAAAGCAGGGCTACCTGAGGATTAAGAGGAGACTAAATTTACTGAGGAAATAGTTACTCACTTGGCCCTATCTGGCAGCTGGACAAACAGAGCTCGGGAAAGGAGGATAAATCAGTCCCAACCCATCAGAGTGTGCTGGGGGAGCAGAGCATCCTCCAGCCCACGCTCCGGTTTGCCGGCATCTCCCATCCCCCGTGAAATCGTTATTAAAGCTGGCAAGCCATCATGAGAAATAAAGATTTATCGTGGCGTAATTTCCCAGGAGGGACAGAGATTAATGCCGAGGAGAGGGGAACCAGCAGCCGTTTTCTGTTTGGGTAGCGGATGAGCTTTTTGCTCCCTGGGGCTCTGTGCTCCTGCCGGGAGCCGGCAGCAGTCCAGCCAGGGCCACGGCCTCAGGGCTCCATCCCAACCCCGCTGGCATCCAGCCCATCCTGGGGATACATCCCAGGACACCTCTGCCTTTTTTTTCTAAAATTCCTTAAATTTCCTTCTTAGATTTCACCCTTTCAAGCCCTCTGTGGAGGGGCTCCCCGTGCACCATCAGGATCCCCGCACTGCGCACGGAGCACAGGGAGAGGAGGAACAGGAGGAAAGCTGCAGAGAAGAGGGACAGGGTAGTGCTTTAGTGTCTTTTACAGAGAAAAATACAATCTGTGCACTGAAGAAACTGAGTCATACAGAGACTCTCACAAAAGGCCCCTATTTTTGTTGCTGCTTTGCCCGGACGTGTCACGGGAGGAGGGAAGGGATGCGGTAACGCGCTTTTCAATTTTGGAGGCAGAATTTTCATCATTATCATTTCAATTAAAATTGCTCTTTGAAGCAGTTTGTCTTCAGGCTCAGCCACACGAATCTTTGCTTTCATGAACAGGGAAAACTTGAAAAATAAAAATGACCCTATTTTATCCAGCCCTGGTTTCAAGGACAGGACTCATGCTGGAGCACAGCGGCAGGATGGGATGGAGTGAGATGCAGAGTGTGGTGTTCAGGCTCTGGAAACATCCCTGTCTTGTTCCAGTGCAGGGAATTGCTCCTGGAGCAAGGGCAATGCTTGCTCCAGCACGATGCTGAGTGAGGTGCACACAGCCCCATCACTTCCCACCTTATGCAGAGTTAAATCAAGTGGAGCTGCTGATGCCCCTTTGGATTTGAGCAGTGCCCAGTGTGCGATGGGTCAGCCATAAATTGGAGCCCTGGGGGATGGCAGAAGGACGGGTCCCTGCTGCCAACACTCACCAGCCTCCCCTGCCTCTGCTGGGATCCTGGGATGGGCCGTGAACACCTGTGAGGCGGAGATTATGCAACGCTTCCGTGAAAACAACTGATGTTCAACACTAATTTATGGATATACCGAATTATCTAATGCAAATGTGAGTAGGATCTACAAAGAGATATCAGAGAGGCACCTACAATCAAGTCAATCTTCTTTGCAGAAAGGCAGAAGACGGAACGTGGAGAAGGAGCCCGGTAATTTATGCATTTGCGTGTCCCATTCCGTCCTCAGGAACGTGGTTACCAGTTCCTGTGCCTGTCCTTCATAACTGCTCCCAATGTCATCTTTTTAATGAAAATTAAGTGCTTTGGTTGTACTCCACAGAAGCTGCGCGGACACGACTAATTGCAGCGCTGGGAGATGGCAACCTCATTTGAAAGGAAGCAAGTCCTGGGAGGATTCAGCGTGGACTCTTCCAAACAACAGACGCCATGGACTTAGAAGGACTAAAAATATTTCCCCTGCATCTGTGCGAGTCGTTTCATTTCCTCTTCATTTTCTCTAATTTTCTTTGTCTTCAGCTTTAAGTGATTCGATGCATCCTAATTACGAGCACATCTGCCTGCTCCTGTGGCATTCCCGCTGACCTGTGCTGGCATCCGGGCTGGTGAAGAGATGGAGAAGGGATGCACAGCAGGACTTGCTCTTCAAGGACCTGGGGACATCCCTCTGGTCCCAAATGCTGTCCAGACATCCCTGAGGAGAACTTTCTGCACGCCAGCTTTCCTGTGCTGCACTCCTGTGCTGGGATGCCCAACTATTTTCCCATAAATAGTCGATTTCCCAGGAGCAGGTGCAGTTAGGATTGCACTGTCCCAGCTGGTCCTTGGGTGCTGTGAGTAGGACTGGGGCTTGCTTTTTCAGGTTAGCCATCGCTTAGGAAAATCCTGTGTAAATCCAGCACTCAGAAGTCGTTTATTCTGCTGCTAATTTATGACAGTATTTTTCATCCTGATCTTAAAGAAAATCCATCCTCACATTTGAGAGCTAAAACCAAATCCCTGGCAAGATTAGGTTAGCCTAGAAAAACTCAGCCCACAAGCAATTACCCAACGCTTCCGAGGTGTTTTGTCTCCTGCATAAGGAAATCGAAATCCCCAACCAACGATTCGCGGGAAGAAGTGGCTCCGATACGAGAACAAGATGCGTGTTGTGTCCTTTCTTTAATCAAGTTAATGGTCATCATTTTACATGCTAATGTCTCCTCCGTGGTCCATCAGCCGTGCAGCTGCAGCCGCCTGCAATCCGCCGTGTTTTACCTAAGAGACCCAATTACTGCTCGGCTCGGTGCGGGCTGATGTGGAGCATTGCAGAGCAGCCACCACAGGCACTGCGGCCCCACCAGGGCTTCCTCTGGCCTCGTCTGGGCCAGGAGAACCATCCAGAGGGTTTGGGTAGGAAAACAAGGAGCAGAACAGCAGAACAGCTTGTGTTCTGCGTCACTGGGTTACCCAGGAAGGCTCAGGAATGGCAGGAGGATGTGGGGCTCTGGGGTACCCTGACTGAGGGGCCGAAATCACTCTCCGAGGGGTTCTCCCAAAAGCCAGGGGCTGTGCCACTGGCAGCCTGGCCTTGAGCCCCCTGGACCACTGCCATTCTCATTGCCATCTAGTGGCATTCACTCACAGATGCTTTTATACTTGTTTTTTCACCCAATCCACAATAATGATAATAAAAGAACCAAATCCAAATGTTCCGTGTTTTTCTCCATAATCTTTGCCGGGCTGCCTGTTCTGGAGGCTGCCAACCGAAGGCGGAGCAGAGGTGGGCAGCAACACAAGGGATGCACAATTTCTCTGGATTTGTTACCAGGGGGTCACTCCCACCTTCACCAAGGGGAAAGGCACCCACCCTCCCATGCGGGTGACCTGCAGCAGACTGGATTGCTGGCTGGAGCATCCTCCCAGACAGCCCCTCCGGCAGGACTGCCCAATCCCGTCAGGCGCGGATGGATGCAGCACCCTGACGGCTGCTCGCAATCTCCAAGGGCTGAGAGATAAGGGGGCTGTCAGGGAAAAGCCGGGCCAGAGAGATAAGAGAGCTTATTCCGTTCAATTATTGGGCAGATAAGGAAGCACAGGCAAGCCCGGCTCTCCTGATTCATCCCAGCCAGCCTCAGAGCGCCGGTCCCTTCCCCACGAGCCGTCCCCAGGGGCTGCGGGGCGCTGGCCAAGGGCTGGGAATGCCCGCTGCAGGCAGAGCCGGCTGCCCCGCTCAGCCCCTCCGGAGATGGTACAAGCTCAGCACTGCTCGGACTCGTATTTCCTTTGAAATATGGCCCTGGCATTCTCACAACCTTTGCACAAAGGTTAGGAGGGAGCCTGATGAGATTTGCTTGATGACAGGGAGTTGGGGTGTGCTGTCGGCAGGGGTGATGGAGCACTCTCTGGGGGAGCAGTGGCTTGCCTGTGGCTTGGAGGGCTGGTGAAGAGATGCAGTGGAGGAGTGTGGAGCCCCCAGCATGAGACACAACCCAGGAGGGCTGAGGGCAGGAGTCTGCAGCCCCCCGTGCCGTTTGGAGGGTGCTCGGAGAGCCATGCATCCAAACAAGGATGGAATGGGTGGCCAGGGTGTGGGGACCAGGACAGGAGAAGTGCAGGATTCAAATGGGAAAGTGCTGCTGGGAAAGGGAGCTCACACAGGGAAGGAGCACCAGCTTTTGGGGGCAAACACCCGTCCCCAACACCTTCCTTGGTGAGGGGACCAAGCTCTGCTGGAGCCCCCCTTGCCTCCCAGGGTGGGCAGGGATGGGTCAGCACCAGGGAAGGAGCAGCATGTAGAAAATGGCCTCTGTCTGTGGTTTCACCTGGATGCTTCTAATTTGCTCGCACGATTAATTGGAACAGTAAATCTGCAGCTGCAATTACCGTGCCCACAGGACTGAAGATGGGTGTTCAAGTCTTTCCTGTCTCCCTGACTGGTGGCCATCACTGGTCCTGGCGCACACAGGCAAGGACAGAGGCAGAGCCTGTCCCTGTCTCAGCTCTTCCTCCCCATTTGATGGCTGGTCAAGCTAATTCTTCACAGCACCTTCCCTGTGGAGCCAACCGCACACAGATCCCAAAACGGATCCTGTGCTCCCCAGCATCGCCCTCCCAGCAATGGGATGAGTGATGGGATGGTGATGCAGCTTGTAGAAGGTGCCTGTTCAGTACCCCTAGTCCAGGGCTTGGATCAAATTCCTGCCTGGGAAAAGGGCTCAGTCAGCTCTGCCTCACTGTCACTGCAGGAGTGGGAGCGAATGCACCCTGAACTCCCCAAAGCGTGGCTGGGCTGATGGGGAGGCAGAGCTGTGGCTGGACCGGGACAGCTCTGTGCTTTGGGGAAACTTCCTCAGATTTTTAATTATCACAGGCAATTAAGACTTTAAATCTGCCAGGCTCCAGCTGCCACAGCTGGCACAGCTCCAGCGGCACCGCCGTCCTCTCCGAAGGCAGTGTGGGGACGCTGGGCATGGGTGAGGAGCTCCAGGACAGGGGCTTGTCACCAAAGCCAGTGACAGAACCAAGGTCATGCCGCCCGTGGGGGCACACCAGCAGCACCCAGAGCTGGGTGAGCAGCTGGGGGCTGCTGGGATTCTCCCAGGAGCTGCTGGGACACCTGCAAGAGGAGTACCTGGAAAACGCCGACAATGCAGAGAAAAGTCAAGTGTTTTTCAGAAGAAAGATGAACGAGGAGGAAAACCCAGAGCTGCAGTGAAAACATCTCGAGGTACAGAGGTGAGAGAGGTGGCTGGGAAATGAGAGCCTGGCTGAGGAGAGTGGGATACAAAGGAGAGGAAGATGGAGGGGGATCATTCAGCCAGGTGAGGATGGATAAACAAACTGCCACAGCCCCCAAGGAACTCCCTGAGGACCACGAGGCTCTGGCTGTCCCACAAAGCCATCTGGAGAGCCCTGGAGAAGACGTGGCAGCACAGAACCAAGCTCTCAATGCACATAAACACCACGAAGTACTCCAGGTCCCACTGCAGCAGCTTTTCTCCTTCCATGGTGGAAATTTATGCCACAGCTGATACAGGGAAAGCCGATGCAGCCATGACACGCTCGGAGGGGGATGTCTCCCCACGGCTGCCTTCTGCCTTATCACGAATAAATATTGCTGCAGAACACGGGGGAAGCGTGAGCTCAACCTCATCTGGTGTCCCACGATGTAATTAGTGAGCGCAGATCAACCGGAGCCTGAAAGATGGGATAGAGAAACCGGAGGATCTCATCCAACGAAACAGAAAATGAGGAGCCTCGCCCAATGAACGAGCTCTCTCTAAATATAACCAGGGCTGCAAAACTGTGTCAGGGAATAATTCATACGCAGAAATAGCTCTAAAACTAAGTGGAAGCGTGAGAGCTGAATAGAGCAAACCCCAAGGAGCTGTAAGGAAACGGCACAAATTCGGCGGAAGTGTGGGAGCAATCCAGGAGCTTCCATGATTCTAATCCATTGTTAGAAGTATCCTGAGACAGTTCCTGTATTCCCAACCTCCTTTTCCCCCACTGCTGAGGCCTGGGCTCCTCGTGCTGGCAGCACAGAGGTGATTAATTCCCACAGGTCCTGACTCCGGCTTGTGCCAGCACCAGCACCCTCAGCACTTCGGGGTTATTCTGGACACTTAATTTAATATGGTGTGATTGGATTTGATTAAAAGCTATTGATTGGGAGGACAAGGGCGGGTAAAATTGTGGCTATTTGTCAGTGGCCAGGCAGTGAGATCTCTGGGCTAATAAATCAGGGCTGGCACTATTGGTGCACAGCGATTGCAGTGCAGGACGTCGTCAGGCTCCTTCCCCTGGCACCAGGGATGGGCTAATCCCATTAAAAATTATAAATGTTTCCAACAGGGAGTTGCCTCTGGGGAAGAGCTGTGGAGCTGGAGGGTGAGTGCTGAGGTACCCAAGGCCAGGGGTGGTGTACCCTGTGCTCCCCACTCCTGGATGCAGAGGGATGCCCACTGCAAGGCAGTTATTTTGGAGGCTGCCACAGCCCATCTTCAGGGAAGCTCCTTGCCCAAAGTGCCTTTTCTTTCTCTTGGGCAAGAGGGGTTGCTCCAATACACTGCCTCTGGAAAAGGCTGGGATGGAGGGAGCTGCTGCACCTCCCATAAGCTGCTCTGGCATCTCCCATGGGATGCTGCTGCCACCTCCACAAGCCGCTCCCGGCGTGCAGGGCTGGAGCACCCACCAGACGTGGCTGTGGCTGCCACCCTGATTTAGAGGCACAGTCCACGGGCAGCTCCTTCAGCAGCTGTGACACCCAGGAAAATTACGGAACGACACTCGCCAGCTCTTTAGCAGAGTATTGACACAACGGGGACCGGAACGATGAGATGTGAGACTTGTGATGCATCGGTATTATTCCCAGCACGCTATCACAGCTCCCAGAATGGGGATGTCAAATGGCTTCCTCCGAGCATTTTGTATGTCTTTAAAAATGAAATGGGCTGTGCTGATGCCTTCAGATGTCTAATGGGTGATGCGAGTGTAAAAGTGCCACTTCATGCTTTGAGATGTCACTACAGTAAATCAATCCCATTTTCGCTGCTTTTATAAGCTGCAAATATTTTCTCAGGGCTGCTGAGGAGGGAGGGTGGCAGGAGCCAGGGGCTGTCGGCAAAGACTAGCGTGGCCAGGTCGGCCTCATGGTCCAGCTTGGCTCATTCCTTCTCCCACGGAGGGTGTGTGAGGGGCAGTAGCTGTGAGCCCTCGGCTCCTGCCTGGGCTGCTCAGCATCCTGGGGGCTCAGGACACATGCCAGCACCATTATCTCCTGCCTCGCCTGGGCTTCTGCACCACCCAGCCAGACCTCCCTCCGTGTATCTCTGCTAAGTCCTTTGTAATAGCTGACATGGAGCCAGGGGACGCTTGACAGGTCGGCGCAGTATTAAAAATGATCTACGATAATAAAAGGGGAGGAAAAGAGGCCGCTGCCTTACAGGGAGTCATCTCTGAAGGCATGGAAGATAAGCAGCGCTGCTGCATCGCACACGCGCTCTTGGGTTTGGGGAGGAAAACTCTGCTTTTGGGATTCCTCTGTGTGGGTGGTGCTGGCAGTGACTGCCAGGACCTGGCTCCTGGTGAGCTGAGCAGCAGGATGGTGATGCACACGGGGTCCCTGGGTGTCACCCTGAGTGGAGCTGTGGGACCCCTGAGCCGAGTGCAAGGGTTGAGGGAATGGGGAACCCGCTCCTGGAAGGGCTCAAGGAGAGCACAAAGTGCCTCTGCCAAGGGGACACTTGCAGAGGAGGCCAATGGCCTGGTCTGGAGCTGAGGGGTGCAGGAGCATCCCCCACTCCTTAACTCCTCGAGAGCCGCACCCGTGGCTGCTCTGTGGTGATTTATGCGTCTTGGTGACTAATGCAGCCATAATCAAAATGGACCATAATCACTACGGCAGCAAAGCGATCCTCACGCTCTCCTATTTACTAATCTTCAGCTTCTCCTTGTGACCTTTACTTCAAAATGTTTCAATATAAATAATGCACTTCTGTGAATATATTCTTCTGATTATTTCCCAAAGCTCTGATTCTCCATGTGCGACGGTCCCTGAAGTGGTAATTTGTTCTCCTTCCTGGTAATTGCAATTTTAGAAATAGCTTTTCCAAATGCTCCCAGCCTGAGATCTTTTTTGATATCTTTCCTTCATTTTCCCCTCTGTAATAAAGCTGCTTGCTGGGATGGGGAGTGGGTCTGGGTCAGGGGGTGCCCCAGGCAGTGGGGGCTCTGTAGGTGCCTCTTACCACTGATCAAGAGGTTTGTGTTGCCCTAAGAGACTCTGTCTCTCCATTAGACCCCTCCTAATCTATTAGGGCATTAGTTAGGAGTCCATTTATAATCCCAGATTAACTCTTATTAATTCCAGTTGCAACTGAGATTTGGTTATGGGGGCTGCTCAGACAGAAAAGAGCCTGGCAGGAGAGATGGCAGTGGGACAGCTGAGCAGGGACCTGCCCTTCCAGCAGCTCATCCCTGAGGCTCCTGTTCCAGACAAACATCATTCTGGGAGTTAATCACATGCTCATTCCCGCACAGCAAAGGGATTTGGACTCTGGATCCAGCAGAGTGGGGCACAAGGACAGTGGGACCCCCAGGTGGCCTCGTGCCCAGGGGCCACCCCCCACCAGAAGGCAGTTCCCCATCTTGGGCACATTGCCTGCAGATGAAGCACTTGCAGCAGCCGAGGTCTTTACTTTTGGAAGGACAGGAGGGCTCTGGCATGGGCTCCTTCTCCCAAGGGAGACGCCACGGCATGGCCACCTCTCCTTTCAGCAAAGCCACAGCCCCCGGCTCTAACCTTGCACAGCCAGCTCAGAGAAATTGTTCGTGATGAATTTAAGCTGAAGGTTAAGAGCCAACATAAGCTAGAAAGTCAATGACTAATCTATTAAGCTCCCCAGTAACTTAATTTACATGTTTTTAATGATTACTTCCTACCTGGGCACTTGGAAAACTAATTGGACTTGAATCGTTAAGTGCATTCAGAGGTGGACTCAAATTAATAAGCACCACTCATGTCTGCTTTTAGATGCAGGAGAGAATCAGTGCTGGCTCTGGGGGCTGCCAGACGCCTCACTGCCACCCAGCCACGGCTGCACTCCCTGGGCTGGGGCAATCTGCTCTCCAAATAACCAGCTCTGCTGCACCCACTGCCATTTAGGAATTAAAATCCCAATGAAGGGCTTGATGCTCTTCTTGGAAACGGAGTTTTTTTCATCCATTGAAAGAAAAAAACCTGCTTCAGATGTCAGATGGGGCCCGGGCCAAGCATTGCTTCCAGTTAGTCAGCGGTGTTCTCGGCATTGAGGGGCCAGTGAGGCTGGCTCAGTGGTTTCTCCACTGCTGGGTCATGAGCTGGGTTCCCTCCTTCTCCTCCTCTTCAGCAGCTCAACCGCAGATTTCATCAGCACTGGTCCCAGTCTCACTGCTCCCTCACAGAACACATGGCTCTCATGCCAGGAGGAGAGTGGGACTGCAGCCACGCCAGCATCCAGCTCCTCTCTCCACCACTGTGCATTCCCAGAGGACGGAGGGGGTGCCTGGAGGCAGGGGGGACCCCGGCTCAGCAAGGGCTGCCCGCAGGAATGGGGTTGTTACAACACCTGGTCACGCTGAAGGTGCCTGGAATCTGCACAAGAGAAGCAGCTGAGATGTTTCTGCACTGGCAAGGGAAGCTCCTGCTCCAGGGAGAGCAGCCTGGCCAGAAGGGAGGGAATGTGGCTGGAATAAAAAGCACCTACTTAAGAGATAACCTGAAAGCCCTTTTAATATAACGTAATGGCAAAAGGCAAAATGAGGCTTTGAGAAGTGGCGTTGGTTCCCTACTTAAGGCAAGGATGAACACTTACCTTGGCTCGGTCCACAAAAGGCAAAAAAATACCATTGTGGTATTTATTCCCCTGAAAAGCCCAGCATCTTTGCTGGCACTGTGGGATACAAAATGAATTCACCCAGCATCAGATGTGAAGGGCTCTTTTTGGGCAAAGAGGAGCTGCAGTCGTGGGGGATTTGTCCCCCGTGGAAAGGCCGGGAGCTGGAGCCAGCTCTGCCACCACCACAGTTTGTGGCATCCAGCACTGTCACCTCTTGCTCCAGCAAGGGACTGACTGCACCAAAGCATCCGAATGAAGCTGAGAATTTCACAGTTTGCCATCAGCTAATAGCTGAGCAAACAGAACACAGCGCTGGTGCTGGGGAAGATGCTTCCCCCTGAAGAACAGTTCTTTTAATGAGGCTCATCATAATGCTCATTAATTTGTGTACATCTGGATGTTCAGGTTGGCAAATGCGGAGGCAAATAGCTTTGCATTCTGTTGAGTCACACACACAATCACTTTGCTACTCCTTCTCAGCCTCATGTGGGTCAAGGAGTGTTTGCTTTACTGAGAAAAAACTGTGTCTTGGGAAATGTCCCACAGCTGGCAGACCCTGGGGCCTCCTGACGGTGCAGTGGGCAGAGACAGAGCTGTGGGGTCCTGCACCCCTCACTGCTGCCTCCCCTCCCCGCTTACCCCACTGAACACATCCCAGTATTCCCTTTCTGAGCGGGGAGGTTTGCAGCTCAGCTCTGTGCGGTGGGAACGCAGCTTTTCCCCCTTTGTGGGTCTGTCCTTCCCCTCTGTGCCACAGGCAAGGTCCCCGGCAGTGCTCCCGGGGGACACCCTGGCGATGCCCCCACCACGCTGCGCCTCCCTGGGCCCCGGCTGCTCGGGGAAAGTGGGAAAAGGGTGGATGGTGTCTGCCTGGCACGGAAAGCGGGGAGAAGCCTCACTCCAACCCGCCAGGCTCTCCTCCAACACAAACAGCGGCTCTGCCGGAGAGAGCCGGGTTCCCTCGCTCTCCCCGGGGACCGCGCGTTTCATCCTGGGCTTTTTCATTAGCGTTCCATGCTGGAGTTGCACAGATGCTGCCTGCTTCCCCCCAATGGCAAGGAAATTATGCACCTGGGCCAGCAGCCAGGATGCCGAGGATTTATGCTTTTCAAGGTCTTTTATTAACTTGGCAACATATGGCTCTATCCTCAGAGCATCTCCTCCGCCTCCTCCACCTCCTCCTCCTCCTGCTCCTCCTTCTCTTCCCCACAATGCTGGGGCTGGACTGGGGCTCTCCCTGGCTCCCTGTGCCCTTCATGCTGGATGTGTTCATCCTTCTTGGGGAAACAGCCCTTTAAGGGTGGGTGGGATGGTAACAAAATGACATGAACCAATGTTTTTATTAAAACTGTATTTCAATTCCTTTCTCTTTCACAGATGCAAAATCAGTCTTTAAAAGTGCCAGTAGTGAATATTTAAGACACTGAATGCTGTTTTCTTTTTGGCATGTACCTGGATTTGAGTAGAGACCCTCCAGAGCCAGGATTGCTGGATTTTGCAGTCGCTGTGTGCATATGGGCCAGCACTTGGAAAGGGCTCCCCTTTCCTCAATTGATTTTTGTCTTGAAGATTCAGGCTGCAGCTGCCTTTTCCCCAACAGCAGCTTTGCATCTAATGAAACGCAGGGATGCTCTTGGAAATGCACTGTGGGGCCATGGGCAAGGAAAACCATCCTCGCCTCTAAAGCTTTGGGTAACTCCAGGAGCAAACCCAAGGGCTGGGTTTGTGCCAGGGAAAGACCTTGCCAGAGGTTTCCATGCACGATACACGTATGAGGAATGTCTAATGATGCTGAACTTCACCTGGCTGGAAGAATGTCATACTGCTGCCTGGCTACAGCCGTGTCTCTTCTCTCCCCTGGCTAAAACATGGCTGGGTTGCACTCAGCTAAATCTCTCCTTGTCTGTGGACAAGCCCAAACACCAGCAGCAATGCCAATCCTGCTGCTGGGTGAATTGGCACCCGCCAGGGCAGCACCCATCCCACGACACCCAGGGCGTTCTAGTGACAGTGCTGGAAATGCCACCAGGAACAGAGGGGAGGTTGGGAGTTGCCATTTACGCGTTCACAAACGTGCCAAGTGCTGCAAACGCGGCACAGTCCAACGTGGCATGGTCTGGCCTGCTGCATCCCACCGAGCCACCAGATCTTCCGTGCTCTCTGGCTCAGCTTTTTCCTTTGAACACCTGCATGTTTTCCAAGCATCCTTTCCCGAAGCCGCAGCCTTGCGCACTCAGACCTGCAGGATGAGAACGTTTGCCCGCGTGCCTCAAAGCGCGGAGCGTGAGGCTACAGTGGCATTCGAGTAGCGTCGAGTGCTTTCAAGAAGATTACACTCGCTGAAGTAGTAATTAATGTTTGTTTTATTATGTTCTGGGGAATGATCGTCCAACAAGATAATTCAAATAAAGCCGAGCATGTTCCGAGTGAACGCTGCTTAAAGGCTGATTCATTGCAAACTGGCCCGTGCAAAGGACCAATAATTAAGAGAAAAGGCACAAGTAGGAGCATACTCGCCATTTATCTGCCTTTTCTGTAATTAAAATGATGGAAATTATGGCTTAATGAGTGGAAATTGGATGTGCTCTTGAGAGTTTTGCGTGTCTTGTTTTCCTACAAGCGTCAGTCTCCGACTGCATCCCTCCAGCCATGTCCCCAGCCTGGGGCCACAGCAGGATTGCCAAGGGCCACTTGGGGACAGAAAGCTGGCAATGATGGTGCTGACAGAGCTTCCACCTGCTGCTCCCGAGAGTCTGCACCACTCTGGGTCAAGGAATGAGGGCTGGGAGTGAGGTTTCTCCTGCCAGACTGTGGCCAAACACTCAGCACGAGCTCTGCTTCCCATGATTAACTCCTTCCTAATGTCTCATTAAATTACGTACAGCGAAACCACTGTGTCACATTATATGGTAAATAAACCTGACGAAGGCAGCACATCCAGCAGCCTGAAAACCGCCTGGTTTTATCCCACAGCTGAGAGGGACAACGGGGAAAGGCTGCTCTGCTGGGATGGTGGGAGCTGCTGGTGACACTGCCAGCAGAGCCCTGGTGGCTCCACATCGCAGCCCCGGGCTCCGCAGGCTGGTACGGCGCCGTGTGTCGGGTAAATGATGAGAAGAAAATTGTCCTCCATCTGTTGAAATAAATCCCACCACATTTGCTTCTCTCATTAGCTGTACAGGGGCGGAACGTGGTTGTGAGCCCATGGAGGCAGAGCGGGGTGATCGGGGTGCCAGCAGGTGCCAGCACGGCCACCCCGAGCGGGCTCCCACGCTGGCAGTGCCCACGCACGCCGGCTCCCACGCCAGAGGGTGGATTCCCGCTTCAGCTCCTCGAGGGAGCATCTTCCACAAGATGGAGCCTGTGGGCAAACGATGTGCGGCCGGGAGGACGCTGGACAGCGAGCGGCTGTCTGTCTGTCCGTCCCGCCGCCCCAACGCACAGGGGTCTGCCCGTCCATCTGTCACCCAGGTGATGCCCGGAGAGCGATGCGGAGTGGTCTGTCTGTCCATCTGTCCGTCTCCCTTGTGGTGTCCCGAGAGTGATACGGAGCAGCCTGTCTGTCTGTCTGTCCATCTGTCTGTCTCCCATGCGGTGCCAGGCAGCGATGGAGACCCGGCAGCCCTAAGGCCAGGGAGGCCATCTCAGGGTAAGTCAGTGCCAGGCATGGTGACTTCTGCCTGCACTCAGAGGGCACAGAAAGCTGCCCCACAGGAGTTTTGGGCTTCCCATCCCTCCCATGGGATGCTGAAGCTGCCTCAGTTTCCCTCTCAGCCCATGGGCTGTGGCTGATGCAGTGGGTCTGGCTTTGGGTGAGTTCACCTTTCTGTACCAACATCTTGCCACCTTGCCTGTTAATCCTGAGAGGGAAGCACAAACCCAAGATGGATTAAAATAAATGCCAGAGTCCAAGGAGAAATGTCAGCAGCTGGCAGGAGGTGGCAGGAGAGGAGGGCTGGGTGCCCCAGGGAGGGCTCCCACATCCCAGCTCACCTTTTGGAAGGAAACCTCTCCCAGCACATGCTGAGCTGGAGAGACCTGGAAGAAGGGCTGGTGCTTGCTGGAGGGGGGGTTCCCAGCCACCCCCCATCGCTGGGCTCTCTCCTGCCTTCCCCTCTTGCTGGGAAACCTGAGGCAGAGGGGGGCAGCTCCACTCAGCTCTGCTGCTCTCCACGCCATTTCCACATTATGCTAATGCACAGCTGTTGAATCCTCCTTCCCAGCGTGAATTCCAGCAGGTCCTTCCTCCTAAGTGGGAATCACTTCCATTTGCTGTCTTTTTTTTTAATTAGCCAGCGTTTAGGAAAGTATCTCAGTGCATGGGCTGTGGCAGCCTGGTGATGCTCTGCATGGCAGGGCCCCGTGGTGGGTAATGCCGGGACCTTTTGTTGATGCCAAGGACTTTTTGGGGAGATGCTGAGACCTGAGCGAAGCTGCCTGGAACATGAGGCAGCTCCAGGTGGGTGAGGGGGCAGCGGCGCTAGGGGACAGCAGCAGTTCATTAATGTCAATAGAAATGGAAAGAGGATTTGGAGAGTGAGAAGGGACAGATCAGCAGTGACAGGGAATATGGAAACAGCCGGCTTGTGTCAGCCTGAGGAAATCAGTACTGAGTTACTGGAGATGCAAAGGAGCTGGCTATGATATTGGACATTGGGGACACCCAGGCTGGGGACAGCAGTGCCAGCACCACACCAGGTTGATGAGACCCAGACCTGCTCTCCTGCCCATCATCCCCAAAATCAACCTGACCACACATACCAAAACGGCAATAAATTTTAGGGATTATGTCTCTCTGCTGTTCTTTGGAGAGGTCTTTGGTTGGATTTGAGGAGAATTCTTATTTGAACAATAGGTCAGATGTGAATTCACCTTGCTGCAGAGACAGGAGCTCCAATCTGGGAGGCTTTTAGCCCTCTTGCAGAAAGAGAAAAGGAAGAAAATCCTTGCTGTCTAATTACGCCGGTTACAGGCAATCAGCCTCGCAGCCATATTTCGATGACTTTTATTTGACACTGATTGATCACACTTTAATCGCCACCCGGGGCACGAGGAAAAACCCTTGTGAGAGGAGAAGTTTTGGAGAGTGACAGTGAGCTCAGGGACGGCTGCTGCGGGTCACAGCCAGGTCCCTGGGCCTGGGAATTGCCTTCGCAGAGCTCGGCTGAGAGCTGGGGATGCTCCGAAGGGAGCGGATCTCTGCCTCGTCTGTGCCTGGCTCCGTGTCACAGTGCCTGCGGACAACAACTGCAGGCAGCAGCCCGCTGGGAATGGAGCTTCCAAGGGGGACAGGAGCAGCCAAACACACCTTTGAACGTGTTCCAGTATCTTTTACTGCACTGTAGCACTCCTCGAGCTGATAGCGGAGCAGCTCTCACACTGGGAAGCGTGATGCCACTGATAAAAAACGATTAGGATTTTTAAGATAGAAAAGCATCCATTCCGAATGCAGACACTGGATTTATCGCTGCAGAGAAGTGTTATACTCACAACCTGACCATCCCTTGCCTGCTCCCAGTGATGCCATGATGATTTTTTGCCTTTTCTTTTATACCCTTTTTAGATACTTTTTCTATATTCTTAGTGCTTCTAGCCCACATTCTTAGACTTAATATTTTGTTAAGCCAAGAGACCGAACATCTTGGAAGCCCCAGACACCGAGGGCCTCTCCAGAACACATTCTGTAACCGGAGCTGGGCCCAGCCAGGGGAAGGTTCCTGGGCCGGGGGTTCCCAGGAGCCTCTCCCTGGGGAATCTTTGCAGGATGTGCTCATTTGTAAGGCCCAGAATGTGGCCTTACATGCTTACGTGAAGCACCACTTCACGTCTTCTCCACACTCCCCACATGCCAGGCAGGAAAACCTCCCACTGCCAAAGGAACGGAGAAGTGTGATGAGAAATTCTTACATTCTGTGGAAATGCTGGTCCTTGCACACAAGGATAATGTTGCAAACACTCAAGGACCAGCTTCAGAAACAGGCAGCTCAGCCCCCTGAGCCTTGGGAGAGGTCTGCATACCTGAAGCTGTTTCCCACATGCTGGGGGCAGTGCTGAGGGTGATTCTCTCGTGTGGCTGCTGGCCACTGGCAGGGCAGCACCGTGATGGGTTGAGGGGCAGCCCTGGCCTGGGTGAGATGTGTGGGCAGCACCCAGGTGGGAGCAGGGCATCTCAGTTTCATGGGATAAGCCTCCTGTCAGCTCAGCTGACACCAGAGCAGGTAGGCAAAAGCACCAGGACATCCCAATGTGAGCATGATAAAGGAAAATCCTTCCTCTCCCACAGCCAATACACCACATTTTCATTTCACTGCGTCATTCAAATGACAAAAGGAGACAACCTTGGTGCCTTTCAGTAACTGTGCCTTTAAATCTGCATCTGTAATGCATTAAATAACTCTTAATGCGGCAATTGTTTGGGAGCAAGTCCAAACATTTAAATATTGTGGTCAGAACATCACGGCTCAGACTCCTCGTGCCATGCTCCAGTGGAGGGCTTGGAGCAGGCAATCGCTTCCTTCCATGGGAAGTGTCAGCAGGGTCAGGGCTGATGCATTGTAAATCAGTGTTTTGATGGAACAGCACCTTGTTTTACTCAGCCTGCTCTCGTCAGGTTGAAATTCATGTATAATTCTACCACTGGCTGCTGGGGAACAGCTCTCTGGGTGATAACAGCTTCTCTTTGGCACCCAAACACGAACAGCAAACCCAACCATGGCCTGGTGCTATGGAATCTCCACATGGGGAACCCAAGGACGAGGTGGAATAAGTTTTCTTTCTCTCCTGAATACGTGGCCAGCTCTGAGGTCTTAGAAAAACCCCATGTTCAGTGCCCCATCTTTGCCACCCCTGCACTGTCACAGGGCTCCTTGCTGGCACGGATGAGTTGGTGCCAGCACTGCCCTGCCCCTTCCAAGCCTGGCTGTCCCTCCCTGTTCAGTGGCACAAGGTGATGTTTGAGGTATGGCACCCGAGGGGTGCCACAGAAAAGCCAAAAGCCTGAAAAGCCCAGACCAGGCCGTGATTATAAAACAAAGACTCAGCATCAGCATCCAACAGTCAATATCCAGCATCTCACCTTGGTCTTGGTGCAGTCCTACCTGGCTGGGGCTGCCCACGCAGCTGTGTCGGGATGGAGAGCCCAGGCAAAGCTAACCCAGAAAAGGGATAGGAAAAAAAGGGAAAATCTCAGCTTTGTATTTAACAAACAGCAGATGATACGGCTGAGTCTTGTTTGCTTGGAGCCAAGCGAAACCCTGCTGCTCTGGAGCAAAACGGCGAGTTATTGAGGTGAGAAAATGCGTGGGCTGGAAGTTGACCCGTGACATCCCTCCCCTCCCGCCCACGGCTGGGTCCAGCCACCACAGGGACAGACCAGCTCTGTAACGAGCTCACCAGAGCCATTCCTCAGCCTTAGGCAAGGGAAAAAAGAGAGATGTAAAAAAAATACACCCAGAGTGAGAATTTAATTGTAAACTCTTGCTGGTGGAAGCGAAGCATAAACCAATAAATGGCAGAAATGTGTCTGATAAACTATGCGAGGTGAAGATAAGAAATGTGTTGGCTGCACGTGGGAGTGTGTGGGATGATGAAAGGCTTTGGAAGTACCTACAGCAGGAGAAAGACCGTGGGGAGTAATAAACAGGGTGCTTAGCAAAGGTTTAGGGGAGCTTTAGGCTTCGGTCGTGGTGATGCTCTCGCCTTTCCCTGTGGAGGAGCAGAGCCCGGAGAGACAGACTTTGCTTGCAGGGAAAACACAGCAAGAGGGATCTGAGGGTTCTGGAGGTATCCACAGAGGAGCCTTTGCTGATGCTGACTGCAGGCATTGCCTGCCAGCCACGGGTGGGTTGTGCTTATCAGGGGTTGGGCTGAGTCTCTGGAGCTCTGCTGCTGCCCTGGACCCACCCAGACCCAGCAGGGACTCCAGCCCTGGCTCCAGGAGAGGGAGCTGCACCCAGGGGCTGCACCCCAGCATCCCTGGTGGTGCCTCCTCAAGAGCAGAGAGTGAGACCCTGTAATAACCAACCCACTTTAAAAGCAGTATCAAGCACTTTTGGTTATCTGCAGCTGGGAACACACCCAGCTTCAGATATTCCAGTCTATGTAATTGAATTATTTAGGGGCTGGCATGGCGTGATGAAATGGGCTTTCTTCCTATTTTTAGGTTTCCATCTACAGGGCTGGAAATTACAGCCATTAAAATGTTCTATTAGTAATGATATATAAAGGGGAAAAAACTGATCAGACTTTTCTAGTGCACATAGAGCATTAGGATATCATTAATTTTAATGATAGAGCCCAAAATTACAAAGCTATTACAGTCATACTTGAAGTTTCCGGAAAAAAAAAGAGAGAATCAGTCTAAATTGTTGTTAATGAGTAAAAAAATATTTAAATCATATTAACAGACCTTACAATTGTGGCTGGTGTCTTTGTGGGCTGATGATGGCTTAGGCTGGGGTTGTTCCCTGGTGCTGACGAAACAAATGTCTGGCACAAGGCAACAGTGAGGAGAGTCTGGAAGGATCTGCTGGAGTGTTCTGGAGGGGAACAGAGAGAAGCCACATTCCTTGAAGGGCTGCTTTTGGCTTTTTATTCCCCCCTCTCAGCCCTTGTTACAGGATTCCTGCTGCCCTGAAGGAAGTTTCCAACTCCATCAGCTGCTGAGCAAAAAAAAAAAACAATTCCCAGCCCTGTGCACTCTGAAGTAGTAGCAATTAACAGCTGTTGGAGGCTGGAGATTTTCATCTTGGTTTTCCTTTAAAAAATAAATGACTGAGGAACAAAATCCTTTGGGAACGTGGATGGGGGAAAAGAAGAAAGTTGGAAAGACGAACCCTCGAGAAGCTTCGTGCTCCCCGACCCACTGGTGTGAGGGGAAGGGATGCAGCACCCGGAAAGCAGCTGGGATTTCCCTGACCTGCAAGCCCAGGCAAGAGGACTGTGTGCTGTGCTGATGGGAGCTGGATCCCGGATTTATTGAGACATGCTTGCAATAATTCAACAAGCGTCCCCTGGCCCGGCAGCAGTGACACGGCCGAGTCTCTCCGGAGCAGAGCTGTGACCGAGGGACAATTTACTGCCTTGTCCTTGACAGCTCCGGTCATCTCTAAGTCACCAAACCCTTGACTTCCTCATGGAAGGAAGGAAAAGCTTTTTTTCCAAAGGAAAATCCCTCTCTGCTGAACCTCCCACAGCTCCTGTTTGCTGGCAGCTCTCCCAAAGCCCCGTGAAACACCTGAGCAGAACACCTGCAGAACTGCACAGGCTCATAACGCTCTGTGTGACATTAAGGCTATTTTCCAGGTTCCTGCTACTTGAGACGCTGCAATAGAAGGGTCAAAAACTTTTCAAATTCATTAGGCCTCAAAATAGCTGCCTCGTTAAGCACCGCGGAGACGGCCGATAATGGGAGGCGAAGCAGAGCGCCCCGGAGATTGGATGTGCACACCAGGCTGATAAATGGCTTCTCTGTGGCTATTCCAGAGCCAGCAAGGGGAAAAATGCCATCCCACGGATGAACAGGTCTGGAGTTTAGTACGACAACTCTGGAGCTGCCTTGGCTGGGATGAAACATCTCTGCCTTTGCCTTGAGGCAGCAATGTGACCTTCGGGAGAGGGGGTGAAGGAAAGCAGCCAGAGGCCAGGAGGGATCAGCCAGGAGGGATCAGCCTGGGATGCAGAGCCTCTCCATCCTTCCTCAGGTGCATGAAAGCAGCACCTGCTGCTGTACCTGCAGCCCTCCCGTAGGTTTAAACAATCCTATGTGCCAATCTGACCTCTGCAGCACATGGAGAGGAGCCACGGCCTCGTGTCCTGCACCCCCAAAGGGTTTGCACTGAACTCAGCTTGGTCAGCAGCAGCAGCAGATCTGGGATGTGCAGTACACCGGGGCACTGAACTGCTATCCCCTTGCTGATGGATCAGAGGGAGGATGAAGACAGACGGTTTTCTCTGACCAGGGTAATAGAGTCAGCAATTCCACTTGGATAAGCACATGGATTTTATGTCGTCCCTGCGCAGCGCTGAACAAAACACGCCGGTGGCAGAAGATGCACAGCGCTCTCTGCGGAACAGTGTTCCCTACATGGCAGCTTGCTGTTTAAGAAGAAAGCACTCGAACACTTTGGAAAATAGGAAGATCCCAAAGCTGAATTTTAGAGTGCTCCTCCTGCAGCTCCCGAGTTCATTACCAGCAGCAGCGAGTGCCGGGTGGCACCGGTCCAAGCAGTGCTCAGCACGCACATCACTTGGAGTGGACCCACAGTCCCAGAGTAGTTGGAGGTGTTACTCACGTCCTAAAAGTTCAGCTTCTGTCAGGGTTTTTAATGTCATGTTTAATGTTTAATTTTTTCATTTTCTTTTTAACCCCAAGACTGGCACCAACTTCATTCTCAGACTCACCCTGTCCTTGCGAGGCAGCTGAGGCCGGGGGTCCCATTGTCCCCCACCACCCTGAGGCTTTTCCTTGGGCTCTGCCAACAAGATTTTCCCTACTTCTCCTCATTTCACAACACCAAGGTGTTTTCTGGTTTTTGGAAAGCAGAAACTGAGATAAACACTCCCCACCCATGCACATCCTTCTTGTGACGCTTCTCCTGCTGCTCCCACTGTTCAGTGGTTTGGGCATCTCCTTCGGAGAATGCTTGGAAAATGAAATCACTTTTAATGAGGAGCCTGGGGGAAAAGGTGACGTTTTGGGTGATGCACATGGCAGAGCTGCCCAGCTTTTGGGGGGGAATGGGCTCCTCAGCAGTCAGTGGGAGCGATAAGGGACAAAGCCTTCCCCCCTGGACTGGGCACAGTGGGCAGATGGGGAGGAGTGAGTGGGAAACCAGGGAGACTTTGGGGTTCTTCTGGCGACTCCACCGAGGCTTGGCTCGCTGAAGGCTGGCAAAGGGCATCGCGAGCACTCGGATTGGAGCCACCCAGCAGCGAGGCTTGCCATCCAGTTTTCCCTAATTTTGCACAGCCGATGCTCCCGCTGCCGTCATCCCTCCGAGCCGAAACACCTCCCCTCAGCATCCTTCCCCGCGGTGCTGCACGACCTCCCGGCAGCGCCGGTGTCCTTGGCAGGGAGGGAAGCGCGAGTCTCCTCTTCCTGCCCTTGCTGAAATTCAGGTGGAAGCTGATTTTGGCACGGAGCGGGGCCGCAGGGCACACTCTGGCTCAGCCACCCTGCCCTGCCTCTCCTCGGAGCCGTGGGGCACCAGCTCGAGCAGCCAGAGCCGAGCACACGGCTCGGGAGCTCAGCCCAAACCTGCTCTGCTTCACCGCGCGGAGCCAGCGAGCCACCACGATACCTGCAAATTCGGGCTGAGCTTCGCCAAATCTATTTGCTTGATCAGATTTATGTAGCAATTCCAGGACGAGGTGAATAATGAAAATGACTCATGAATATTTCATTCTTATAAATCACATAATTCATATCTATTCACAAATATTTGCTTTGCCTTATAAACCGGATGAATAATTTACAGAAATACGGAGCAACTATTTTAAAGGAAATATGAAATCCATTGACTACATTAATCAACAAATATTATTCAACTTTTACGGGTTCAGCTTGCTGACAGGCACATTCCCTGTTTATGAGAGGAGCTGGAACAGCAGATGACATTTCCCATATTAAAACACATGGAGATGGAGCTCAGTTCTCCCCATGACAGGGTATTGCCACGCTTACCTGCTCGGTTTTGGCCATGGCAGTCGGGGCAGGAGCCCCAGATTTGTGTTACCACAGGGGCTGTTTGAGGGGTGAGAAGTGTAGGAGGGTGAAAAAAGTGCTTATTGATCCCACTTTTTCTTGGCTGGCAGCTCTGACAATAAGTAGTAAATAAACTGTTAATTTTTCTAATTTTTCCCGTAATTCCCTCAATTATTGAGCTTTTTAGAAAAAATCAGCTGCTTAAACAGAGTATTAAGTGACTGCATTAATCCACCTGTATTTGGATGATAAAGTGATTAATCTGACTCATTTAAATACTGTATAGTTTGGTGATGAATGTCCTGACGGCAAAAAGGGCTTGATGGCTGGGCAGGCACAGGGGATGCATGGGGACAGGCACAGCTCCCATCCCAAAAAGTCACCTTGACTGCTCCAAATTCATCACCAAACAGCTCCGTGGCAGTGGCTTGTGGCATTCCCATTCTCCTTCACCTCGGATTCTCCATCCTGGGAAACTCTCCAGGACTGGAAGCAGAGGGGATGGCTGGAGCCAGAGGCACCTCACATCAACACATCACACCCACGCTGGAGATGCTGTGGAGCAAGACAGTCTGTCAGGGACAGGGCAGGAGCTGAGGGCACAGGACACTGTCACCTCACCTTTCTGCAGTCCAGGCACCAAAGAATCTGGGGGATGCCAGTGAACTTGTAAGGAAAATCATGGGGAAACCTGGCTGACGGAGCTCTGGAGGGCAAAGCCTTGTGGCACCCCTGAAGGTGCCACTCACTGCTCCGTGGGGAGTCTGAGTCTAAGTCTGAGACACTTGCTGGCCACCCTGATGTGGGAAAACCTGTGGCTTTCACATGGGAAACTGGGAACAGCAGAGAAAGAGCCTGGTCTGCTGCTTTCTCCTCTCCTTTGGGGTGAGGAAGGATGGGGCAGCTTTGCGATGCCTAAATTAAACAGCTCCTAAGAGCCCCCCAGCCCGAGCTAAGCAGGATTGGGGTGCAAATGTCGGTGTTTGAGCTGGGTCCCTGAGGAGTGGGGCCAAGGCCAACATGGATCCTGGCATTCCACGCTGGTTTCTGCACCCCAAAGAAAGCAAAACTCAACGTCCTTTTTAGTATTCCTACCACTGGCAGCCTGTCTTCCAAACTATCCATCTGTAACATTTGTAGGGCTATTAAGAGGGAAATACAATTTCATAGTCACAGATAAGAGATTAGACAGATCAATTCCTCCCCGCGACACAGGCTGGGAGAGAAAACTCGATTCCAAATTGCAGTGGAGGTTTTTGTTCTCCTGGTTTATTGAGCTGTGGGTCCTGCCACCAACTTTTCTGGTTGCTTCCTCATTAGCAGCAACACGTTAATGACTGATAAGACAGCCAGACGTGCAGTCAGGAGGGACCTGGCTGTGGGGAATCCTTTGGGATAAAGGAGGCTGTGCCCTCCTCGGCACCCATCCATCTCCCGCTTTGAGGCAGCTGTGGCAGAGCGCCTTCTTCCCTTGCCCCCTTTCCCATCTCGGGGGTTTGAGGTGGGGATGATCCCCCCTGGGAGGGTTGTGGCTGCCCGGTGGAGCCCGTTTTGGCGCGGGGAGCACGCGGTGTGCTGGCACGGAGCACATGGTGAGCGCGGCGGGGAGCCGAGGGGACTGTCACCGCACAGCATGTCACACTGTGCCAGGCTGCGAGACGAGAGGCTGTCAAAATATTTAGCGGCAGAGAAACTGAAACCTCTCCATCCGAGGATGGGGAATTCCACACAAACAGCTCTCAAAAAAAACCTCCAATCTTCGTGGAAAGGGCTGGCAGAGGCGGGCAGAGCCTGGCGTGACCCGCAGCCAGCCAGGGGCGGTTGCTCTCCGAGGTGCTCGGTTTGGAGCAGTGGTGATCCCACTTTTTCTCGGCTGGCAGCTCTGACAATAAGTAGTAAATAAACTGTTAATTTTTCTAATTTTTCCCGTAATTCCCTCAATTATTGAGCTTTTTAGAAAAAATCAGCTGCTTAAACAGAGTATTAAGTGACTGCATTAATCCACCTGTATGGGTGGTGTAGTAATCCACCTGGGGCAGAGCAGTTTATGCACAACTCTTTGGAGGATGAGGGGCTTGGCCAGCTGGTTGTGTGGCTCCAGCATCCACGGGAAACCTCTGGTCTCTCCCAGCACTGTTGGTAAAAGGTGCTGCCCATAGCTCCTGCAGCAGTCAGGGCAGTGGGGGATTGGGGTGTGAGGGGAGAAAGCAGAGCCAGCCCAGACAGGCTGGGAAAAGGACAGGGACACTGCTAAGAGAGCTGTAGGATGGTGAAAGGGCTCCAGTCTCCCCGGACCTGAGTCATCCCAAGGCACTGAGAGCTCCTCACACCTGCACACAGCAGCTCTGTGCCGGAGAACCCTGAATTATTTATAGCTTGTTATCATCCCCCAGGTATTATTTGTGTAACCATTAGTTTCTGTAAAGTGTATGAAAGAAGCTGTAAAACATCAAGCATCTCCTCACTTCACCTGGGAGCTGATTATTTTCCTGCCTGATTTACCAAGCTTCAACTCAACAACTTTAACCCTTTGTGACAGAGGCGTGTGAGCACTTCAGAGTTTTGTCAGCCCTCAGCTGCTCCCCGAAGCAAAGCCTGGATCTTTATCCCCATGCACAGGGCAGCGTGGGACCCAAAAACCTGCTACCAGTGCTGTCAGTGAGGGGAGAGCTGGAAGCTCCCGTGGTGGAAGAGTTTATCCGAGCAGGAGCAGCTCTTGACTGAAAAGCTGTGGCTCTTCTCTGGATAAATACGTTTTTTAAAATAATGATTTATTCAACAGTATAATGAATTCAGTGCCTTTTAAATGTGACAGTGGATAAAATACATCGGCCTTCTGCAGGCGTAAATGTCATCTGGAAAGATCAGCCTTTCTCTTCCCTCCCCCGCGCTCGTGGGCAGTCCTTTAATTCACTGCTCATTTTCCAGGGGCTCAGGGCAGAGCAGGACTGGGGTGGCCGTGGGGCACAGCATCTCCACATCCCTGTCCCCGAATCCCTCCACCCTCACATCCCCACGTCCCACAGCATCCCTGCCCAAGCCCGACGAAGGGGAATCAGGGAGAAGGTCTCAGGGGGGTGAAAGGCAGACCCCAAAAAGCTCAGGGGGCTGCCAGGGAGGTGAAGGCCTTGTAGGGGATTTCAGAAGATGGCAATGTGCTTCTCTTCATGCCCGAGTCAGCAAAACCAAACAGAATTACACTTCAGTGTACGTAGAGAGCAAACCAAAAAATAAAATAGAAATGACAAAGCTGACTAGCAAATAACCCTGAAACTCACTTAGTACTGACGTGACAAGGGGCTTGGACAAGGCTTGAGAAATAACTCTATAAAGTGAGCACTTTAGAAACCAAATAAACTGTTCCAGAGACACAAAACAATTACCCCAAGCAAGCTCCTATTGATTGCAGGCACCAAGCCAAACTAACAGCACGCAGGCCCTCGTGCCAGCAGTGCCCACTCGGCACCCGCTGGCCCCAGCAGCTTCCCCACCACCTTGTGTGGGAGAGAGCAGCCTAAAACCTGGGCAGAAGACAGGTGACAGCAGCAGGAGAGAGGGGCAAAAGGGAAACCACAGGAGAAAGCAAAGAGATCCAAGAAATACAGAGAAAATTGTAGAAGCAGCAGCATAAACATGACCAGGCACTGCCCAGAGATGCTGATAAAGCAGAGAGGAGTCCCCACTTCTGGCACCCCCAAAAATGATCTTTTGGGGTGTTATTTCCCATGCAGACACCGTTCCCACAGAGGTTTGTACATTTTCTTCCTTCTCAAACTGTTTTTCTTCTCCTCTTCCTGCCAGGGTTGAGGTTGGCATTTTTGCAAGGATGATTTTTCTGCCATCCCTGGTGGTTTTCCTTTTGTCGTCATCATTTCCCACGTCGATCCCCTCCTCGCTCTGTGAGGGGCTCTGTGCTCAACTTACCCACTGGAAATTGCTGGAAAACTGCTGGAAATAGAAAACTCATTAAGAACTATGAAAAGAAAGAACTTTTTTTCTCTAAAATATTTTAACTGATTGGATTAGTAACCATTGGCCATCCCAGGGCTGCAGGGCAGAGTCTGGCCATCCCCACCATCACCCAGCCTGCCAGAAAGCTGCTCCCTCGCTCACAGCTCCACAAAGCAGCCTTTCCCTCCCTCGGAGAATTGAGAAGCCTTTGGAAATTCACACCAAAGGCACAAAACCCACGAGAAAAGTTCTCCAGTCTTTGTGCAGGTGGGTTTGGGAGAGCGTAGCAAAGAGGGAAACAGCACATCGGGCAATGCTGCTGGCACCGCAGACCTGGCTGAAAACAAAAATAGCATAAAACCTCTGTTTCCAGCTTTTAGTGCCAAGGGAGAGGCATTAAAGTGGGATGTTCACAGGCATCTCAGCTGTTCCCCACCATGGCAGGGAGGGGATGCCCTTGGCACACTGGGCATCACTCCCCGGGCAGCGCATCCGCACCGCCGGCCGCCCGCTGAGCAGCTGCCCTGCCAAAAGCAGCAGCTGGTACACGGTAAAAAACAAGGAAAAAAAACACATTAAAATGTTTTTCTTTCAGATTACTGAAGCAACTGCAGCAAAAACTTCACATTTAATATGCGTGACCTGCTCCGTGCTCTCCACTAGAATAAATTGGTGGAACATCCTGCAAAGCCAAAGCATCGGGGGGTGGGGCCAGCTGTAAATGCCAGGGGAAAAAACTCCAAGTCAAGTCGGCACATAAAAAGTGGACCAGTATTCCCATCTTGGCCAACAGGCTTTAAATGGGAAAGCTGATCATGGAGAACAGAACATCTGGGTGTTGCTGTGGCCCCAGCCAGATCCACAAGGGAAGGGGGAAATGTGGGGAGCACTCCCAGGAACATGGGCGAAGGCAGGAGCCTTTATCAGCTGTTCCATTAAAAATCTGCTGCCAAACATCGTGTTTTCCAGAGCTTCCATTTAAAGGTGTGTTGTAGCTTGCAGCTTCCTAATTACCTTGGATGTTCTGCATAATTTTTGTTTTTAATTTCAGGTGGGAAAAGACCATAAACTCGCTAATTAATTACTTTTTAGCCCCGGCGCATCAGCTGAAGCACACACTTCACACACAGCGTCTCCTCTCCACAGCACTCCACGGGAAACGTCCTCCGTGCCGAGTGCTCCAGCAAGTGACTGTGCTCTCAGGGGTTTCACCAAAAACCCTGGGAAATGAAGGAAGGAGGGAACAAGGAGCCTGGTAACCCTGTTTTTGGCTTTGGCAGCAGCTGCCCACCAAATGCAGCCCCTTGCAGTGCTGTGCCCAGCTGCAATGGAGGCTGCTCAGAGCAGGGACCGTGACAGAGGGACATCAGCTGGTGATCGATGGACTTCATGTTTAGGGAATCTAAAGCAGCCAGAAGCAAACCCAGGGTAAAAATAGTAAACTGAAAAGGTAGAAAGGCAGAGGAAGGAGCTGGCACTGATGGAAGGATTGCCCTCTCCCAAACCCGCCACCCAAGGCTTGCTCCTGAAGGTTCCAGGTACCTCGGCAGGTTTTGACACTCAGATCTTCTCTGTCTGTTGTTCCTAAGCTTCCTCCATCTCCTTTCTCCCTGAAAACCTCCAGCTTGGGTTTACCTGATCCCATCATGGTCCATGTCCAATGACCCTTTAGTTAAAGGCTGGGCAGGATGATGAATCGAGAGGGGAATTCGAGGGAACACTCAAACTACCTGGGCAGAAGAAAGAGTGGCTGCTTGGCACACTGACTTGGAGATTTTCTTGTCCTCTGCTTTTTGGAATCATTCATATTGTCAGCAGCTTTCAAAGCAAACAGGCAAACGTAAACAACAGGATTTTGAAACGATATAAAATCAGATGAGGTTTAATTTCCTTTAATTCCTGGTGAATGGATGTTAATGAGAGGTGGGAGCTCTGTGGCCAGAGCAGGGCTAACAGGAGACACGTCTGGACCAGTGACGAGCCCAGTCCTGTGTGGGGCTGCCTGAGAGTTGCTGTCCCCATCCCAGCCCAGATCAGTGACACCTGGATTGGGACAGCAGAGCAGGGCTGGGGACAGCTCAGGGCTGAGAGTGCAGCACCCATCGGGGAGCCCCTGGACCACAGCTGGCTCCTCCTGGCACCCCTGCCCTGCCCCACGTGTTGCCAGAGCCCCATGAGCTGTTGGTGCCCCTCGCTCCCCATCAATCATTTTTTCATACAGTTGGAAGATTAGAGCTCCTCATACACTACCTCCAGTCCAGCTTGTCACGGGAAAACTCCGGGGAGAAATTCACGGAGATGTATTAAAGCCATCCAACACTTTCTCCATGGCAACTGGGACCGGCGCAAATCCCATCAGCCCTGCCTGGAGCAGGATGGAGCCTCTGCAGCTCTTGCAGCCTCCCAGATAACGGCAGATACAGGGGAAACATCTTCATTAGCTGGAGATGCCTCCCAACCCTCACACACAATAACCTTTGATTAACGCCAGAGCACTTTCCACTTATGAAATACATCTGTCTGAGGATCCCTGGCCTTTTCCCGGTGTGTCTGAGGGATCCTGTGTTCACAGGCAAAGCTCTGACAGGCAGGGAGGGGGGAGAAGGGATGTAGATGGGCAGGGTGTGCTCACAGGGGCCACTGACCTGCCTGGCAGAGCAGTGAGAGCATGATTGTACCAACACACAATTAACACCGCTGTGATTAGTTCTCAGAGCCTTGCTCTTTTTGCAGTGCCATCCTCAGCATGGCTGGGAGCCCCTGGACAAAGTGGGAGAGGGAGTTCCTGCTGCAAGGAGCACATTTCAAATGTTTCATACTAAAAGTTACGGCCACAGTGGGTGCTGAAAGGTCTTTAAAAATAGCTCGAGGTCTGTGTGAGCACATCACAAGCGAGAGGGATGTCCTACATTTCCCAGCTCGCTTAATCCCTCTGCCTGATGACAAAATCCCTGCTCATCCTCCTGGCAGGTGAGCTCCTGGCTCTGCCTTGGAGAGGAACCTTCCCATAATTAAGGGCTCCGCTGTTCCCAGTTAGTCATGGGTTTGGGGGTGTCACAGGGTGCCCCGAGCAGGGCTGCTGGAGCTGGATGGGCGCTCTCAGGAGCTGGGCTGGTCTCCACACACAACCACGCCAGGTGTAACACTGGGACACCACCACCTCCATCCTGCTGCTTGCACAAAGCCACGGGGACAAGGGGACAAGGAACTGGTGCTGTCCAGCCCCAAATCCCTCCTCTTCGAGGGAAGGCAGCTGTTTGAACCACTGCAATGAACGTTGCTGTGACTCAACCCACACCAAACTGCGCGGGAGCTGAACCCTTTGAAGTCTGCCATGTCCAATCCATTATTAATCACTGTAAATCTGGTATAATCTCTACAAGCATATTCCGCTCCCTACAAACAAGCTGGTGCCAAGTTGCTCCAATAAATCCTGCGTCAGGGCAGCTATTGTGTCTGCTCCTCAGGCAGCATTTCCCAGCAGGAATATTTAAACAATAACACTCTCTATTTGGTGCAGTCACTTTTGTTTCAGAAGACTACGGTCTAACGTGTAACAGATTTAGAGTTTATGGAAAGCCTGGGATTTATGGCATGCTTTCTTTCCAATGCATTTTGTATCTAATAATCCCTGCGAGGCATTAAATGTCTCCATGTGGGTTCCTCACTTCATGCTGAAGCAAGAAAACTGTTTTTCCCACCTAAAACTTCGTGGCAAAATCCGGAGGTTCTGCTGAAAAGGAGCACGGCTAAAGAAGCAAAAACATCTCTTGCTCACGGACTAGGAATGACTCTGGAGGGCTGGGATGCCCATGGAGGAAGAGGGGAGGAGCACATGTGCACAAGGAGCACTGGGGATGCTCACACATGAAGCAAGGCTCGGTGTCTGGACTGAGCAGTTCCCCATCAGCAAGAGACACCAACCAGCCAAAGCACCCCAAAGTGAGAAAAGCCAAAATTTCAACCCCAAACCAGTCATTGCCCAGGAAGAGTCAAACACAAGGGTAAGAAAATGGAGCCCCAGATTGTGCAAGGGGAAATGGAAGGGAAGGAAGTTTATACCAGGAGCTGCTCTATATAAACATAAACAGGAATTTACCATTTCCATCCCAGCCTCCTCACCCATGTGAGCATCTGCCAGTGTTTGCTTTGAGCAAAGCTGGGGTCCCAGAGGAACTGAGAAGCTGCAAGGTCCAACAGAGATCCATCAGGATCTGATGTTTCCCAGACAATTGAACCTTCTCCCACAGGTTTGTGGCTGGGCGTGTCAGCCCCGTGTGGCACCAGCAGCCCTTGTGTCCCTGCTGGCAAACACTGGCACTGACCAGCTCTGGGCAGCAGAGGCTCCAAGAGTGGGGAGAGAGTGTGGGATGCTCCCGGGGATTTCTGGATCTGCTGGGGATGCCTGGCTGCTGTAATCCAAGGCCAGCTCCAGATGGGTCTTTAGGGAAGGTTTAACTGCTGCTGCTGGCCACAGGGCCAGTGCTCATCCTCGTCTGGGAATGCCTGGGAGCCCCACCAGCTGGGAGGACACCCTCAGTCCCAGTAACAGCTGGTTTGCACTCACTGACAAATGAGTTGCAGATCCAAAAGCCGTTTAGTCTGGCACAAAGCGTCGAGGACCTGCGCCTGGGGCCGAGCAGAGGGTGGCTGTGGCAAACTCTGCTTCCAGGCACTTGGTTCTCACTTGACTTCCTCCACTGGCAGCTCACAGCCAGCTTAACACTCTCCAAGATGAGCAGTGAATTCCTGCCCGTGCCAAGGACTCTGGCCAGAAAAGGCTTTTTTCCTCCCCTGATGCTGCTCATTAATTTTGTTTGTTTTCCTTTTTTTTTTTTTTTTTTTTTAAATAAGCTTTTGCTGGCTCCCCAATTAGGAGGGGATTAAAAAAGCAAAAGAAGGAAAACTTGAGGCAGAGAGAATTCGGCTGGATCCCTCGTGGGGATTGCTGAGACACCAAACTTTTTCTTGGTGACAGTGTGGGCAGCCAGGCCACTACGTCCTCACCTCCCTCCTCCTCGTGCCAGCATAACTCATGCTGTGCCTTGCCTGCATTGATAAATTGGCAATAAAATAACGTAGGAACCCCAAGCTGAATCGATCTATTTCAATATTTCTGACACAGCTGCTGCAGGAGCCACGGAACCAACAACACAATTTCCTACCAGAGAATCAGTGAGGTGTTGGGCATAAATTACCCTGAAGTGCCACAGATAATGAGGCTGCACCCAGGAAGGTTCCTCTCCCTTTTTCTCACATTGGAAACACTCCAAGATAGCAAAGTGATGTAGGAACACCATGGCAGAGCCTTTCCAACAGGATCGGAGGTGGTTCCTCCACTGATGCTGTGGGGATGGAACTGGGGTACCCAACCTCAGAGCGGTGTTTTCCTCCCTCACCCCCCGTCTCTGCAGCTCTGAGGCTGAAGCACGTGTCTAACGACTGAAAATCAGAATATTAATGTTCACCTTTCAGGGAGTAGTTGGATGTGCCGCTTCCAATGAGGAAGGGTATTAATTTCAATCCTCGTAAGAGCCGTCTGAGACAGTTTCCATCATGATCACGGAGCTGTCTGCTGGCAGCCAAGACTGAAGAGTAGATTTTTCTTTTCTCATTTGCAAAAAGACAAATACACCTTGTACCCCTGCTCTTGTTTAGCAGATTTCCAGCTGGAGTTCATCACTTCTTTCCACTCCTCTACAGTTGTGTTCCCTCTCAGAGTCTGTTTGGAGCAGCAATTTTGGTAAATAACCTGCTGAGGGTATTCCCTTAGGTTCAGCACGTGCGCAACGATTTCTAATGGTTCAAATCAGGATTCCCTGTGGTGCAGCAATGACTAATTGCATCTCTTGACACTCCCCCGCTTCAAGCCCGACTAGCTGATTGCAAGCACCTCGTTAGTTTGCTCTCCCAGCCGTACCTGATGGCCTGGAGAGTGAGTCGAGCTGGCAAATGAGCTGCACGTCCCACCAGGTGTGACAGGGACCCCGGCTCGGGAGTGGGAGGACTCCTCATCCGGGGGTGCCACCCTGCAAGGGCACACACCCTCTGTCTCTTGGCACTCGACAAAATTTATGTGCAGAAGGAAACGAGGGGAAGGCTGGAGCAGGGGCTGCAGTAACGACACGGATCGGCTGCGGTAACGAGCTTTTCCAAAAATATCTCTCCTCGGTCGGAGATGCTCTATTTTTAGAGCTCCAGAGTATCACACTGACAAGCGACAGGGTCAACGTGTACCTTTAAACCTCTGAGATGCCTTTGCCCTTGCACAAGCACCTTGGTGTTCCAGCTGGATATCAAACATACCAACAGACACCTCTGGTGAGCGCGGCCAGGAGCCCTGGCTGTCACCTCCCCCAGAGCCACGTGGGCAGGGCAGTGCAGACATGACTGGACACTGTCTGTCCCATGGATCACCAACACCTTTACCCCAAGTGGTTGACACAGGTTTGTGAAAAAAAAAAAAAAAAAAAAAATCTGTGGTTGAAAACCTCACAATGAATTTTCCAAGTGGGGAAATTGCCATTCTGTGATTTTTGTATCAAAGACGTCAGCACTTGGGCCGAGAAGGGACTCCCTGGGTGTCTGGGTCCTTTTCCCTGCTCCAACAGATGCAGCAGAAAAGGGCAGGTCCGTAAAATCATCACGGATCTGAGAGCTGCTCGACAGCAATGGAAATAGGGAAGATGACAGTCAGAGCCGTAGGACTCCTGTGTCTGCATAGTGAGCTGAGCACACAGGGTGTAAAATTAAAAATCCAATAGTTCTATTGTTAGGAATAAAAAACCCGTCATTTGCATGTTAAAACACCTCGACTTACAGCAGCAATTTCTCTCTTTAACTTCCCTGGTTTACCCAGTTCCCAGGATGAATAATGCAATGGAACTCCTCAGCAGCCACACAAATGAAAAAATTCAATAGGACTCCTTTTTCCCCTCTAAACCTACACATCTTCTGCAGGAAGCCTTTCCACTGAGACGTGGAAATCCCTGCTGCCAACGCCTCTGAAAGAGCTTTTTAACAGAGAAGGCTGGGGAGGAGCTGCCAGCCCCAGTGATAAACCCTGTTTGCCCAAATCCCAACAGCCTCTGCAGAGTCATGTTAACCAGACCTCGCACCGCTTCTTTCAGGAATAAGCAAATTAGCTCATGGGGGAAAAAAGATTATCGTCAATGCGGGCCTGACATCTGGAAGCAGATTACATCAAATTTGAATAATCTAGGTGACATTTCAATTTAAATTGTCCTCGCGTCTGAAGAGGAAAGAGAATTAAGTGCAAGCTCATCGATCGGCGCCTTGAGGCCGAGCAGCTGCAATGAGCATCCCCAGACCCAGCAGAGACACCCCCACCCCACCACAGCTTTTGCTCACCAGTTCTGCCCATTCCTCACCCCCTCCTGCGTTTTCCCACACTGCAGGAGCAGCTCAGCTGCTGTCTGGGGGAGCACGGTGTCCCCAAGAGGTGGGTGCAAGGGAAAGGCTGGTGTTCTCTGTGGCATAGCAGGGGCATGGAGTGCCCAGAGTCCATCCCATTATCACTCGTTCTGGGAGATATTCCTGCCTTTTTCTCTGCCACCAATTCAGTGCAGACTCAGAGGGAAACGCAGCTTTCTGTGTGCTTGGAGACTTGGCTCCGTGAGGAATAGGAAGGCCTTTCCACTCTGAAACACACGGAGAAAGCAAGGGCACGCAGGCAGCACGGAGCAGCTCAGCCTCTGATGAGGGGATTTACCTCACCCTCTGCCATCCGAGCAGCTTTCTCTGCGGCTGAGTTCAGCTGCTGCACCCACTCACACAGCCCTGCTGATCCTGCTCCACAGCTGGGAATTGTCACCTTCCCTCTGCTGTATGACAGAGGCTGGGGCTGGGCAGGGGTTTTTCTATGTGCAAAGGGACCCACACGTACAATTACATGGAATATTTTGGTTTCCATGTCCATTAACCCACAGGTAAGTGATCTGTGTGTGGGTGATGTACATAACCTGCTCACCAGAGGTAACAATCCTTCCCTTGTTGGCATTTTTCAGCATTTAGTGCTTTTTCCTTTTATTATGCACAAATCTCCCACCACGCTCAGTGAAAACACCTCACTGGCTTTAACCCACACCTATTTACAGAAGCACATCGTGATCCTGGCATGGGCCAGAAGGATGTGAAAAACATTTTTGAAAGCAGCACCACACAGTCATTGAGGAGCCACCTTATCATTGCTGTCACCTCCACGGGGACACCTCAAGGACACAGCAGGACTTGACCTGAGCCCTCTCACAGCTGACAGTGTGAAAGAGTTCACATCTCAGTGCTTGGGATGTTTGGGAATTCCAGCGAAAGTGAGAAATTCCATTTGCAGGAGGTTCAGGGCCTGCGGCTGCGGCTGGGCCGCACACCACCGCTGCTCCAGGAACAGGCGTTTTCTGTCAATGCAAATTTTTTGCTTGCATTAGAAAACAAAATAATTTCCATTTATACATGTTTAATGAGAATTTCAAAAGCGGATGATGCAGCTAATGCTTCCAGGCTGTGTGCAGGCATCTGGAGCTGGAGATGAGGGGGTCTGCAGCGCCGCTGGATCCCGGCCCACAGCTGGCCTCTCCCGTCCCCTCCCGCAGCGTGGCCTCCCAAGCTCATCGCTTCAGATGTGAAAAGCATCTGGGTCCCTGAGCTCTCCCTGCCCAGCCGCCCACAGCAGCAAACGGGTGGGTCGGCTGAGCTACGAGACCGAAACTCGCTCATTAACAAGCTGTTAAATAATTAATAAGTTTATATGTAATTGCTTCTGTGTACATAATCTCACATTTTTCAGAAAACTATCATCGCTTTTCAGTTAGTTCCACTCGAGGAAACAAGGGCTCCTGCTTTCACTTGAGCAGATGAATATTTATGTTGAGCTTGTTCTGTCTGGGGCTGAGGAAAACCAGATTATTGGGCTTCCCAGTGTGGGGAAGGTGGGTGGCTTCGCTGTCACTGGTGCCCATCAGCCCCTCCAGACCTCCCACCCCAGCTAATGGGTCTCCAAAGTGCCTTAAAATTTGGCCAGAGAAGCTGTTGATGTCCCATCCCTGGAAGTGTTCCAGGACAGGTTGGATGGGGCTCGGAGCAACCTGGTCTGGCAGATGGTGCCATCACCATAAATGTATGGGATTTATATGGGACCAGGAGAGCTCGTCTGCTCCACCTCGGAGGAGCATCCTTCAGAAAAGCCCAGCTGCCCAGTCCTGTCATCATTTATCCACATGCTGCTGAAATGAGCCACCGAAGGGGTTGTTGGAGTGTTTTAGGTGTGAAGAGTTGGCAAATGGGAGGGTTTGGGAAAAGCTTTGCTCCCTTAGGAGTGGTGGAGGTGTCTGGCTCCCTCGTGAGGTGCAGATCCACGCCCGTGGAATGATGTGACTTGATGCCATGGCAGCTCAATGTCAAAGCAACCTGAGCTGAACAGAAACCTTTTTGTCTCAAAATATTCCTCCCTTGTTTTAATGCCACAAATTTGTGGCTTGCTGCTCCTCAGCTTCCACGCCACAAGTCCTTCAGCAGCCTCAGTTTGCCTTGGAAACCAAATATTTTGACTTTGCTGTTTATTTCCGGTTTTTAAAGTGTGTTCTGAGTGAATAACAAATATGTTTTGCGAGGCAGCTGGTGCTTCTTCCTGTAATGTACAAGGTAAGGGAGAAACAAACATATTTGCTTTTGCTCCGACTATTTATCCAACAATTGTAGCTGCTGTTTTAACGGCCCAAAAATGTAATTACCGCAGGCGTTCTCGCCAGCCCTAATTAGCAGCATGCTTAAGCATACACTTAGAGACACTGCTGCTCCTTGGCAGCATTCCCGTGGGGTCGCCAAGGGCTGATGGGGCCGTGCTCTCGGGGGTCACCTTGTGCTGATGGAATGCTGATGTCACCTTGGAATCCTGGGATTTGTTATTATCCCGACCAGCGTGTGGCTGTAGGAATCCCCAACACCGAGAGCTGAACCTTCCCCAGAGAGCTTCGCTCTGCGTGGGAGAACACCAAAGGGATCCAGCACAGCAAGCAGTAATGGAGCTTTACACAGGGTCACGTCCCTCACTTGTCCGTAATCGAGGCTTTGCTAATCCAGAATTTTTATCTTTTCTCTTCCTTTTCCCTTTGTATTGGCAGTAACAGTAGCTCGGTGAAAGCATCATTAACGTAATTAAGTGAGCAATTTGCTTATTAACAGATTGCAACCTTTTCAACAAACTTTGCAGGGTTTTCCCTTTTTGAATGCCAGCTCCTCCTGCTCAGGAATGAAGAGCTCCCGTGAGGAGGGGTTGAGCTTGTGCTGCAACCTCTGCTCCATCAACAGGACCCATCTCAAGGTCAGTCCCCAAGGCTGAGCCCACTCCCAGTCCTGGAGCTGCCATCCCCTGGCCCCAGATTCCCAGCTGAGGCTCCAGGAACACCGGTGTCAAGCAGGGGATAAGCTGCTCTCTCACCTCACCCCGCAGGAATAAGAGCCACTGGGGCTGGTGAGGCAGGATGGGAACAGCTCTGACATCACTGGATGGAGAATTAAAAACTCCTGGGTGAGTTTGCCACTGTGTGTTCAGGAAAAACAGCTTGTGCCCAGGACACCCATCTTTGCTCCAGTATCCATCCCGCACTGCCCTTTCCTGCTCTGAATGTAGACTAGTCTTTTATTTTTCCTTTCAATTTTCTCAGTGTGTTCCAAAGTAGGTGTGAGAGAAGTCAGGAGTGGTTCCTTCACCCCGTGTGAAGCAGGTTCGTGCTTATTCCAGAGCCTGTGCTCTCAACAGCTCATCCCAATGGGAATCTGCCACCGCTCTCACCAGAGAAAAGCACTTGGTGTTTCCCCGGGGCGGTTTTCCCTTCTGCAGTGCTCAGTTGCCTGGATATCTTACACTGTGGTATTAAAAAACATGGATAATTATTACTGTTCACCAGCATAATAGTTTCAAGGATCAGCATCCCTACTTTTCGCAAGGAACACATCCCCAGGCGGTCGCCTTTGCATATGAGCGCACAAAAAAAGTTCAAGTGAGAAAAAACCCCTATCAGCAAAGCACATTTATAGAGATGAATTATTTGGAAAATTTCTGAGCATCCCAACTCTTCGCAGCAGATTTGAATTACAGAATTATAAGCAACAAGTTCATTTTGACCCTCTGGGCTAAAAAAGTTATAATTAGCGCAGGCACCATAAAACTGGCTTTTAATTAAATCAGCCTCGGAACGGAGGGAGTTCTGCAAGGTCCCTCCCTCGCTTACATAAGGCAGCCGGCCTGAGCGGCCGCCGTGGGAATGCTGTGGCGCTCCCAGCCCGGGAAGCCTTCTGCAGGATTTTCCAGAGAGGAAAAACGAGAAATGGGAAACGGGAAGTGGCGAGCCCACAACCAGCCCCAGATCTCACTCAGCCGTGGGCCAAGGAGCGATCGCCGCCGCGCGAGCTGGAGGGATGGTTTGTGTGGGTGAGTTGAGCTGCGTTTTTGGGTCCGCGGTGCCCCGGGTTGTGGTGGCAGCAGTTCAGGGGCAGCCCCAACACCCACGGTTTGCGGGGTGGTGCAGCCGCAGGGCACCGGTGCCGCCCCGGTGGGACCCAATCCCAACTCACGCTGGCAAAGGCCAGCTCAGAGGCCACTGCTTGTACTTTGAAGCCTCCAGAACAGCCTGCCAAAATGTCCTGCTACTGGTTGCTGGTATGATAACAGGCTGAATGCATTCCCAAAAAGCATATGCGGCGGTGCCGAGCGTGGCGATGCCAGTCTCACAGTTGTCTCTTTCTTCGCACTTTCAAAAGGCTGTAGGAAACGATGACATATGGCACCCCGGAGTATGGTGGATTAATCAGCACAGGTAAGGCCAGGGAAAACGGAGCCGAGTGGCATTCCCCAGGGAGGATGCCTGTCCCCATCCCACCGGGATGCCCCCGTCCCCACGGGTGCCAGGTCCGGCAGGCGTGTGCTCTGCCAGTGCCAGCCCAGAGAAGTTTCAGCCGCACGCTGGCACTGGGTGATCAAACGAGGCAATTAACAGGCGCCTCCTCGTCAATGCCAAAGCTGAACTTGTCGTTCTGCAAATATATAATTAAAGCACACTCTCACAATTATAAGATTCTCTTCCACTTGAGCGAAGGCGGAGGGCTGGCAGGTGCTGGAGTCAATCCAATTGTTTCCACTCGCTCTCCTTTCCTCCGACGCGTGGCACAGCCTGGGCATGGGGGTGAGGGAGGGCGGGTGGTGCGGTGAGGGCAGAGCTGAGATGCCTTGGCAGAGGCTGCACCAGTGCCCAGGGTGGGTGCTGACTGGGGCTCTGGATGTGGGAGTGCTGGAGGCAGTGCTGTGGCTGACGGAGCCTCAGGAAGGGTGAAACGCCCTGGTGCTGTCTCAGAGGGACTGAAGTCGTGAGCAGTTTCAGGAGTCAGTGCTGGGAGTGGAGTCTGTGCTGGATTAGGAGGGGCAGGGAAGGCTGTCGGCATCAATACCTTGTGTAGCTGGGAATGAAAATGCTGCTATTTTCCCTTAATATCCAAAATTATCTGCAAATGCCACTGCTGTCATGTTCTATAAATATTGGCTGTTCCCAAAGCCTCCTGCTCAACAGCCCTCCCCAAGCCCACTTTCCCCTTCAGAGCAGGCACCAAATCTCACTGTTCCCTTCCCAGGGGCGACAAACAACAGGAACAAAACCATCACAGGAGCACCAACACCCAGCTCATCCTGCCAGACCTGGAGACAGAAACCTGGAAAAGTTCCGGACACAGGGAAGACACGAAGCGCCCCAGACCATGGGAATGCATTCGTCTCCAGGAAAGCACCCAGGGGATGATGGACATCCCTCCATGCCTGCTTGGATGAAAGGAAAAAGAGCTTTTCATCCCAATGCTGAGCCAGAGAGAACTCGCTGAGGCTGGGTGGAAGTGGGAGGGCATTGCCACTGCAGCCAAACCTGGAGCAGCCACAGCAGCAGCCAGCCAAGTGTGGGTGGGAAGCGTCGCCTCCGGAGACCAAACCCACTGCTGTCCCCAAAATAGCTTGAGGAAACAAGGGGAAGGGCACAGTGGGGGCCCCTCCACAAACTGGGTTTTCCCCAGCGTGGTTTTGAGGGAAAATTGGAGTTAAGGCTCCGACCCACCTCTGCAGGCACAAACCCACCTCCATACCTGTGTGGGCTGCTCAAAATGTGATGCTGGAAAAGCCAATGGAGAAAGTCTTAAACCACGCCAACCTCCTTCCATGCCCTTGTCCCTTCTCCAGGGGAACAATCACTGCCGAGGATCTTTGCCAAAATTAGTTCCTTTAAGATCTGAGGGATCTTTCTGCTACTGCACCGAGCAGTGGGAGTGAGCCCATAAATCCAGTTAGTCACAGTCGCTGGATTACATCGGACCTTGTCCGTCTGCCTTTAATAACACGATTGTTTGCTGCATAAGGAGCTTTATGTAACTGGGAATCAGGGGTGATCCGCAGCACTGCCCAGGCTGGAGCTGTCAACCCTGCCTTCTCCCTGGGCTCCTGTGAACCTCCTGCTGCCAGCCCATATCTGAGAAATAAATAACCTCCTTGCTCTGGCAGCTAAAGGTCTGACTCTAGCCCGCTGCAGTGGTGCTCCTGGCACAGGATTTCGGTCTGATAACCATGGATCAGTATCAGAGGTGATGCAGGGATGAAGTTACCCCTGGAAGCTCTTTCCCATCCCACACTTCTCCCTTGAGGACAGCCCTCAGCTGCAAGGGGAGATATTTAGGCTCCCTCCTGGACACCACCGTGTCCCAAAGCCACCGAGGCTGTTTGGGGACAGCAGTTACCAGCTCCTTCATCTATGAAGGGCAAGCCCTGGGAGGCGAAGGCGCCGGGTCTGCAGCCTGCACTGCCCGCAGCGCGCACAGCGGTCTCGCCCAGCACCATTAAATCTCTGTTTTATTGCAACAGAGCAACCTCTGCACTCCCCCCACGCTCTCTGCATCCCTTTCTCCTCTCTGTCTTTTTAAGTGACTCTGCCAAACAGCGCCTGCATAGCCGAGGCCAAGCACTGGTGCTGGCAGATGGGCAGCATCTTTAACCTCTCTAGCAGTGAGCGGTGTGGTGTTTGGTGAAGGGCTGCTCTTTAAGGATGAGTTTGGAGATTTGACACAGCAGCACGCGTCTGAAATTCCTTTACAATTTCCCGGGGATGGCCCCATCCATCACTGCATCGCTGCTGGGGGCTCAGCTGGGTTCCTGTGGCTGTGTCCCTCCCCCAGGCAGCTGGGACACGGCTCCTGGCACCTGCACCACTCCCCTCACTGGACCGGGTCAGGGGAAAGCTCTGGCTCGTGAGAGCCTTTTCATCTGAGCATGGGCAGCCTTATTCCTCACACAGAGTTAATTTGTTTATTATCTTTTGGTTTACCTATCAAGTCCTGCAAAATGAATGTATAGCCTTGTTGCCATGCCACCACCCAGCCTAACTCCCGAGGCCAGCCCGTCCGTCCGACAGCAGGGCAGCATTATTCATGCAATTAGGGAAAGGAAGGCAGGTGAAGCTGCCAGAGCAGCTCCTGGCTGAAAGCAGCTTTCAGGGAAAATACCAGAAAAACACAGCACAAACACTGGCTCAGCCTCATCCAGCTGCTGGAGGAACTGCTGTTCCCCCAAGCCGGGGTGACCCATCAGGGCAGGAGCTGCTGCCCCAAAGAAGAAGCTGTGGCACAGCTTCGTGCCTGCCCCAAAACCTCACTGCTAGATCCAGCACTGGATTCTCTGGACAGTGCTCACTGGCTTATCCTGTGGCCAAGACACAGCTCTGAGCTCCCTGGTGAGGTACCTGTGGGAGGCACACGGAAGCACTGGCTGGTCCCCAAAACCTGGCAGGGTGGCTCCCGAGGTGGTCACTGATGCCAGCTCCTGACAGTGCAGCACACCCTTGGCAGCATCACAATGCCCCAAGTGAGACTTGCTGGATAAATAAATATTCCAGGGACGCTCCAGGTCATGTATTTTTCATGAGTTTGTTCTGCTATTGGGAGCCGCACCCTTTAAGAAGATTGGATGAATCTGGAACAGAAGTCATTTTTATAGTGAATAATTTGCTTGAAAAGCGGATTCTGAATATCTTGGTGCAGGAAACACAGCTTGGGTCCCTGGAATGGTCCTGCAGGGACCCACCGAGGGTCAGGTGTGCCCCGTGGCCCTGCCCAAGGAGGGCTGCTCTCCTGGCTGCAAACACCAGCAGCTCCTGAAGGAAAGTCACACCGAAGCAGAAGTTTCATGTAGATTCCAGGAGTTTTTGGGGAAAGGTGTGGACCTTTCCCAGGCTGGGGGCTGGCTTGGGTGACCCACTCAGTGCTGCCGGAGCTGGAGCCACGTGGATTCACAGCGGGAACTTCAGGATCCTGGTGAAACAGCCAGCACAGTATTTATTATTGTGCTGGGTTTCGACTATGGATTTAGATATTGACGGAGTCTGCGCCTCCGAGCAAAGAGCGCTAATTAGCACCCGCAACAGAGAGCCAGCTTTTAATTAAACACAGCTTAGCGAAGAGGACCTGTTAGAGACACCGTGCCACGTGCGAGAGTGATGCATGCAGGAGGATTTTGGAGCAGGGCTGAGTCTGGCAGGGCACAGGGCACCGGGATGGGGGTCCCACAGTGGGACAGGGTGTGGGGTGGGCAGCTGCACTGCCGGGACCAAGCGGAGCCTCAGGGTTCCTGACGCCCACATTGCCTCCTCCACCAAGAACCATCCTGTTCCTGTCACTGCAAATAACCAAACAAGCTGCACAGAGAAGAGAATAATATTAATATTAAAAAGGCATTTATAGTTTTAATCAAGCTTTGGGGGGAAAAGACAGCTTAACACGGCACTTTACACAGTTGATAAAATGTTTGACATTTACTGGTGCCTGTAATGAATCTTGTCTCAATTTTCTCTTTTAAAATGCCACTCCAGATACTCTATCTATCTGTAGGGTTTAAAAAGCACTTATCCAACAAAGCATTATCACGGAAGGAGAATACGAAAGGGCGTCTCGGCAGAGCAGCACCGCTCCAGGGTTTGCTGGCACCCAAGCAGGCCCTGCGTGGGATGGGCAGAGGAGGGAGAATCAGTGTGGCCCCAGGGCCCTGCTACAACCCAGCCCACCAAAACACCCCCGTTTCCCCACTGGTCACAGCACAGAATGTGAGGCTCAGCTGTGGACCAGTGCCGAGTGCCTGGGATGCAGCAAACCCGAACACTTTGGAGGCAGAGGAGGCTGGAAGTTTGCTTTGTCCCAGAAGAACAGACCTTGGCTGCCAGTGCTGCCCATGGCAGGACAGCGCAGGGGCCCTGGGTGTTATCAGGGAACCACAGCTCTCCTGTGCAAACAGAGCTGCTGCTCCACGGGCGCTGATCCCAGCGTTCCTGCTCCTCCTCTGGAAGGACACTGCGGAGGGAAGTATCAGCAGTGAACACAGGCAGCCACTGACCTGGCCTTCCCTTAGAACAACCACTCCAATGTCCTTTCCTTCTCCCTTTTTTCTTTGCTTTTTTCAGAGGAAAGAAATGAATTATTCTATGGAAGTTAGTGTCTGTCTCAGGAGCCTGGTATGGAAAATTAGGTTTTAATAGCTTTGAAATTGAAGCTCTTTGGGTCAATAGGACAAGATTCAGACAGTGAAATCACAGGCCCATAAAGGGAAAAAAAGCAAATATTTTGTTAGTCATCAGAGAGTCACAGTCCAAAGATAGCAGGCAGGAGCTTAAAATACTGCTGTGCTCGTCAGCTCCCGAAGTGTTTAGTCATAAGCTCCTTTTTTCTCTTGTTGTCTCTCTATATATTAGCTTTGGGAATGCAGAATTTGGCTTTCCGTCCTTGGACGTGCCTGGGAATTCCTCAAGTCACCGCTGGAATTGGAAAGTTTACTCTGAGCTAAAGGCACTGTAAAGTCCGTGAGGTAACGCAAAGAGAGAAGCCACTGACTCAGGCAGCACTTCAGATCACACAGGGTGGAGAACTTCCAGAGAAGTTCTGCCAACAGGCACAGGAATTATTTGACTCATTATTAAAGGGATGAATGGGTTATAATTATTCCTAATTTCCTATTCAGAGCTCATTACCACCCCTAAGAAGGGTAGGTGGGGAGCCCTTGAGATCCGGCAAGTTACTTTAAATATTCATACGGCTGAGAGAAATTTCTCATGGTTTGGAGCTGTGATGGGGAAATGGGTGAAATGGGTTGGGGGGCTCCTCTCCCATGGTCACTGCTGCCCAGGGGAGCCCAGGCTGACAGCAGCACCTGCCCAGCATTCAGGGCTGAGACACTGTTAAGGGATCATCCACTGGCGAGCAGGAGATGGACACCTCAGTGTTTTATCCAGGTTCCTCACTGCTTCGTGGCTGTTCCAGGTTTTAGCTGTGGTGGGGTGAGGCAGTGGAAGGCCACGAGGCTGGGATGCGGCTCCTGGAGAGCTGCTCTCCTCTGACCACGGGTGACGGCACACGAGGGACCGGCGATGTGCACCCCGAATGTCGCCTGCAGCGCACGCGCCCCTAACGCGCGGAAACGTCACATTGCTTCAAGGATTGCACCCAACCTCTGTCCTCCAATCAGTGCCCAATTTCCTTCCAAGGATAAAGCCGTGCGTTATTTTTGGCTGACCACTCCAGCTCGGGGCAGTCTCAATTCCCCCCGTGCACTCAGAGGACAGACGCTTGCCGTGATTGCCTCAGAGCAATGACAAAACAAGCACATTCCTAATGGCTGGCAGAGCGCGTACGAAATATATTAAATGTATTAACTTTGGCACTTGCCGGGTCTCGGGAGGAGCTCTTGGAGCTGCTCCTGTGCTTCGCCTCCGCTCCCCTGGCTCCTTTATGCTCTACCCTTCTGCTTGGAAAATTCCCTGTCCCCAAACCGGGGCTGCCTGGAGGTCACCGACATTTGCCGGCAGCTCGTCTGTGCCCCACCGGGAGCGGCCCAGGCCCGCGGGGCGAGGCTGGCAGATGGCACTGAGCCATCCCGTGCCACAGAGCAGCTGAGCCGTGCCTGGCCTGGGAGATGCTCATTGCTCCCAGGGGCTCGCACGACCCCGGAGCCAACTCAGGAGCAGAGCAGGGAGCATGGGAATGTGTCCAGGACAACACGGCCAACTGCTCTGTTGGCTCAGGAGCACCCGGACTCGTAATGCCCAGATGCCTAAAGCCTGGCAGAGGCTCACTGCGGGCTGTGCTGCCGGGAGCAAAGCTCTGGGAGGAGCAAGGCTCTGGGAGGAGCGAGGAGAAGGACAAGGCGAGTGGGAAGTCGCCTTCTTGTCCCCACACTGGGATGAACCACCCCGCTGCCATGTGGGACAGACCACCCCAGGATGCCCAGCAGGGAAATACGAGGGGGCTCCTCTGCTGTGCCACCTGCCCAGGGTGGGACTGTGGCTGGCAGTGGCCTTGGAGTGGCCGCCCACGGCAAACCCGGCCAGCTCTGCGTGGGAAGCGCTCCCCGGGGCTCACTCCCCGGCCACACACAGCCTGGAATTTGATTACATGTTCAATAAAAGAAGTGCTGGAAGATAACCCCCGAGTGGCATCTGCCACGTGGGCTGCTGCTGCCAGGATGGGAAAATTGCCCTTTGTTCTTCACAAATAAATCTGAGGGAAAGCCCGTTCTGAGCAGGCAGCATTCTCTGGGGGCTGCTGAGGACTTTGCAGGCGTTGCCATGAATAACAGTTTATCTACAGAGTTTCGTGCAAAATGAAGCCTCAGACACAGCCTAAAATTATGGGGATGCTGTGAAAATGGCTTTATAAACTATTGCTTCTTCCTCTCTGAGCAGCAGCAAAGTACAGGCCAGACAAAAGCCAGCCGAGACTCTAACTGTCATAAATAAGTCAGCAGAGCTGATAAAAATAAAGGATGAAATATAATTCAGCCATTCAGTGACAGATCCCATCTTAGCTGTGATATAGGGTCTGTTGAGACTGTCATTGCTTCAGGAAATTAAAGAATGAGCCCATTAGTGAGGATATTTAAAGATGTTCATATTAAGATTATGACTTCCCAGACTCAGCCCGACCAGGGAACTCACTCGATTCCAAAGTCATTTTTCACAGTCCCTTTTCAGTGCTGCTCTGGAGGACCCAAAAGTGCCACGGGGGATCGTGGCACGAGGGGGAGGTGGAGCTGTGGGTGACAGCACCCAGCTCAGCTTTCCTGTTGCCATGGCCATGGGAATACCTGCCCAGAGCCTCGAGAGGCAGCACGCAGGGGACACCTGGTCCTGGCAGAGGGGTGGCAACCATGTGCCATTCCTTGGGACCACCACTCCTTGCACCCACGTGTGAGCATCTCCACGCTCCCTGGAGCTCCTCTTGGAGCCAGGAGCGATGGTTGCTGTTTTTTTCCTCTCCTGTCTGGCACAGCTAACACAGATCCTGGCAGCAAAGGAGCAAATCACATCATAAGAGTGGGTGCCCCATGAGGAGGAGCCCCAGGGAAGAGGAAGAACAGGGAGCACCCATGGCCTGGGAGTGGACTCGTGGATGCCCCTGCCTGAAGGGATGTTGGGTGAAAGAAAAAAGCAATGGCAAAAAAAAAAAGGTGAAGGTTCCAGTCCCGAGATGTTGGAAAACTGATGGATAATTGTAATTAGCTTTCAGAATTTTTAATTATAGAAGGGGTATAAATAATCACAAAGCACAGCTTCACTAATGAGAGTCCTTGTGCTCAGAAACACGGGGATGCATTTGTTAGGGAGACTTTGAAAGCTCTGCTGTTAATTAGGTGTCTCACAGCCAGCAGGGTTTCAGGAGAAGGAGAAACATGTATACATTTAAATCAGGCTCATTGTGAGAGGTACCCAACATCAATTATGGGATAGCAGGGTGCTAAAATGAACGAGCTTTGTAATTAGAGAGTGGATCTGAAAGGCAGAGAAGAGCCTTTGCTTCCCCTCAGGTGTCTGCCAAAGGTGTTTAACTGGTCAGGACACAGGCAGGAGGAGATGAGACCTGCCTTCCTCACGCTGGGGATCATCCCATGGCAGTGACCTGGAGGACATCCCACGGTGGTGACCTGCCTTCTTCTCCAGGAGAGTGCCCGTGGTGATACCCATGCACTGCAGAACATCCCAAGGCATCCCGTGGTGGGCTGGGATGGATCAGAGCTTCAGCAGAACGTCACTGCTGGGGCTCGTCCAGCCCCGTGCCACTGCTTTTATTGGAAGAGAAGCAGAAGGGGAGGGGGAAGGCTAGATTAGTTTAATTAAGCATGTGGGAACAGATTGCATTTCCCCACCCACAAAACCAAACAGGGCACCTCGGGAGCTGCTGGCCCTGCTCTGGCCCATACCCAAGACTGGAGGGAGGTCCAGCCTTCCTGTGATCCCCCATGGGTGCACAAAGTAAAACAGCCTCTAAAGAGAGTGAGCGAGGATGTTTTCTTCTTCCAGTTCCTTTCTGGGGCCACCTGGTGTGTTTTCTCAGTGGTTATAAACAAGCAGAAAAGGAGATGACAAAGGCTGGGAGACACTTTTTGAAGCTGTGTCTGTTTTCGGCTGCTCCAAGAGCAGCAGTGAGCTCAGACCCTGAGGCCAATCTCCACCGTTCTTCCTTACAATTTCTCTTTTGGCTACAAATTTCAAGCTCTGCCACAGGAGTTTATGTAAGTAATTATGTTTAGTTGGTATTTGGCTAAATCTAATGAAGCAATGATAAACAGCTCAGCGTTTTCTTCCCTGATGGCTAATGAATATTAATTTCTCTGTCAAAAAGGAACCTCTGCTCCCTGCAAAAGATTAGATTCCCATGCTAAAACTTGGGGAGGGTGTAGGAGTTCACCGGAAATGATGGAGTTTTGGGAAAGCCTGCATCCTGTATGGAGAGCAGCAGGCTGGGTTCAGGTGCCTTCACAAGGAATGGCCATCAATCCCTGTCTGACCCGTCAGTTTTTTGGGCAGAAACCTGTCCAAGCTTGAGCTGTGAGGATGTGTCAGGCACTGAGTGTCCCACGGCGCAGGCAGCAGTGACCCCAGGAATCCTCCTGCAGCCAGGGAGTGTCTTCAGCAGGAAAATGGCTCAAAAGTCTTCTGCAAGTGATTTTCCTCACAGCGTGTGGCTCTCCCTTTCCGAATCTTGAAGGGTAGGTGTTAATCTGCCACTTGATGGTCATTTCTGGCAGCGTGGGAGAGGTGGTGCTGCTGTCACCACAGGAACCCTGGTACTGGAGATGACTCTGCCCTCCAGCATCCTGTGGGATGTTCCTGCTGCCAGCCCCAGGCCAGCCTGGCAGTCCCAAGGGCTTGGGGTGCTCACCCCAGCTCCCTGTGCTGCTCCGTGCTGCTCGGAGCGACGACTCAGTGCCAGCATCGTGTTAAACTGTTCTAACTTTAATCAGCTCGTGGGCTGCAGTGGAAGGCAGCTCACACATGATGTGAGAGGAGCCGTGTGGCTCCTCCCGGGGAGGCGGCAGCGTGAAAATGAATCTGCCCAGGTGGGAGAGGGGCAGCAAGACCCAGGTGGCCACTGCAGACCCCCAGCAGGACCCCTGTGTGGGATGTTTGCCAAGCCATCTCCTTCCAGCACGCTGCCGGCTGGCATCCCTCCTCCGAGGAGGGAATTGGATCCTGTTCTTCCCAGCAGCTGCTCTCAACAGCCCAGTAGGATGTGTTGAGTTTCTTGACGTTGCTCTTGAGCATCAGCACCCTGTGCCCGAGGCAGTGCCAAGGGCTGGGGAAGCATCCTGGGCGCAATGGGGTTAGGGTCTGTCTGTTTTGGGGGGCACAGAGAGACCAGGGCAGCTCCTCGGCGCCTGCATCCTCCCTGTTGATGTCTTGGCAAGGTACCAGGAGGCTCCTGCAGGAGCACACCCAAGCCAAGGCACTGGAAGGGACTGGAGAAGCAGCGTCAGGGTTTACAGTAAAAACAGATGCTCAACTTTGATTTTGGCAAAAGGAAGCAGCTTCAGCATCTGCTTGAGGAGATGCCCAGGCTGGGGAACGTGGGAGCTCCCGGAGCCCAGCAGCTGCTTAACCAAGCTCATTTTTGCTGTTCAGCCTCGTGCAGCTCAGAGACAACAGGAAAAGCACCCACGAGTGCACCCACCGCCCAGTTTAAGGCACTTCAATGAGCTGAGCCGTTTGCCCACATTGTGGAACTTTGTTCCCTGCCATCCAACTTCCCAGAGGTGCTGCCACCCACCACCCTCGGCACTGCAAACCTGCTCATCTCTCCAGAGCCTGGCTGGGAAAGGGATGTGAGTGATGGCTGCTCTGCCAATGATGGGTACAACTGAGTATTCCTTAGAACGAGGGGGAGAGGAAAGGGTGCCCTGTGCAAATACCATCTGCATTCAGATTCAAATAAAATTATAGCAAATCTGCAGCACTGGAGATAAAAATGGTAATGAGTTTTAATAGTTCCCTTTGATTTCTGCTATTGAAATCGACTCTGGGAGGCTGATATTGTATCGGGAGATGTTAGATCCCTGGCCACACATCAGGCAGCTGTACAGCTTCCAGGAGTGAAGGAGAGGGAATGCTGCTGTCGCCACTCTGGAGCATCGTGGCCTCGGCAGGAGTGGAAACCTGCGAGAGGCAGCCATTAGAGCAGCCGTGCAATTAGTCCAGCTATCGATCGTTAATACACTTTTAATCAATAATCTGGGCAAAGCTGGGAGCTGGATTGATGTTGCAGGGGTGTGCAGTATCCATAAAATTGTCATCTGAGCACCCAGGGAGGTGAGTTGTTTCTCCACTGCTGATTAGCTGGACGGGGCTGTGATCGGCCAGGGGAAGGCAGGAGGTGGTGCCAGATTATTCATTCCCGAGTGCCTGGCACACACACTCCCACCAGCACCAGCTCTGCACTCCCTCCCCTCCCTGCGGATCACCGTTCCAGCTAATTGTGCGTGTTCATGCACACTCATCAACGTCGAAATCCAGGATTGGCACCCGTTCCCTGAGACTGAACTCATTACTGATGCTGCTGATCAATTGATGATCTCGCCGTCCCTCCCGTGAGCAGCCACAAGTCCAGATGGAATGTGGGACGTGGAAAGGAAGAGCCTCTGCATTGCCACTGGTGTGAAGGGCCTTAACCCCAATTTCACCAGAGCAGCCATCACCTCACTCTGGAGTCAGGTCACGTCAGGGCCGTGGCTGTGCTGGCAAACTTCACTTCTGCCAAATGGATTTCTCTCCTGCCGTGGGGCTGTGGCTGCCGGGAGCTCAAGAGCGGCACCCTGGGCTCCGGATGAGCCCCATGTGCTTGTGAGGAGCCATCTGGGTCAAATAGCAGGAGGAAAGCTCAAAACCTCTTTTTTTTTTTTCCTCTCTAAAAGCTCAAGGGCAAAATCTGAACATCAGAGGCAGGGACAAGTCTTCCTGGGCTGATTTGTGAACATCTTGTTGAGACATCCAGGATCAGATCCGAGAATATTTTAGTGATGCAGACAGTGATTCAGAGTCATCCGGGTTATCCCCCCTCGCTGAGGATGCGATTGAAATGTTTTGTGGCTGAATATCACCTGGGAAGAGCCGAGCAGTCACACCGGCACACAGACTGTCATGTTTATGTCCCAGGATCTCCTCAGCCTCCCAGCAAGGCTGAGAGGAGCATCCATCATTTCCAAACCCGGGCTCTGCTCCGTGGCAGGGCTCCCTCACTCAGTGCCACTCCAGGAGCTGCTCTAGAAGGGTGGGCCACAGCCCTTTCCCTGGCTGCTCATCCAGCAGGTCCAGCCAGGACGGATGAGATCCTTGTGGGAAAAGCCAGGGATGTGCTGTGGCTCAGCAAAAGCTGATCTCTATTTTATACCAGAAGTTTTAAGTGCAGGAGGTTAACTTTGGGAGCCTGTGGGTGCAGCTCATCCCAGGGGCTGAGCAGTGATCGGGGACCACGGGATGTTTAGGATGGCCAGGTCCCCCCAGGTCCCATCCTGGCATCCCTCTGCCATGGCAGCACCCCCGCAGTGAGTGGCTGCAGGAGCCAAAGGAATCTCCAAGCACTTTTCCAGATCGTGCTCTTTGCTTCCCGGCTGCTGGCGAGCGCGGATGAAAACGCTGCCTCGCTTCTTCCCTCGGTGCTAGCCAGCTGCCCAAAGACAAACTGTCCTCCCTTGGGGGGTACATTAGAAATGCTTAAGCAAATTAGCCATAAATAGAAAATGTAACATATGGGGCTGTAGATAATGTTTCATTATAAATTATCATATTCTCCAGGGAGATACGCCTCTTCCCTTCACACCAAAGACTCTGGGTTTCTTCTTCTGTGCAGATTTTGAGTTTCTTCTTCTTCTTCTTCTTCTTCTTCTTCTTCTTCTTCTTCTTCTTCTTCTTCTTCTTCTTCTTCTTCTTCTTCTTCTTCTTCTTCTTTCTTTCTTTTTTTTTTTTTTTGGTAACTGTTTCTGACAACGATTGGACTCAGCAGTTGATTTCCTGGGTGCGGAAATTGGGATATGTAGCTCACTTCTGCTGCAAATCCTCTCGGATTTAAAATTCCCTCATTAAAAACAGGGAAGAAGTGAACACAGTCCCGATGAAAGGTGCCTGAGCGAAGGCCCTGAAGATTAAATGGGGCTGTTTATCCACCACAGAGCTGCACCAAGGACAACAAGGCTCCTTCCCCAGCTCTGCCCCAGCCCTGCTGGCACTGCCAGAGCACAGTCCCAGTTCTCAGCCACATGGAAATCAGGAACTTTCCAAAACAAGAACACCCACGAGTTGTTGCTTCTCCTGCTCGGGCTGAACAGCTCGAGAGGAATCAGCCCAGTGCAGAGGCATCTCCCTGGGAGCCCATCCGTCATCCCAACACCATTCAGCAGTTGGGGATCCTGGTGGGCAGCACCAAGCTCCTCCCTCCTTGCGTAAATATGAGAAAAGTGGTACTATTCATCCAGCTACAGAGTCCTTGAGGGAACAGATTCCCCAGACAGCCCAAAATTCATCTTTCACATCTTGAAAATTGACTGGTTTGGTGTTTTTTTCTGTTTTACTTATAATCCCGTGGGTTTTTCTCACAGTGATCCAGAAACAAGTTCCCAGTGGCCACACAGGAGGTCCCATCTTGCTCTGGGCATTTGTCTTCCTGACAAAACCTCCCTGAACTGATCTCCACTGGAGTCTCAATCCTCACACAGATGGCAGCGGAAAAGAGATTTTTTTCCCCAAAATATTACTGCGTATGCAAACACAGGCTGTGCAGGCAGAAGCCACAGCACAGGAAGTGGTTTTCTGCTCCACAGCTATAGGTGCATATGGATGTCGGTCTCCAAAACCCAGAAACCGAACCCATTAGAACCACTTCAAGTGAGATTATTGCAGACGCAGAGATTTACCTGCTGTAATTGCAGAAATCTCGGCGCTTGCATCCTGGAGCTAATTGATGTCATCAAAGCACTGAATGAGTCCTGATTTTGGTAGTTACAGTCCCACCTGGCACCTCCGCCTCTCCGCAATAACCACAAGCTTAAGGGAAAGGAAATGCAGAAAGGAACATCTGTTGCCGTGCAAATATTTGGGAGGATGGTGGCAGCTCCTGCCAGAGATGTCTCCCTGCCTGGTTACATGTGCAACGTGTCCACTCCTGGTTTGTCAGCCTGCTCCTCGCCTGCTGGTGGGATGCAGAGCACTGGAGCTCACCCACCAGCAGGATGCAGGGAGAGGAGCGGGCGTGTCAGGAGGATGTGGAACACTGAAGCATCCGTGCTGGTGGGATCCTGTCCTTCCCAGGACCAAACTGAAGCTGGCAGGGTGGGATGTGGCTGTGCAAACAGCCGGTGGGATGTTTTCCCTGTTATCCCATCCCTGGTATGCTGCCACACGCTGTCAGAGAGGATTTGCAGTGGTTCCCAGCGGCACCGAGGGGTTTAGCAGACATCCCGTTATGCTGGGGACAGGTGACTTAACTGGGTCAGCAGGCTTTGCTCTGCAAAGGCTTAAACCTCTCCATGAGCTGCCTTTGCCAGTCTCTTGCTAACTTCAAACCAGAAGGAAAAACGCCTTCAAATTTATGTGGAGTTTCATTCTTGGTGGAACCCGGCGGAGATGGGCCCTTGCCTTGGCATTGCCAAAAGGAGATGGGTGCTGAGGGGGGTCCTACCTTGCTCCCCACAGGATGCTCGCATGGCACTGGGGCTGGAAGGACCCAGCAGTGCCCACCTCATCTCTCTGCCTCACCATCATTACTCCCAGCAGATGATAGAGGTGCTGTCAGGAGACACAAACTCCGGGTTTTCTGTCTCCGGGATCACCCCCGTCCCTTGAGGCTTTCCTGCTGTACGGACCCTCAAAAGGACCTCCGAGTGCGGTGACAGTGGTGGGACCAGAGTCCCTGTTAAATTTCCTCTGAACCTTCGAGCTGGGAGGAGTGGTTGTCATGGCTCACGAGGCTCGGAGAAACTTTCTGCCCAAGGAAATATTGACCTTTGCTGCCGAGCAGCAGAGCGCAAGGATGAACAGAGCTGCGCCCTCAGCACCCGGCTGAGAGCCGAGCATCCCTCAAATCAGCCCCGTCAGTTAAAATAAACAACAACCCCAATGCATCCCCGCCAGGGCAGAGCGTCGGCTTATTGTTCCAGTCAAAATAGAATTACCACCCTGAGGCCTTGGAGATAAAAGAAAGGGGAAAAAGAACAATGAAGGCAGTGAGGGAGCTGCTGGAGCAGTGATTTTCTCGCCGGTGTTGGGAGCTGGATTCCTGTGGACACAGGGAACGATGCAGGGCTGAGGGTGGGAGTCGCAGCCTACTCGGGTGCTCAATCCCTTTTGCTCCTTGCCAGTCTCTGGCTTTTATAGCCTTCGACTTGGACTTTTTTTTTTTTAAAAACACAAACCCGTCGTCACTTTCTTGCTGCGGCATGACGCGCTCCATGCAACAAGATGGACAAAGGCAAGGGGGATCCTGAGTGTGGGGCAGCACAAGCCCTTGCCAGCAAACCCTCCACAGCCAAAAACGTGTGAGTCCTAATCCTAGTTGGAACAGGAGAGGGAGGCAATGCTCTCTGGACATCTCACTCTCCTCTGGAGGCTGTGACAGGCTCTCGGGCAGGCAGTGATGCCCTGGGCGCACAGAATTCCAACCAGGCGGGAAATTGAGGCAAAATCTGTCTGGTGTGCTCTGTGTGCTGGTGGTGAATTATTCATGCCCTCCCAGCCAGCATTTCCATGAAAAAGGGCCACCTCAACACCAAGGACACGGGAGGAAGGTGGCAGGGCCGTGGGTCCTGCAGGAACCCGCGCACTTCCAGGAGCGGAGCGGGCGCGTCTCCCGCACGTCTGCGCAAAGCAAACACAGATTATGCCGTTTCTTCAGGCCTTTCATTTCACACGTCATTTTTTCTATCTAAGTATAGGTTTACACGAGAGGTAATTACCATCCTTTCACAGCTCTTAGTGCAGAGCAAAATGAGACGGAGTATTACATTCGTAATCTAATCGTAAATAAAAAGGGCCGTAATAACCCCCAATTAGCACATTAAAGTGTGTCGAGGACTTGTTTTACCACTCCCGTGTAAACAAGACCCCTGGGAACACCTCACATTGCTGAGGCAGAACTGGTGGGTCCCTCTTCTCCCTCACGGAGCCAAGTTATGCAACACTCTGAGCACCAGCTCTTAGTTGGAGTCAGACATGGATTTTTCATGAGGATAAATTAATTATGGGCGATTCTGTTCCCTCTGCTGACACATCTGGTGCCAGGCAGGGAGGAGAGGGCTGGAGTCTCCTCTTCCAAGCTGCTGGGACAGGATTGCTGGCTCCTGTTGGCAGCTTGTGGGGAAGTAAATGGAGATAAAACAAAGGGGTGGTGTGAAGATGAAGGTCAAAAATGACCAGGAGCCCATTGCTGCTCTCAGAGTCAGGCACTGAGCACAGCATTGGATGAAAAGCATCTTCTCCCAACACTCCAGGGTGGGCAACAGCCAAGGTGGGGGCTGGTGGGGTCACCCCCACACCTGGGTCAAACCTGGTGGATGTGCATCTGCCATCCAACGGGAGACAGTAATTTTTTGTCACCTTCTGTAAATACGTGGAAGGCAAACGGGCTCAGGCCTTTCCCAAAGCCGTGATTGCAATCCCCCGGGGAGACTCATTTTCAAATGATCTTGTTAGACATTGTTAGGAATTGATATATTTGCATAGCATGAATGTTAAAACTCAGAAAGAACTCAAATGCCAATTAGAACCACGGCGGTTTTTTTTCCGCCCCTCATTAATCAGTCATAAAAGAGCAGCTCCAGGTGTTTTTCCCCGACTGAACGCCGGCAGAACTCTAGCATTATTAATCTTGATGACCCAAGTGCCATCACCATACGCAGATTTCAGGGAAGTGATGGAAGACTGGGAAGACGAGAGGCGTAAGTGCAGCCATGGATCATTCCCAGGGCCTGGGGAGCACCGCTGGGATAACCCTGCTGGGATAACCCTGCTGGGATAACACAGCCTTGGAATGCAGCAGTCAGGGATAACCTTACACTCTGCATAAAATCAGCAACAAAACCTGGGATTTTGTTTCAGAAAACAGCGAGGAAGCAATGAGTCAAGCAAGACTGGGCTGAGACATGCTTGTGCCGATGTTCCAAGGCAAGGAATGCTGCACTCAGGTGAGGGGAATGCCATCGGGAGAGTAAAAGGCATCACAAATCAGACACGCAGGTGGGTTGGGTTGTGGCACCTGGCACAGCAGGCAGGATCTCTGCTGAGTCTTGGCATCTGGGCACCCAGAGTTTGCTGGCTGGGGCCGAATTCCCTCTTTTGGCATCTCTTGTTTTCCTTGCTGGGCTTCGAACGGCACAGCCCACGGCGGAGTCGTTCCACGGCGGCTCAGCCTCGGTGGGCACCGGTGATGGAGAGAAGGACCTTGGAAATGAGCAGGGCATGGGGGCAGCCCCTGTGCCAGCAGGCACCGAGGCACATCCCAGCCTGCAGGCAGTCAGAAGGACAGCGCCAGGCTGTTCTGAGCCCTCGCAGGAGGAATTCAATCAGCTTCACGGTGATTAATTACCCAGCCATAGCCTCAGGTGCAGCAGTCCCCTGGGGCAGGATGGGGCAGAGGCGCAGCCCTCGCCTGGCCTCCCACCCGGGAATAAAACCTGCATGGGATCAGCTGTAATTAGCAGCACCCAATTATATATCCCTCTACAAATGATGATGAAAAAGCAAAAACCCCGAACTAAAAATATCTCCCCTGGGAGAAGCGTGGCCAGTGTTTAAGCTGATAAGACAGAGAGCGAGGAAGAAGATGAAGCAGCAAACTGTCCTTCCACTTAAAAGGTAGGGCTTCAGATATGCAGATTTTCAATAAGCTTTTGAAATTCTCTAATAAAAATACTGTTAAATATTAATTGTATTGCTATTTATAAATCTATACATAATTAATAGGAAAAATTAATGGAGCAAGGATCGGTTAAGAACTGTCTTCTAAATATTTGAATAGTGAAACATAATTATGTTTTGATGTGAAAATGTCAGGAATACACTGAAGTGTTTTTCTATTATTGAAATGAGTGAAACTTGCTGGGAACTGTAGCCCTGGGAAGGGGCTGTTTCACCTTGTTCCACTTCACCCGCAGAGTTTTTGTGCACTTTGCTGCCTCGGGACAGTGAATGCCACCGAAAGAGGGAAGTGTTGACACAACAAATTGAGGTTCTCCCTATTTCAGGCTACAAACACCATCACGACCCAGCTGGAGACCCCCTGGGAAATGGTGAGGAGCAGCACCATCCTGACAGAGAGGGGACAAAGGCACAGCAGTGGCCAAGGACAGACCGCACGCGGCGTGGGAACCTCATGGAGATATCCAAAACACTTGGCTGCTTTGCCTCCTTTTGGGGAGATTTCATGGGAAAGAGATGCCAGGCTGTTTCCTCTGAAATTTGGAATTTTTGGAATTTTTCCTCTGCTGCATTTGGAGTGAAAATGGGGTGGAACAACCAAGGAGGGGCAGGAGAGACGGAGGGAAGTGCTCAATGTGATGCCAGACTTGGGCAGCTGCTGAGACCTGGAGCAGGGTTTCCTGGGCTCCCCGGGAGCATTTTTGGGACTTTTTGGGCAGATGCTGCACTCACCACCCAGTGGCTCATCCCTGGGCAAGATGAGGGTGCAGCTGCCTGTGGCATCTCCAGAGTGCACCCACAGTCCCGCTCCACGTGTTTGGAAGGACTTTGCACTTAAAGCAACACAAATCACACGTTTTCCTTTACAGGAGAACACAGTACAAGCTTTTGCACTTAGTCAAAAGGCTTTTTTACCTTAAAAGTGCGATTTGCTTCAAGGGAACAATGAATTCCAAATAAGTTTTATTTCCAAATAGCCTTATATGCCGGCTTGCTTTGTCCTGAAAAACTCCTGCTCGGTTCTGTTCCCTGCTTTCGTGTTTGCTGATGAATGGGGTCGTTGAGAGATGGCTGGGATGGAGGGCAAGACTTAGCCAGGCTCTCTGGCCCGGCCCTGGCTTGCAGCAGGGGAAGAACCCTGGCCAAGGAGATGGAAGCTTGGGCCCTCCTGCTAGGGAAACAGCATCTGTGAAAGTCTGATCCAGCTGAAATCTGAGCATTCAGAATTCTGCCTCCATCCTGGCATCGGATCCGTCGTGGTGCTGGAGTCTTCACCCTGTGCCTGCTCCCAGCCCCTGCCCCTCTGGCTGTGATTTTGGCTCCTTGGGGACTCCCACACCAGCACAGCAGACGGAGCCCCCCTTGCCATGGCATGAGGGCAGGGCCACAGGGGCCATCTGTCACTCCTGTGGCACCAGGAGCTCATCTGTGAATGTTCCAGAGGTGTCACACAGCCCGACAAACCCGGCGCTGTGAAGAATGCGGCATAAAACACAAGGAATTTAGCAGAGCATGTGAAAGATGTTACAAACCCATAAATTTCCCCCTAATGCAATCCTTATGCAGATCTGGGCACAGGGCTGGGCCCTCTCTGCCATCGCTCACCCTGACAAATGAAACTTTCCCAAACTTTTGCACATGAGGGAAAGGTTTGCAGTTTGGTTTCTCAGTTTGCTTGTTTTTAAATGTGTTACATGAGTGATTATGTCTCAAACAAAATGCTTCAAAGGCCTTCTGACTTTCTGGAAGATTCATGGCACAGCTTCCCCATGTTTTTTGAAGAGGAAAGTACATTTATTTATTGCACTTTAAGGGAGAGATAGTATCTCTCAGCCAATTCCCTAAAACAGCTCTGCTGTCCTAAGGCACTTACCGAGTATTGCTCTGCTCAGCTAATATATTACTATATAAAAAAGGAACAAATGACCTTAAAATTCGGACATCTGTCTCTGATGGGTTTCTCTGTGGTTCTCAGAAAGAAGTAACAGAGACAGACCTCCCTCAGGCCTGTGCAGAAAGCAGGAGCTATTCTGGCTGTCCTGCTGCTCCTGCCAAAAATCTTTGGCTGGAGCAGTGCCTGAGCATCTCTGTGTCAGCACAGGGAGAGGTGCCCTCTGCAAGGACCTGGCCCAAAGCAGGATTTTCTTCACGACTTTGTGGACTCGGAACTTGCCCCATCCCTGGGCTCTGCCCCACGTGAGGCTTGGGGACACGGTCACAGCACCTGGTGGGAGGTGAGCGGTGGCTCCCAGATGTCCCTGTGCTCACACCCTGCTCACCTGGGTTTGGACACGGTGAGCATCCCCAGGTCCCTGCAGGCACTTCCCTTTTGGTGGGGGATGCTGAGGGCGCTGAGCCCGAGCGATGCACCAAGATCCTGCTGCTTGAAGGTGGAGATGAATCCCGAGGCAGCACACGAGCTGTGCCCGGCCACCACGCTGTGTCACAGCTGGTCCCTGCAGTCCCGGGCTGAGCATCTGCCCAGTGCCATCCCCCTGGCAGGGCCCTGAGCTGAGTGGGCACACGCTGTGCCACAGCCTGCAGCCCGAGCTGCTGCTGGAGGCAGCGATAACCCCTCTGTCCTTCTGATCTCCCCCCATTCTCCCTCCCAATGTTGCAGGCGATCAAAAACGGGCAACAAACGAGCAGTCAGCATTTGTGCTCGAGATGTATTTAAAAAGGTTAAAGCAAAACAGATCAAAATATCCTTTATTCTACAGCCTTTTCCCCAAAGTAACACGTTAGCCCTAAGGTAAAAATCAATGTTCAAAGCCTGTACCAATTTTCAGAGAGATAAATGCTTTGTTTAACACTTTGCGTCCTCAGCGTGCGTGAGGCGCTGCCGGTGGTTCCCAGTTAATGTCTCTGTACTGGTGAGGTGGTGCTGCAGATTGAGGAGAGAAAGAGCTAAACCAGGCACTTGTGAGAACTCCTTTCACAGCATTTCACACCGATGGCTTTAGAGGATGCCGACACTCGGGGTTTGTCAGCCACATTTCCCCAGGACAAATGCAGGAATTGGGCTTCCATGCCAAATCAAGACTGCACGTCCCCGAGGCTGTGCCAAGAATGCGCTGCCCAGCCCCTGTGTCCCCCTCAGGATCCATACTGGGACCAGCACAGTGCTGGGGCATCGCTGAAACCAAGCACGCACCAGTTCTGATGACCTTCTCAAGTCTTTAAACTCAGACTTGTAAGGAAAAGATTGGGTTTGTCCACAGGAGCCTTTCCGTGTTTGTGAAAGGTCAGTGGGGGATGTGAAACTCGCCATGGAACCACAGTGGTTTGTTCAATTTACAAGCATCATTCGTTTCAGTGCAACCAGAAACTTATTCAGGTCCCTGCCTGCAGCCCTGTCTGCCTCACCAGAGGCCGGGGCGGGATCAGAGCATCACTGCCAGCCCCGAGCCAGTGGGTTGCAAGGCTTCTCATTAGCCCACAGCAGTTTAATTACTCGTTGCATGGATGTCTCCTCAGAGAGAGGACAAGGGGCATGGATTCTCGCTGCTTCTTTCTAAACAAATGCCAGGGGTCTAATTCCTAAATTTTCAGTCATTTTCCTGGTTAGAGGCTGCCTCAAGTGCCAGGGAAAAGCCAGCGATGGGGCAGAGGTTCAGGTGCCTCGTTGACCCTCGCTCTCCACAGTGATCCTGGCAGTGATCCCTGTTCCCATCCCTGCAGAGCTGCTGCTCCTGCAGGCACCGGCTCCTTCCACACAGAAACCTGTGGCCCATCAAACGTGAAGCAATAAAAAATTCCCTCAGCCCACAAACACCTTCCCCTGTCAGCTGGGCATTTTCTGAGCTAAAAGGGCTTTTTTCTTCCTTGATGGATCCCTAGAACGATAATTGAACGATTTGCTGTAATAAAAAGTTAAATTGCATAAAATTAATATTGATCCAAATTAAACCATTTGTCTCCCTTCCCTTTTTCGGCTCCACAAACACGATTATTGCTTTGGCTGTTACAAACCAAATACAATCACAAGTTGCAGTCACAGCTTGTTTTCTGCCCTTTGCTCCCCCTCCCCAGCTCCCTCCTCTTCCAGGGGAGAAGGCAGAAGATGGGCCAGCACCTTTTGGATCTTGCCGAGCACCAGGATGCCTCTGTGGCCCTGGCCAGGCTGTGGCACATGCTCCAACCTCAAATGTTTGCAGGAGGGACCACAGAGGACAAGGAAAGGAGGAAATACCCCAATGACAGACATCAGAGCCAGTTCCCTCCTGTTTTCTCTTCCCCTCCACCATTTTCTCATAATTGGAAAGGAAGGAAGGAGCTATAAATACCTCTGGAAATTAAAAGGAGCATGTACAGTCTTGGCAGAGAGGGAGAATATCTGGAGGGTCTCAGCTCCTCTCCCCTACACCTACTGGCAAGTGTTTACTTTGAAATTTTTCATTTGTCTCCTCTGGGAGTACAGGCAAAACAATATTTGACAGCCCGGGAAAACTGCGGTTTCTATGGAGCCAGGGATGAAAATCTGGCTTTTCTGGATGAAAAGCAGGCGCAGGAAAGCAGGGTCTTAAACACGAGAGAGCCTCTGCAGTGGGATGTGGGAAGAGATGCCCCCACGGCCTGCAGTGAGCCTCAGAGCAGGGATACGTTCCTGGAGCTGGTGAATGGAGCCAGATTCCCAATGTCCACCTGCAGGTGGACACAGCACCGGAATTCCCAGCATCCACAGTGCCACACAGAATCCCCATGGCATTGCCCAGACAAACCCGGGGTTCCCTGGAAACTCCTCTGGCTGCCATCCCCATCCCCAGGACCAGCTCAAGGCAAAAAAAAACCCAAAACCTTCCCTCCACAGGCCAAGGAGCTGCTGCTCACTGGCTCTGGGACATCACTGCTGGACCCAGAATGTGCTGGGGCAGAGTAAAGCAGAGGGAAATCCAGGCTTGCCTGTGTGGGAAACACATTTTCTCTGCATCTGGGCTTGTTCCAGAGCAAGTCCCTGAGTGCAGGGCTGCTTGCCAGGCCCAGACCCCAGCCTGGGAGGCAGAGGAAGTTCATGGGACTAGAGAGGTTTCAAACCAAACATTCCTGGCTCAGGGAAGCAGGGCTGTTCCCACAGAGCCATTCCAAACCAGCTCCAATGCCAAACAGGTTTATTCTGTAAACTTTGCAGATGCGGAGGCAGGGCAGAGTTACTGAAATGGCTCTCACTGGGCAGGTTTGGGGCTAAGCTGCCGTGTAAAACTCCAAGGAAATATTCGAGGTGAGCAGCAGGGGCCAAACTCTGCCAGAACTCAGCCCAGAGCATCGCACGGGACCAGGGAGGGAAACCGACTGTGGTTCCTGGTGTGCTGCCTTTACCAGGAGCAGGGAGGAAGCAAAGGAAAGGGAAAGGCAATTGTACATTCAGCACAACCCCAGGCTGTTCTTTCACCACGTTCAGCTGAGCTTTACAGTGCTTAATTTAAAGTGCTGTTCCGTGTGGGAAACTCATAAAACAACACGATCCATATTTATTATCTCTTGATGATTCCGACTGAAATCTTCCCGTTTGGTGAGATTAGGGGAAGGGAGGAAAGGCTCGTGCTGCTGTGCCAGCCCTGCCAGAGGGTCGCACACGGGTCTGCAGACAGCCCATGCTCACTGCTGTGCTCAGCCACCTGCACAAGGAAAAGGCTGCCCTTGCCAACATCTGCCTCGTGCCCCTTATCTCCCACTCCTTCCCCTCCAGGAAAACGCAAACCAGCACCTCACAAAGCCTTGGAGAAAGGCTTTTGAGCTGCTAGGTAGAGCCCAGCAGCTTAAGCTGCCCTTTTCCCTGGGAATGCACCGTGAGCAGCTCCCCCAGTCCTGCCCGAGCCTCTCCAGCCGAGCTCCGCTCCTGCCTATTCTCCGATGCCTTGTTGTCCTCCAAAGTGAACATGAATTGCTGCCAGCTCAAATTAGCATCTTCTCACACTCGGCCAACTGAGCTGCTGAAGGAGGAGAAGGAGTCAGGATCTTCCAGCCTGTCGAGTCTGTTCAGCTTGTGTTACACACCGCCCGACTGCTGGATGGGGGAGAGAGCCTTTGGAACCTGGGTCTCTCCATCTCTCCTCAGATGGGAACCCGGCTCTTCCCAGACAAACCATGGAGTAAACCTCCTGCACGGGAACCTCAGGCAAGGCTCTGAGGAGATTAAACATTGCCCACAAGACAGAGAAGCAGCAGCAGTTGAGCCAAAGGTAGCGAGGGCAGGGTTTCAGCAGGAGATGCCAGGGATGGTTATAAAACTGCAAACCAACCACCCAAACCAACCTCCAGCAACAAACTGGCCCCAGAAACAGCTCAGTGATCAATAACTGGGCACAGCAGCAGTTCCTGTAGAACATCCTGGAAATTCCTTGTGCAGGAGTTGGGGAAGAGGGGAATCCCTCTTGCATTTCTTTGGAAACACAAATAACTCCAGTGACTGAGCTGGGTGAGGAAAACCTTTCACACGGGCCACTGGTTATTTGGTCGGGTGTGGTGGATTGCACAGCTTTGGTGTCTGACTGCCACGCATGACACCCCTCTGGAATGGCACTTGGCTGCCAAAAAAATTAACAGGAGACGAAAAAAATCCCAGCTCAGTCCAGATACTTTTGCCTGGTTATTTTTGATTGTCCTCCCGGTCTGCTGGCAGACCCTGTGGAGGAGGATAGGCTTTTTATTGACCAGATAGCAGTGGCTGAAATCTCTCTGAAAATGCACATTAAAGGAATTTTAAAATCGAGATTATCTCTGTGAGTAGTCCTTAATGACTCCTTCGCAGCTGTTACAATGCTTATGTAAATATTGCCAGTGAATATTTAAGGCTCTATTACAGAGAAATTTACTGTGCTGTCCATAATTGAATCTCTCCATAAATCCCACTGCTCAGGTTGGCTCTCTGGAACACAACCACTGCCTCCCTGTTCAGCTCAGCCTCGGGATCCTCCCCTCCACAATCCTTATGTGGTTGTGGATATGATGCTGGCAGCATTCTCGGAGAGACACAAGTCTCTGGAGGGGACCTGCACCCCAACTCCAGCAACTTCAAAATGTAGAAATAATGCTCAAGTAGGGGAAACAAGTTGAACTAGGAAGATGTAACCAAATGTGATCGAATTCAGTATAAATTAGTATTCCAGGTGGGAGCAGTACACGTGTATGTATGCACAACTGCCATCAGCTCTTTTGTTCTGAAGCTGGAGGAGCATGAAAACAGAAACCTGTCTCCTATCCGAGCTCAAACCTGCCAGAAGTAGCTGAGACATGAGAAGAGGCTTTGGCATTTCTCTGGGCTCACGAAGAGAAAGCCAAATTAATTCAGATTCATCTGCACTTGAAAAGCCACTTCTCTGCAGGATTGGAGCAGCAGATGGATGGAGAACAGGAGCACCACGATCTTCCAGAGCATCTCCCACCACCCAGCATCGCAGTGCCCAGGACAGGAGCTGAACCAAGAGCAGAGACACAGAAATTCCAGCATTTCCCAGAACGCTTTAAAAGATCATTACAATAAACTGAACAAGAAGCAGCACCAGATGAAGTTCTCTGAACCAGACGGGCCTTTTCTTCCCCCTCTCTATTACCAGGTCTCAGTCTGCCCACACACCCCTCTGGTCCCAACCCACAGCCACACACCCCCAGGAGCTTAAAGAGAGGAGGAAACCAAAGACCACAACTAGCTGAACCTTATTTTTTTAATAATTATTATTATTATTGAACATTTACAAGCAAATATAGCATCAGGATCTTAGGAAGATTTAATGGAAAAAATTAATTTTCCTAAACTAATGAAGTACTTGAGCTCCAGGGCAACAACTGCTAATGGTGCTTCTATCTCAGCTGAAGAGGCAAAAAAATTGTGTTTAATAGTAATTTTAAATATAGATTTGAGGTTCTTTCCCATAAATCATGAAGTCAGATAAGGACTGTGCATAATAACTTGTCAGATTACATAAACAAAACTGATTTAAAATACTTTAAAAACCACTTTTATTCCATTTGCAAGGCTGCACGCTTGCGAGGAGACTTCACATCTGCGTGAGCCACCACGCACTTAACCCTTCACCCACGGAAACTCTTCCTATTTAACAGCACCAAACCTGGTCATCACGCAGGCTTTAAAACAGAATTTAAACTGGGTGAACATGAATTTGTCGAGGGAGGGATCCTGGCGGGTTTGCTCAAGGAGAAGAGCTGCTTCCCATGCAGGGGTGATGGGCACCTGCGAGGAGCCAGAGGGGACCCGCAGTGACAGCAGCCCAGCCAGACACCAGGAGATGTCCCAGGAGATCCTGGAGTTAAAAGCAGCCAAAACCTCTGCTGGCAGCTCAGGGCTGCTTCCCCCCAGGTTTCCAGCCCCAGCAGCCTCCCAGTGCCTGCTGACAGGAGCGTTGTCCCCCCGCCACGAGCCCTGCGTGTCAGGGAAATGCAGCATCCATCAGTTTTATTCCCTGCGTGCCACCCTGAGACACCTCTCAGCTGCTGCTGTGCTGAGCTATTACCCTGAGTGTAAATAATGGCCCGTGCTGTCCCACTCCTTTACAACAGGTAGTTTTTTAATGCTTCCCTCCTTGAATCCCTGCTCCCCCGAGGATCAGGATGCCCCAGGCTGCCGCGTCAGCAGAGCAAAGCCCGCCGGCCCAGCATCTCCAGGGCTTTCACTGAGGGAGCAAATGCCCCTCTCTGATACACTGAAAACGTCAAAATGATCATTAACATCCTCCCTGAACCTCTGCTCCCTTCAGGAAAGGGATGCCAGGGGGAAAAAACCTCACTGGTGAAACCTGAATTAGCACTTCAGGGTGTGCTGACAGGTACTGGGGGATTTGTACCATGAGCCCTCCAAGCTGATCATCTTCTGGCCTTGGGCCATCCCTAAATCCCCACTGCCAGGACAACCACCCATCCCCAGCTTGAGGGGCTATTGATTGCCATGAATTACCAGCAGTTTGTGTGGAACTGAACATTGCTGTGAGGGAATGCCTGGGTTGAAGCAGTGGCTTACAATGAACCCTCTGGCCCTGGCCAAGGAGCCCGTGCATGGAGGGAGCAGGGCCAGCAGAACCACCTTCAGGGGCTGGTGGGAGCTGGGACTCCTCGGAAAGCCCAAAACTCTTCCCTTCTCCAGAGCAAGCAGAGGGACCAAATATCTCCATCCCAAATGCCCTACCCCCTTTTCAGTGCTTTATGAACTTTTTATCCAGCTGTAAAATTTCTAATTATCTGAGGTAACTAACCAACGCTGCATGAACTCAAACCGAGACTATTCTAGTAAAATACATAATTAAAAATTTCTGCTGTGCCGGTTCCTTCCCCCAGTTACATAAATTACTGTGCAGGGTGCAGCACCAGGGCTGGGACCCCAGTTTGATGATCCTGATTGTGGTAAATGCCAGGACCAGGAGGAAGGAGCTGCACCCTGCCCTTGCCCCCACTGCAGCAGCACCGACCCTCCCGGCCAGCATTCCCAACTCTCCCAGCCATCATTCCCTGCTCTCTCCATCTGCACTTGCTTTGGAGAGCCACAAGCCCTGGGAGCCCCAGGCTGCAGCCAGGAGCAGGCTCAGCTGGCAGAGGTGGCACCGGAATTAGAGCAAAGCACATCCTCAGCTCGCCCCTCCTCAGAATCCACTCTGGGAAATGTTCTTCTGTGAGGAGCCAGCAGCAGCTGGAGACTGACGGTTTGGAAAGCCACGAAGAGGAGAGGCCGTGGCAGGGAGAAGCTGATGCTCCCAGCTGCTCCGGGCTGTGCATGTCCCAGCTGCTGGGACCTCAGCCTTTGCATCTTACCGACCGTGGGGAAACTTCGGCGTCTCCTCGAGCTGTGCCAGAAAACCTGATATTCCTCCTAATGATTCACCTGCCTCCACACTGCATCAAAGACATCAAGTGGGTCTCATAGCAACTGCCAGATTAGCACATCTCCCCAAGCCAGGCTTATCACTGCGAGCGGGAGGGCTGGAAGGGAATGTGTGTGATGCCAGCTGGGAAACAGGAGCAATTCCCCCGGCTGCTACATCCCTGCCAGGGATGAGCTGCCACCGGGCCCCTGGAAGGGACAAGCACGGGCTGAGCCCCAGGCAGCACTGGCTCCTTGCCTGGCTCTTAAATAACCTCTCCCCCAGCACAATCGAGCCTGGGAGGCTCCTGCCCCACAGGCAGTTGTTTTCCTGCACACCCACCTGTGAGAGGAGCTGAATTTCAGAGCTCTGCTTTGGCTCAGCTGTGTTCAGCCGTAGCCTCTGGCACATCCATGTGTGCCATGCTCACGATTCCCTCAGCTTCCCACAGACCATGGGAGCAGGGAGAGGGTCTGCAGCAGCTTCCTGTGCTTGTGTCCATGCTCCATGTGCACTTGTGTTTGGTGTGGGAGTGCCGACAGCAGATGTCAGCACCTTTAAGCTGCAGGAGGGATTTAGAGCCACAGAGTCACAGACTGGTTTGGGTTGGGAGGGACCTTGAAGTTCATCTTGTTCCAACCCCCTGCCATGGGCAGGGACACCTCCCATGAAAACAGGTTGTTCCATGGCTCCTTTTACTCCAAGGAACAGCCCCAGCCTGTTGGAAAGCCTGGCTGGAAGTGCTGGTGGGAGAGGGAGGCCCAGCCACGCTAAATGCTCCTGGCAGAGAACACGCGGGTGGACAAGCGCATCCAACTCCCCTCCAAATCCATTTCAGATCAAAGGCTCTTTATTCTGCCTAATTCCAAAGATTCCTCCTGCCTTCCCAGTCCAACTGAAGGACTTCCCAAGCACAGCCCTAATCCTGCTGCTGCCCCAGCACTGTGTGGGGCTGCCTGTGGGTGTCACGAGTCCCATCTCCTTGGCAGTACCGTGGCAAGAGGGGACAAGTCCAGAGCAGTCCAGACAGCTTCTGTGGCTTTTTTTTTGGAAAGGGCTGTGGAAATCCTGTCCTTTGGGTCTCACTGCTGCTGCTTTACCAGAGCATTTCCAGCCTCTCCTTCATCTCTGGATTTACCCTGCTATCCATAGGGATGCCAGGGAGCGTGGCAGGACCTTGTGACCCCACGCCTGTCGTGCCACAGCCCTGGGGATTTTGCTTGCCAGGGCAGCTGGATACGGAGACATCTCCAGTGGGGGTGTTTAACAGCTCCTCACAACAGATTATTGGAGGGTGCTTTAAACCCCAGGGCGATTATCTGAGCCTAATTTTCCGTTCCAGCCCCTAACATTTCAATTTCCCCCTTCACTGATCTCTGGCTTTAATGGCTCTCCCAAACTTTCCTCAAGTTGAGAAGTGCCCATTTGGTGTTCCTGCTGCATCCTACCGATGCCTCATCTCCTTTCTTTCTCCTACCCCTTTCCCTTTTCTCATCCTCCTCACCTTGAAAACACAGCCTCAATGTCCTCACTTTCCCTGGGAACTGCGGCACTGGCCCTGCCCCTGCTGGGGCCGCTGCATTTCCCCTCTTGGCTCCCTCACATGGGGCTGCAGCTGGACCCTGGGAAGGAATTTCATGGAGCTTGGGAACCTTCGCTTCCCCTTTTCTTTCCTCTCTTTGCAAGCCAGGCTGGAGCTGACACTCCGTGTCGCTCCGGCGGGACTGAGGGTGGTGCTTGGCTGCCAAACGGCTCCAAATCCATTCACCGGGGCCCAGCAACCCCCGGTGGTCTCCAGTGGCTCCGGGGGCTCTCGTCCCCGTGCTTTGTCTGCTCACTCCGTGTCCCCAGCGCTTTTGGCCGGCTGCCACCAGCGAGGCTGCACTGTCCGGTCTCTTCCCAGCCCCCTGGGGATAGGATGCTACCGGGCTTTGGCTGCTGCTGCTCGGTGTCACTCAGCTGTCACTGCCTTTGTCCCTGCCAGCAGGCTGCCTCCCCGGAGAGGGGCTTGCTCACCCACTCCCAGCCTCCCTGGCACCAAGCAGTGCTGTGGGCTCAGGAGAGGGTTTTGTTGGCCTCTTGGCTGCTTCTTCTCCCATCCTGCGGAGCGGTTCCTCAGGCAGAGCCGGCTCTGGGATGTGTGCACAGCCCAGCACTGCTCTGCCCTCCCCTCTGCACAAGGAGAGACCTCAGTGCCTTTGGGAGTCAATTATTCGAAGCCAAACAGTTCTGAAACCTGTCAACACTCAGGGAAAAGGTTTTAGTGGCATTTAAACTATTAGTCCTGGCACCTGGTTTTCAGCCATGCTCTCTGCTGGACTTGGAAAAATGCTGGTGGGACAAGGGACACTGAGCCAGCTTCTTCCCAGGCAATGTGGGACACGCAGCCACAGCAAAGCTCCAGCACGCCAGTGTCTGCCGAGGATGGCCAGGTTTTGAGGGTTCCTGTCTCCTAAACCCCTGGGAGAATGCCAGGGCAAATATACCAGCCCGAGCACTAACAGCCTCCAGGGATGCAGAATTGTTTAAGCCAAGAGGCTCTTGGGGCTGATTGAAAGCAAATTGGTGAATGTGGGGCTTTCTCTCTCCCAGGGCTGAGCACGGCTAACTGCTCCAATGGACAGCTTTATGGACTGTTACACGGATATGGCTCTTCCCATGGCTTCACAGACCCATTTCACAAATGGTGCTGGCTGCAAGCCACTGCTCTGTGCCGAGCTGCTGCTTGGGACATCGTCGCGGAGGCTGAAGAGACGAGAAGGAAAACACGGATGAGAAACAGATAGGGAAAAACAAATGTCAAGCTGTGCTTTTTATAGTGCGAGGGCAGAGTACTGGCTGGGCTTTTAAGTAGAGAAGGATGTGCTGGTAATTGGGAAGGCGCTGGGGGAGGGTGGCAGCCTGGATCCTGTACCTGCAAGCGCTCAGGACCCCTGGCCAGCCAGCCCTGGGCTGGGATGTTGCACTCTGCCCAAACTGAACCTGGCTGAAACCAAAGGCACTGTGTCCCTCCCAGTGCAGCCCAGACAGGGGCCAGTCCTGACCACCCCAGTCACAGAGCCTGCCAGGCTGGAGAGAGGAGACTCAGAGGAAAGGACTGAGCTGGACCCCAGTTTTCAGGCAGGGTTGGCCCCGTGTCACCACAAGCAGAGCAGTCCTCTGGGTTAGCAGAGTGCTTGGAAACACTCATGGGCAGCCAGAGGCTCAATTAGTGTTGCTTAACTGTTGCTTTTTCCGGGAAAATAAAGCCCCAAGGGCACGTGTGGCCATACCTGTTAGTGCTGTCCATCGGACACACCAGACGATGTGCTCTCACCAGTAAATCCTGTGATCTATTCCTAAACACCGCATTATCGAAGGCCAGAACGAGTATCAGGCAGAGAAATCAACTGTTCCCTGATCTAAGCCGACTGGAATCAATTGCTGCAGGGGGAAAGTGCGGTCAGCCACCTCAGAGCCCTCTGACAGGTCAATAAATACACCTGAGAGGACACGCTAGCCCACGGAGGTGGACGTGTTTCCCCTGGCATTGCTGCTTGAGCGACGCCCTGCTGTGCCCCGGTGCTGCTGACCTGGGTCTCACACGGGCTCCACACAGGGCTTCACACCAGGATGTCACCTTGCCCCCAAGTGCCACCAGGGCTTTTGCTCCTGCCCCTCCTGCACTGGTGCTGCTGTGGCAGAGGCGAGGAGCCGGCTCCCAGGACACCCACCACCACCAGCTCCCGCCTCCGTCCTCTGCGCCAGTCACAGCACTTATTCACGCTTGAAAATTTGCAAGGGAAAGATAATAAACCCCCCAAGAAAGTCTGTCCCTGTTTTGGCCTGACAAGGAACTAAGATAAATGTCAGTTTTCAGTTAATATCATGCTCGGAAGATGAGCAGGAACAGCGGGGATTTCGTTCTGGTACGTTTATTAAACACACAGAGACATGTCAGTGCTGGCAGAGCCAAGCAGGTCCCGCAGCCCTGGGGCTCAGTCCCTGCCAGCATCAGAAATACCCACGATTAGATCCAATACAAGCCTGGCATTTGAAACCTGGGAATTGCATCCACATGTTCTTCCCGAGGCCTCGGGAGAAGTCCTACTGGAAAGCCAGTCCACAGCACAAGCCATGGGCAGCCGCCTCAGTGCCCATTCCAGGTGGGCATGTGGAGACTGTGGGCTGAGCCTACCGTGGGCTGAGCCCACCGTGGGCTGAGCCCAGCATGGACAAGCCCCACCACAGACAGAGCCCACCGCGGGCTGTGCCCACGTGTGCCATGCAGGTCTCCTCCACTGCAGCATCCTCGGGGCTCTTCCTCCCCGAGCCCTCCTGCCATAACTCATCTCTGCTGAGAGGCGTCGCTGCCTTGAACTGCTTATTAGCACAAATTGCCAGGCAGTAACAAACTGCTCTCTCAGTGCTCGTCACTCACCGCGGCCAAGGGCGGCGATGGAGCCGGGCACGCCGGCAGCTCGCTCTGCCACAGGGCCCACGGGCTGCCTCAGCAACGACAGCAGTGGTGAACCCTCCTTTCTGCAGCAGGACTTATTGATGGGTCAGTTAATTCCAATTTTAATGGAAGGTTTTGTTGAAACGTGCGTGGGCCATGCCATCCGCCAGGAGCTGGATGCATGCTGGGGGCTGGTACCTGTCTGGGGAGGGGGAAACAGGGAGTAGGGATGAGCTGCTGGACAACCTTATCCATCAGTGTTCCCTCTGCTTTGCTGCAGAGTCGCTCTGCCTGCCACCACAGGCACCTACATGTGGCCCCCCATTCCTGTCCCCCATCCCCATGGGGTCCTCAGGGCACTCAGAGGGTGGAGAGTGTGGGGATCTTGGAGACCCATCAGCTGGGATGATGTACTTACACTTTTAATATGAAATAGCACTTGATATAGAACAGTTCCAGCATTTATTGAACCAAAGTGCCTTCCGCTGCTTCGGTGCGGAGCCCTGAAGCCTGTCCTGGATGATTTAAGAATGATCCATCTGGAAAATGATGCAGACAATTTGTTACATCCAGCCAGAGAGCCATAGAAACCACCATAACAAGCTTAAATGATTTCAGCATCACTACATCATCCAGCCCCAGCCAATCTTCCTCAGAGCTACTGCCGAGCTGGGGTTGCCCATCCTGCGTGGCTCCTCTTCCTGAAGTTGATGCTGCTCCTGCAGCCCATCCCAGTGCTGGATCCAGACTTCTAGTCAATGTTTTGTGGGACATGGGGGACCCCTTTCCACCTTCCCACTGCTTGTCTCATCCCCCTGCCCTCCCAAATCCCTATTTTCAGACAAGAAGCTCCGAGCAGCTCCCAAACTCTCCCGGTGGGCTCCTCCGGCTGCCGGCAGCACGGGTGCCTGTTGATGGTAACCACCTCGCCCTGGGTAAATCAGGGCTTCGGTTTTCAAAATAGCGTGTTGATTGAAGCTTAAAATATCCCCAGCAATTACTTCGCCCCGGTATAATTATAATAATTAAACTTGGATAATGCTTAGTCCTACTTTTTACCAGCACTGTGTGCTGCGGCACCAGTGTGTGGTGTTTTGTCTCCAGCCTCATTTTCCAGCCTCGCCCCGCCGAGCAGCGCTGAAGGGACACGAGCTGGCAGCCTCCAGTGCTGACAAGGGGACGGTGACTCTGTCACGGCCCCTCCAACCCTGGGGACCACTCGTGGCACCGTTTGACCCAGGGCATGGTGTGTGGTGGCCGTGCCCTGACCCTCGCTGCATGGCAGGACGGGCAGCAGGAGGGGATGCTCCCAGCTCCGTGCCGGGGCCATGGATGCTGGAGGGAGTAGGGATGCTGGTTCTTCCCTTTGGCTGCTTGCCTCGTCCCACCCCAATCCCTCTCCCACGGCTCAGCACAATATTTCTCCTCCACGCTCCCAGCAGCGACACTTGGAACAGCTCAGGCTGGTGAGTACGTTTCCGGCTGTGATAAATAGCAGGGAAAGGAATGAGATCCTAACACTGTATTTCATGCCCTGAAATCCCACTTGCATCTGGAAATGAACAGAGTTCTCCGGCTGATATATGCAGCTCTGAGGCCATTCGCATCCTGTTCGCTTGTACACATTGTCTCGGTGATTTAAGCTGGCAATTTGGCCCTAAAATGAAGAGCAGCTCACTTTGTCCCTCCCCATTTTTCTATATATTTTCCTGCAGAACGGAGCTTTTGGAGATAGAGCTGGGCTGGGGCTGGGCATCATCCCTGGTCTTGGTTTTGTGCTGGCCTGGCACGGAGAGCTGTGGAGGGTCCTGGCACTGCGGGAAGGCTGCTGCCACAGCCTGGGAATGCAAGTGGCAGGTGGCTGTGCTGATGTCTGTCTTCCCAGGCCAGCCCTGGACAGGTGGACACCCATAAAGGCTTTTCCTCCTTTCCAGGTCAGAAGTGTTGTGAGGAATGACAGCCATGCTGTCCACAGTGCCCTGGAGGAGGAGGATGCCGTGGGAACACGGGGGGCTATGGGAGCTGTCCCTGCTGCCTGACAAGAGCCCTCCTTGTGCTGCCCAGTCCCCACATCCGTCTGTCCATCTGTCCGTCCATCTGTTGATCAGCACAGCAGCAGGGCTGGCCTGAGTGTGAAGCATTGCCACCTGCCCCACACCCAATGTGCAAACCAGAGCCATCACTTACCAGGGACCTGCTCATGGCCAGGACTCCTCCTTGGGTAAAAGATGCAGCTGGGTGAAGTGATTTCATAGCAGAGCTGTTTAAGACATCATTAGTGATGTTTAATTAACTCCCCGACAGTCCTATTCAATGGCTTCCTTCTTCCAAGCAGCTGTCCCAAGGCACACGGGGTCCCCTCAGAGACCTGGGGGACATTGGGTCAGCCTGGGGACCTGGCACCCTCCTGCCTGTGCCACAGGGCGTGGAGGTGGTGCTGCCATGGCAGAGACTCCAAGGGGATGCACAAGACCCTCTTCCCAGGACGAAGGCTGGGCTATTTCCCAGCTCTCACCCGAGGTGTGCACAGCTGGGGACAGTGGCATGTCCCCGGGGAAGCCTCTGGACTCCTTCTTGCTGAGACTTTGGTCCCCCTGGACACCAAGCCAACCCCGTCCCCTCCCCAGGGCCGCGGCCGCGCGCGGAGGAACCCAGTGACCAGCGGCTGCGCGGTTCTCATATCAGTTTTAATAGCAACATCAGAGTACTAAATATACAGAGGGCAAGGGGACAGGGTGGCATTTACAGTGCTTCCAAATACACGGCTTCCACGGACAGAGACAAATTAAAAACCGCTCGGGAAGAAAAGGTCCTTTTGGCACCGCCCCAGCTCCTGCCGTGGGCGCCTGGGGCAGCCACAATGCCAAAAGGCAACGGCGCTTCCACCGGATGCCTCCCGGTGCAGGATTTTCCCAGGAAAAGAAAGAAGTACTCAGTGATGTAAAACCGGTTACAAAGTAAAACTGTCTTATGTTAGAAAACGGGTTTTGGCAAAATAAAAATAAAGTGTAAACTTCACTGTACATGTCCTATCAAACAAAAAAATAAACCCCTTGGAACCTAAAATAGAAGAATCTGGGTCAGAAATCTGTGCCCTTAGTGTACATTTTTGTGCAACATATACTTTTTTCAAAGTAAATATTATCTCCACTTGTGACACTATTAAAAATGTACCTACAAACGCTGAGAGTAATTCTTAAAAATGTGTGAGAAGCGTTAGATGAGCTCGGGAGACCAAACCCACAGACTTGGAAATGGCGAGGGATTTCTTGCTGGTTTTGAAAAAATCGTGTACAGATTTAATATCTGGTTGAACGAAAATTCCAACCACATTCATCCTGAAATGGGCGGGCTGAGATAGGATAGATATATTTTTGTTCTATTTTATTTTTTAATTTTTTTTTTTACAAAATATATATTATGTGTAGAATATCTACTATTTAACTACCGTTTCAGCTGAACTACCTTCCTTCGCGACAAGCTGCCAGTGGAGAAGAGGTAACCTGAAATCCGTCCCCGCGCCGGCTCTGCCATCGCTGCGGTGACCTCCTGGCAGGCTCGGTGCCCTGGACCCCATGGAGCTCTGGTGCCCCATGGAGCACTGGTGTTCTCTGGAGCACGGCTCCTGCCACCACCACCGGCCGCCCTTTCTCCAGCTGGGAAGACAGAGTGAAGGTAAATGATCGGATCTGGAGAGACGGGCGGCTGCCAGGGCCGGCTCTGCCCGGGGTGCTGTGGGGTGAAGCCGCCCTCGGGGGATCCCGGCTTCCAAAGGTCAGGGGATTGAGGACCAAACCCTGCCCGCCCTACCCGCTGTGCCATGACGTGGGAGCTCGGAGCTGGAGCCCCAAACCAGCTCAGTTTGGTGCGGGACAGAGCCCACTGGTGCTGGTGGCAGCAGCGGCGCTGACTCCTCGGCTCCGTGGGAGTGGCACATCCTGTGGCTCCTGCTCAGGGCTGGCAAGGGATGTGGAGGGAGGAGAGTCCCACATGGCCCTGGGAAGCCTGGGCTTGCTGTAGAGCCCAAGCAGAGCCAACCTCTCCTTGCCATGGGTGGCTTGTCCCATACCACTTTGTCTAGGACAGAGCCGCAAGTGACACAGGGACACTCCATGACACGTCTGGGGGATGTGGCAGCCTCTCGGCTGCCATGGTGTGTTTCTCAGGGGCTACTCAGGGGCTAAGGAATCCGGAAAATGAGCTGAAAAGAAACAAGCAGCAGCGGGCTGAGGGCTTACAGCAAAGCAAAGAGCAAAACTTCTCATTTTTTAAGCTTTCAGGACCTCGGGGTGAGATGATGTGCCCAAAACATGACAAAGCTCCCACAGGAGCATGTCTGAGAACACCACGCTTCCCTGCTTTTCCACGGTGGGAAGATCTACTGAACAGACTATGCCATGGAAATGTGACTTTCTATTTTCACTTCTTTCTTGTTTTTTGGCTTTCATTAATAGGAGGGAATGAAATCACCACAGTTCATTTCTCTTCACTGTGCAAGACCTTGGGACGCCTGGATCCTGCCTCGTACATCACTGCATCAGCAGCTCCATCCCAGCCCTTCCTCCTCCTCCTCCTCCTCTCCCTCCACCACAGCGGCCCAGCATGGATGGGGGGAGGCTTCCTCTGATAAAGTGCAAGTGCTGTTGGTCCTTATAAATAAGGGAAGATTGTGCATCTACTTTTGTTCCCTGGTTCACCGCTCAGCTCCGGGGAGACCAGGACATGTCCTGCTGCAGGCTGTGGGGGAAGCTCATGCAAGTCCTGTCCTCTGAAACCTGTGCCCGTCCTCGGGGTCACAGTGATTCACCTTCCTTCTCTCTCCCTCACACGCACACACACACACACATGCTTTCACCTCCTCTTCCCCAGCTCCACAGGGAATTCCCTGTGAGCCAGGTGCCTCCTCATCACCACTGCCATCATCACCACTGCTTGCACCAGTGCTGCCCGTGCTGCCCTGGCATTCCCCAGCTCTGCCTGACGACTCCCCTGCGGGCAGCAGGTTCCATCCATGCAGAAACACAGAATGCTGCTTCACATGCCCTGGAATGAGGGAGCTGAGATATATTTCTTGTCATACTGCTACCGCGATTACACTGGAATACCTGTGGGAATGAAATAAATAGGAAGATTAAGGGGAGAAGCTCCAGGAACGTGGCTCCAAACTGGCCTGGATGGATTCCCATGAAGTCACAAAGGGAGGAGAGCCTGGGGGCAGGGGATGCACCACTGATATCAGCGTCACAGGGAAGCCCCAGGATGACCTTGGAGCAGTTGCTCAGACTCCACGCTTCCCAAGGACAGACACTCCCCACGTTTCCCAGGAATGGCTGAAGCTTTGAGGGGCCACTGCTCTAGCAAGACACTGTCTCCTCTCCTCCCTGGAGGCATCCAATGCTCTGGAGAGCCGGACATGAGCCACCCAGAAGATACTGCTCTGCCCAGGGGATGGTTGGCTCAAGTCCGCAGGTAATTGTCAGGGCTGGCAAGGAAGACTTCTGTCTGAGGCAGCGTCCAAAAATTCAGGACAAATAATATCCAGACTGTGCAATTCCATGGGAAAAGGACAGAAAAGGACACGGGAACAAGAGACCGCACGCGTGGCTATGCGTAACACCACAGGGTTCTACTTTTTTTTTTTTGTTGTTTTTAAACTGCATGTTCATTATCATAAAGAAAAGGAGCTGAGTAATCGGTGGGGGAGTAGAAACGTGGATCTGGACAATTCTAAAAAACCACTAGTATTTACCAAGGGCAGTTTACAAAAAGAACTGGAGGACTTTGGTCTGATCTCTGCTGTCGTTCCCACCCATTTAACATTGAAGGGACCCGAGAGAGACCCATCCCAGTGTCTGATGTGCAGCGCAGCACGGCAGCACCCGACTCCATGGAAAGACTTGGACAGAGGGTTTAGGGTCAGCACCCACCACCACCACCCACCCCAGCAGGAGCTGGATGGGCATGGACATGTTTCTAGAGCAACACACCAAGCCAGAGCCTGCAGAATTGTGCTTCCCTGGCAAAAATTCCCTTTAAACACTATTAAGTGATCTCCAGGATTGTGGACAGCCGGCTGTGTCTTCTCCTGCCGCAGCAGAGCCAGCCAAGACCAGGAGAACAAAGGAAGGGGCTCTCTTGATCCCACAGCCCCAGGCTGGGGCAGGAGGCAACGAGCTCCTTCCTCTTGTTTCTCACACAGGGCTGAGTAAGCTTTGGTGCTGTGGCCAATTTAGAAGCCATTTTCCAAAACAGCTCCCACACCCCACTCCTAAAATTTGTCTTCTGTGCCAAGAGAGGCCCATCTTTTGGAAGTCCACCCCTAAAATCTGCCCCATCCAGCCCCGAGGTGTCATGCCTAGCATGGTGGAGATCACAGCTCTGTGGACACGGGGCAGGCCCAGGATTTCCAGCTTCTTCCCATCGACCTTGATGATGCATCGGGATACAGAAGCCTGGAAATACCTTCAGCACTGCTTTGGGCTGCCCTCTGGATGGTTTTGGGAAGCTTCTCCTCTGCTTCCCGCCGGCAGCGCAGCCCCGGCTGTCTCCCACCAGGGTCACGTCGCAACGCTGGAAAAGCATTTCCAAAAAGAACCAAAATTATATATATATATGTATACATACATATATATGTCTATACATACACACACACACGTATATATATGTATATATGTCTACCTATATATACACATATAGGTTGACAGGCAAGCTGCCAAAGTAGAAAACATCAGATCACCCAGTTTGCATGATGCGTGTTAAAGAAATGAGACCTTTAGCCCATGACATCTTCTTTAAAAATGAGTATTTAAGATCTTCAAAAATTGCTACAGTACAAAAAGTGTTTGTGTGTGTATATATATATATATATTTTCTCTCTACAGATACCGTATGTATGTACGCGTATGGACCGGAATGGATGACCCCACCAGAAGAGATGCCCCACTCGTCCTCCACAACATTTCCAGGCGTTATTGACTCGGCTCTTTGCAAAGTCTTTGCATCGGTTCATGGCACATAATGGTATTATTGGCACAGGTTCAGAGTCACCGTCCATGGCCGGGCTCCAGGCGCTCATCCTTCCCTTTCCATCCCTTGCTGGTTCCTCCTCCTCCTCCTCCTCCTCCTCCACGGGATTCTTTGCTCGCACACTTTCCTTTCTCTCCTCCCAAAAACGCGCTCCTTGACAACGCAGTTACCTATAGGCGTGTTCATTTTTATAAAAATATATTTGGCCCATAGAACGCTGCTCTTTGAGTCTCCTACTGGTAAACAGAAATGGTAGGTACAGGTAACCCATTATTTTTTTATATTTTTTACAGGTTCACCAATGGAATCCTGTTGAGGACGAGAAGAAAAAAAGAAAGATTAAGTCATGACAGGGAATTGCACCATGTCTTGTGTCACTGCTTGGATGAGCCCCCACAGCCTGGAGGTTTCCTCCTCCTTCCCCCTGGCTGTGGAGCTGCAGGATTCCTGGGGGAGCAGAGCATGGAGGGAGCAGGGTACCAGTGACCTCCTCCTCCTTCTCCACAGCTGCCGGTCTGTGCTGGGGATTGGGAGCACTACTTCTCTTTCCTTGAGGCCTTTTCCAGAGTGGGATTTACTCCAGATCATCCCTGCATTCTGCAGCTTCTCACACTCGGGCCTCGAGCAGTGAGTGCTCTGGCAGACGAGCAGATGATGACAAGCACTAACAAGATTTTCTAAAGTTAAATCTAAAGAATCAATAGGAAATTGGTTAAGCACCAAACCAGAGATCCTATCAAAGTCCTTAAGCTATTTATTTACTGTCTACTGGAAGATGTCTCCTATGCAATCCTGGACCCTCAATGTGAAGACAATCACTCCCCATCATTGGCGTGTGGCCACTTGCTTTACATGTCCGTGACATTTCATGAGCTGGGTGTGCCTGAGCCAGCTGCAAGCAGGTACCTACACCCCGTACAGCAGCGCTCAGGACACACATCCCTAATCCACACATCCCTAATCTGTGCCCTCTGCCTGGCTGGGATCAGCATCCAGAACGTGCCACGCTTTTTGTCCCAAGGTTCTTTCTCTAAAAACCACTATTTTTAAGCAAGATGCCCAATACGCCATCTCCAAGAACAACCCTGAAGTCTTAATTAGCGAGACAGATTTTCCAGAGTCCTTAATCTCCTGTGCCGCGGCTGTGCTGGGACTGCTGCTACTCCTCCGAAGACAAGCCGGGATTTTTTATGATGACTCATTATCTGTTAATGTTAACACAAACCATTTGCTGTTGTTAGGCAGAACGGGGCCAGCGCAGCAGCTGCTGCCGTGTTTGAGCGTGGCATCACCACACAACGCTGTCAGCTCTCACCGCCCTGTGCCAGGGCACGGTCAGGCCGATGTCACCGAACCAGCACAGCTGCCGGGTCCCAAACTGACCCCTCCCTGCCAGCAGTGCTGAGCCTCCCGAGGCTCCGGGTGAGCGCTGGTTAATGCACGATGGCAGGATGCACAATTGGTATTGTATCCCAAATAGCCTCTTTGTGCAAAGTAGGTCAGCGCTTGATCAACCTTACAGATTTTTGTATAATCTCATTCCATGGGGTTTTTCAGTCAAAGAGAGTGGGATTAAGGACAAGAATAATGCGGAATCTCAAACTTCATTTCAGAAAGCCCCAAAGCCAGGATGAAATCAAGTCAAACCACCCACCCTGTGCTGTGGTGCTCGGACAAAGCCACTCAATCTTTGTCACACGTCCCGTGCTGGTCTGCAGAGCGGCGGTGCTCCTGCCTCTGTCTGGGTGCTCCCCCAGCACCACTGGCACCAGGGCAAGGGCACTTTTCCTTCTCATCCCTCCCTGCAGGTAACTCCTGAGAGCTTTCACTGCTCCACTCCTCACCTACCCAGCCTGGGGCCACGCTGCGGCTGCACTGCTACCCCAGGCTGCTGAAGACAGCAGGAGCAGCTGCCGGCGGCCGCTGCCGAGGTGTGACACCCACCGAGGGGGGACATCCACCGAGGTGTGACATCTACCAAGGAGCTGGTGCCCCGGAGGGGCCCGGCCGCCGGCACAGGCAATCTGCTGGAGAGCTCCACCAGCTGCTTGCCACGGGCAGCATCGCCTGCTGTGGGGAGGGACAGTGTCCTGGCGGGGACCATGCCTGCAGCACAGGAGCCCTCCCCATGGCTCCTGTGCTGCAGGAGGAATCTGACCCCAGGAAATAGCTTCAACATCTGCTCCCCGTGTAACTAGATGAGTTTCACCAGGTTTTCTGACACAGCCCTGGTGCTCCCTGCAGCTCTCCGGGCTGGAGATGCTCTGCAGTGCTGTCCCTTACATCTGCTGCCTCAATTGCTCAGCCCAGCCTGATGAGGCTGTTGGCATCACCCAAGGCCAGGGTGCCAGCTGGGCAGCACCATGGTCAGTCCTCACACCAGGCTGATGGACTGTCAGACGTGAAGTTCACATTAAATTCCAACTTGGATCCCAGTGGTCATCTCAACGAAACATCTGCAGCACCTCTGTCCTGCCTTCCCTGTCCTGGGACATGCCACCTGCCTTGTGCCTCCAGCTCTGGCCCCACACCATCAGGAGCACTAATGTGCCAACCAGACAGCTCAGAGCTGTGAAGTCCTGTCAACTAAAATTTGTAAAACACCAGGAGAAAGGGGCTGTGAGGAGAAAGCAGCGTGTAGCCCCTCCAGCCAAAAAGCTGCACAAGCTCCAGAGCATCCTCTGCCTCTGCTGTGGTGCACTGGGTCAACAGCAACTGTCCCCTTCAGGTGACCTTGCTGTGGATGCCAGCCAGGAAACACACGTTCCCCCGGAAGCAGCACAGCCCAAGCAGCTGCATCTCCTTTTCCACCAGCCTTTCCCCTAGAAACAAGAGCTGGAGAGGCTCCTCCATGCCTCCGCTCCTCTGGCGCTTCCCTCCATCCCACTGCTCCTCTGGCACTTGGCAGCTGGTGACAGCACAAGGCAACCACGGTGGCAGGGACAGCCTAGCAGCGAGCTCATCTCAACGCCATCTGCACCTTACGCAGCGGCACACAAAACTTGGAATGCTCACTTCACCTGCGGGATTTCCCACCGGCACCTGGTTTCGAGTGGGACGCGCCACTTGCGCAAGTGTGTCCCAGGAACAGCCAGGTGCAAACACACCCATGCACAGTAAACACGCAGAGACCAGGCAGAACAGGTTTGGGATCAATCTCATTTTGTTATCATTAATGAAACCAAACAGCAGCTTCCAGAATTGCATCTGTAATTGAAGTGCCATTACAGAGCTAATGCTCCAGGTACGAGCCCGATAGATTTTTCCAGAGCGCGTCAATGCGCGTTTTATGGATTCCATGAAAACGGGTCAATGAGAATTTCAAGGATTTAATAAGGTGTAATGAAATGGCTTCAAGCTATTTAAAGAAATCTGTGGAGGTGACCAGGGCACAGTCTTTGGCCCGGGGTTTCACGGGACCTGGGGCAGGAGAGTGGGATCCACACAGGATTCCTACAGTGCTTCGAGCTGCTCCTTCCCTACCTCTGCCTGAGGCATGGAGAGCTGTAGATGGCATTGAGTGTAGCTGGCTTGCTTTATGTGTTATTTCTTTATTTTAATTCACTTTAAGCCAATGGAAAGACATCCCAAACTACAAAACTGAGGGTGGAAAAGGCCCAGTGGGTTATTGCTAAGGCTGGTGCTCCCTGCAGAACTGCACTGCTCATTCTCCAGCTGCCTTCACTCCTGGCACCAGCTCCTGCCTGGGTTCCTTTGCCCTCTGTCCCCGAGACAGTGGCCACAACAAAAGAGTCAGAGAAAAAACATGAGCACGTCAGTGGATGGGGAGTGAGAGCCTTTCACCTTCACCAGTGAAGCTGCTTCAGCCAGAAGAGGCTCTGGGGGGCAGTGGGGCCGTGCCAGACGAAGCCCTGCTCTCTGCCCCACTGCACTGGCACACACCTCACCCGCCCTGTCCAGACACCGCCAGCCTCAGCACGGCCGAGACCATTAACTTTTTATTCCCTTCCATTCTAATCTAATTATATTTCTGTGTTCAATAGCTGTGCATAATGTTAAACAGGCTATTCCGAGTGAGCTGCAGCCAGGGAAGGCTGGAAATTTCATTTACACTGAATATATGATTCATTACAGCAGGGACTTGGGACAGAGCAATTAATCCACCTGAGCACGTGGCTTGAGCGGGCATCACTGCCCAGGGCGAGCTGGCACACACAGACCCCTCAATGCCTTTTCCTGCCACTGCTATCAGCTGTGCCACCTTCAAAAGTGACACAAGGAGGTGGAAATGGCTCAGACCAACTCAACAAAAGAGAATAAAATCCCCAAAGATTGTACTCTTGCAACCAGAACAACATCACTGCACTCCTTCAGTCACAGCAACACCCCAGGTGTGACCGGCTGCTGGGGACTGTGCTCGAAGGGTTGGCTTTGCAGAGCAGCAGGAGGAGGAGGAGGAGGAGGAGAAGGAGGAGGAGAAGGAGGAGGACCCCAGCACCCTTGCAGTGAGCATGGAAGTGTTCATGACAGCAAACATCACCAAATGAGCTTTCAGATACTGACGGAGCGTGCATGCCGGACGTGTGGCGCTCGGACAAGGCTGGCTGTCCATCATGCCACCAGAGGTTAATTACAGATCAGGCCATTTCCCAGCATGGAAATTACTGTGGCTTGTTGAGGTTTTAGAGGTGGGCTGGAACCATGGGATCAGGCTGAAGTTCAAGGCTGCCCCAGGGACCCTTTGTTTTTGAGCCCGTTGTCCATCCCAGTCCCTGCCTGTCAGTGTGGGCCTGTCTGCAATTAACCTCCCTGGAAAAGCCATTTGGCTGCCAGTGCCCCCTCCACGGCAGGAAATGTGTCCAGCCACAGTGATGGAAGTGCAGATGGGAGGATGGCACCCGGCAGGGCTCGATGGGCACAGTGGGGGCACGGGGTGGATGCGGGACGGGTGCGGGGAGCGCGGTACGTACCAGGAAACAGCCCGCTGGCGTCTGCCCTGCCCCCAGAAGTCAAACAGGCTTCGGCCAGTCAGCAGGAGATTTCAAACCATTTCTCAGACACAAAGGCCACGGGAATAAGATGCCGGTCAGAAGAAGAGGGTCTGCAGTGAGCAGAAAGAGGGGCTTGTACACGCTGGTACGTAACACACAGGGTGCAAGCCGGGGCGGCCTGCTGCACAATCAGCTTTTTAGGGGGAAAATATTACATCTCTCTGGAGTGATGCTTTGAGTGGGCCTGGGCTCACCAGGCTGCCTGGAAGTGCTCTGGGATAGAGGGTGCCAGAAAGCACCCCTGGATGGTGGAAAAGCCATGATCCCTGCCAGCCAGAACACAGGCACCCTCTGTCACCTGGCTGGGGTTCACATCAAACCAAGGCTTGTGGGCACCCAACAAAATGGTGTGACAATCCCTGCCAGTTCTCCACCTTCCGAGATCTGAGGAAACCCTGGAACATGCAGATGAGCAGAACCCTGAACACACGCAAGGGATGCTGATTGAAAAGGCATCAATGAAGTTGTTGGCTCCAGGCCTGTCCTTGGGGCAGGCAGACATGGGCTGTGGCTGCCACACATGCCGTAGTTCCTTGAGGCTGCCTGGAGCATCAGCTGCTCATTTTCTCCCTCAAAACTCTGTGCCTGGCTTCCCCTCTATCTTTGATGGGGACACACATTTACCATATGGTTGAAACCACACCAGCACCCAGTGAAATGGCTCTGGAGCCAGCCTGTGGTGTGGGAAACATCGCTCCCAACCGCATCGCTCCCAATCCCGCTCCCGATCCTGCTCCCAATCTCGCTCCCGATCCCCTCCCTCTGGGCAGGCGAGGGGCTGGCAGAGCACGGCCACATCCCTTGGCTGCCAGTGACGCTCCTCGTTAACGCTCCGCCGTTATTCCACAGCAGCCAAACGGTTCATTTGGCTCTCGCCGCCTGCTCCTCCATTAATCACCCGCTCGTTTGCAGCCCGGCAGCTTTGCTGATGCCACTGAGGAGACAGCACGGGCGCTGGGAAAATGGATCCAGTGGCATTTTATGTGCTGGCAGCAGCAGCAGCAGCTGGGAACCGAGCGGAGTGTGGAGCTGAGATCGCCCAGCCCTGCAGGGCCAGGGGCTGCTGAGGTGCCCACCCAGCCTCATCGCCAGGACCGGGGCTCAGGGGCCAGTCCCACACTGAACTACAAGAGGGTGAGCACCCGAGAGGAAGGTGGCTCTGCCAAATGCTCCCAGAACATCACCCCTGAGCACTCAAGCCCCATCACCACAGCAGGACGGTGCTCCCCAGCCCACCGGGAAACCACGGCGCCCACCTCACCTGTTTCCATTGAAGGTTGTTTTATAATCCCCGGGCGAGTGCAACGTGTCCTCTGCGTAGACGGGCACGGGGGTCCGGACGCACTCGTGGGAGCACTGCAGCGTCTCGTTGTAGGCGGTGAAGATGTCGAGGGCGCTGGGCACGCGGGCGGGGGCGAAGTCAGTCAGGTTCTGGCAGCTCTCCTCCTGCTGGTCCAGCTTGCGTTGGTGGCTGTTGCGCCGCGGGCGCCCGCTCTGCGCGCAGCTGGGCGGGGGCAGAGAGAATCAGGCAATCACGGGATGGTCCGGGTTGGAACGGACCTTAAAAACCATCCAGTGCCATCCCCCTGCTATGGGTAGGGACACCTTCCATATCCCAGGATGCTCCAAGATCTGTCCAACCTCGCCTTGGACACTTACAGGGATGGGGCAGCCACAGCTTCTCTGGGCAGCCTGTGCCAGGGCCTCCCCACCCTCACAGGGAAGAAATTTCCCCTAAGACCTAACCTAAGTCTTCCTTCTTTTAGCTAAAAACCATCCCCCTTGTCCCATCCCACTGTCTGCCTGTGTAAAAAGTTGCTCTCCATCATTTTTTAAAGTCTGTTACAGCCTGAAAGGCCAAAGCAGAAGGGACGGGATGCACAGTGTGTCCCTGAAACTTTGGCAAGGGAACTCACATGATTGACCAGTCATTACAGATTGCTCAATACTAGATTAGAATTCAGAAATTCCAATTCCAATTCAGAACTGGAAAGATCAGCCACAAGCAGTCATTTGGCTGGGTGCTTTTTTTTAAGAATCAAATTTACATTTTAGACACAAGCTTTTTCCCATCAGAGGAATTACTTAATGAGTCACACATTTGTACCTGCAGGAAGCAAAAGCCTTTTCTTAAGTGAAAATATGTAGGTGAGAACAATGAAGCGAAACCGTTTCCATTTGGGAGGCACCAACAGGTTGGAACTTCTCAGGATAAATGAGCTCAGGACCTGGTGTGACACAGCAGAGGGACGGCTGGCAGGGCAGCCCTGCTCTCCGGGGGCTCCTCCAGCTCCGGAGGCTTCATCAGGATCTCGTGGCTGCACAACACTTCTGGCTCAGTACGTCAGAGACGAGGAGAACCCCAGCTCGCAGGAGCCGCCCTCAATCAGCCTGGTCCTATTTCAGGGTCTAGACACTGATTTAATTAAGATGCCACTTTTTCCAGATGGGATTGACAGCGCCGCGCAGGATGCTGGAGTTTTGGGAGGTGGCAGCTCCGAGGGCGGTGGCAGCTGGGGATGCCGGCGCTGTCTGCGGAGGGGCGCCCGTGGGGACAGGAGCGTGGGGCTGTGCCCAGAGCGGCGCTGGCCGGGGTGGCAGCATCTGCCAGCAGCGGGGCACTGCTGGCTCCGCTGTGGTTGATGCAACCAGAAGAGACAGCCCTAAAGCAACCGCTGTCTCCCCACGGCACGTGCGCAGGAGCAGCAGCGACAAGAAGGACGCTGGCTTGGCACGCAGCCATCGCTCACCCGTCCTGCCCGAGGGTGACAGGTGCCAGCCAAAGGACAGGGATGGCGACTGTGTCCCTCTCCGGGGAGTACGATGTGGGTCAGCCCGGCCACGGAGCACCTGCAGGCAGCCCGGGGTCACCCAACGAACCGAGGCAGTTTGGTCAGAGTCGAGAAAACTCCCAGGTACTGTTTCTTCACCTGGGACACACCTGGGTGCTGCCCACACTCTGCTGCCGGGGATTTTCTCCGGTGATTTCTCAATTTCACTTACTGTAAATAATTTCTATTCTACACTGATCACTGGATTTATTTTTTCCCCTTCTTGGCTTCAGCAGCAGTTACTGAGCTGTTCTGCCAAGCTGTGGTCAGCCGGATCAATGACTCGTACCGCTTACTGCTGCGACTGGAGACAAATCCCACAAGTGTTTTATAAACCATTTTCCCTGCTCCTTCACTGAAACACTGCGGCAACCAGGGAAGTTTAGTGAATTAAATCCCACTTGAGATACAGGAGGGAGCACCACTGGCTGCTCCCCAAAGCAAGTTCAGCTGTGGGGCCAGAACCTCGGCGCTTTCAGTCGGCTGCTGCGCCGCATTACGGCTTTGCCAAGATGAAGATGCCTCCATAGCCCTGCAAAGGACTTCTTCCCTCACCCCAGTTAGCCAGCAGGCTCCTCATCAACCCGGTGTTGTAATTTCCTGGCTGCAGGAATCGATTTGCTGCAGCACCCACGCAGAGCTCGGCCAGGCCGGAGGGGAGAGCCACCAGCGGGGCCGCGCGGCTGCTCCCCCGGCCCCGAGCTGCAGCCGTGTCGCTACGCCAGCAACGCTGACCTCAAAGTAGGCCAGTTTCCCTGGGAAAATAGGTAAAGTGAGGAGCGCCTGGAGCGAAAGCTAACCTATTTTGCCATACGCCCAGCCACGCTGAGAGAATAAACGGGAGCAAATGAACTGGAGGAGCACAGCAGCGCCCTGGGGGTTGGGGCATGCTTCAAGCCATGGCACCGGAGGGGCTCCGAAGGTGCCCTTCAGACCCTGGGGTCCCAGAGAAGGGCAGGAGGTGCTGCTGCTTCTTGCCAAGCCAGGCTGGGGATTTTAGGAGCAGCATGAAAGCTCCTTAGGGAAGGCAGCGGAGCTGCTGCCGGCACTGGGCAGATCCTGGGGACTCCCGCTGTGGCCCCGCACACGGCTCTGACCTCTCCAGGTGGCATCGGGCTGAGGCACTCGGTCCTGGAGCAGTGGTCTGCACGTGTCCCATGTGAGGCCTGCCCACCCAACCCCGGGCACATGCTGGTCCCCAAAGCCATGGGCCAGGTGGTGCGAGGTGGGGAAGCCGCGGGGGCACAGCCAAACCCTGATGAGCTAACCTCCTTTGGCGGTTTCGGTGTAAACCTCCCATTTTCTCCTGCAATGCCTTTTTCAAAACTGTCCTGGCAGGTGCCACGGGCTTTGGCACCTGCAGCTGGATGGGCACCTCCATCCCCACCCTGTCCCCGTCCCACACCACCCCCCAAACCAAGCAGAGCAGAAGGGACCTTACCAATTTTTTAAGACAAGAGTTGTTATCAGCGCGGCTATGACCATGATGAGGGACACGGTAATAGTGATTATCTGATGAACTGCCAGACCTGCAGACAGAAGAGAAAAGAGAGTGGGGATAGGAACTGAGGGGACCCCGGCAGAGTCCCCCTCCCCACGCAGCCCCTCACCACCCCCTCCCAGCCCTTCCCGGCGCGGGGCCACACACAGCCCCCGGCAGCGGTGCTGCAATCCTCTCTCCTGCCTCACACAAAATAATCTGTAAGCCAGGCTCCTCATTTCCTATCCTCTCAAGTATGTTCCTTGTCAGCCCGAATTAGGCACGAAGAACGGAAGAGAAGTGAAGACGTCTCCCCTCCGGGACGGAAAGGGAGACGAGCGCAGCCTTGCACCGGGTGCGGGATTCACCAGGGATAATAATTACGGCACTGACGGCTGCTCACTTTGCAGGTCGGGTGGGCTCATTTCCCCCTCTTCACCTTCCACGGGGTATCATTTTGGCTCGTGGATCATTCCTAATGAGCAGTTTGGAAACAAAAGCAGCTCGCTGTACACTATGTTTGTGATTTTGTGCTGCCTTACAGTTGCAATTTCATAATGAAATGATTTTTCCTGGCTGCAGCCCAAGGATGTGCTATTTTTCACAAACAGATGTTGCAGCTCCTGATGGATGGTAGTTTTAATAAATAAATAAGTCTTAGAATGACAGGAAAATAAGCAGTTTTATATATATATCTGTATGCATCTGTGGCAAGGACGGTGTCAGTGCCAGGGCCACGGCTCAGCTGGAGCTGGGGGTGCCTGGGGGCCACCGGGCAGCACTGGGGTGGGGAAGGATTCACTCATGGCCCCCGTGCTGGCAGGGTGGGCAGCAGCCGATTCCTGCCAGAGCCAGAGCCATGGTACTCACTCCTCAGCTGCTCCACCTCTGGCTTTCATCTCCCAGGGGAATCCACAGGGGAAATGCCACAGGGCTCCCCACCTCCCACTGGCACCCCACCTCTGGAAGGTGAGGCACGGAGAAAAACTTCTGGCCCACGCTAGGAGTTCCCAGAGGGTGGTGACGATGGCAGCGTGTCCCGACGGGCCCGAGGAGCGCGGTGGCAGCTCGTGCCCACGCGTGCCAGGTCAGGAGTGACGCCCACCCCGGCAGCAGCCAGCCCGGCCGCATCCTGCACGGCAGTCTTGGAGCAGCTCCCAGTGGGACGCTGCTGAAAAAGATAAAAGGAGACTCTAAAAATAAAATCAAACCAGCCCAGTGCCCGATTCCTTTGAAAACAGGAGCGGAGTCAGGGACGAGACCTTCTGCAACACTGGGAGCTGAGGCAGTGGCGGCAGGGCCGAGGGAGAACCTAACGATGCAATTAATCCTTGCATTTACGTAATGGGAAAGGCACAGGCAGAACAGATTGCAGGTGGCTGAGCACTGGGAAGGATGGCAGCTCCTCGGAGCAGGACACATGGATTTTAAGAAAGGCTGGATAATTTTAGACTCCATCACACACATAAGTTGCCATATGTACCGGCACAGCAAAGTTCCTTTGCATCATGTATTAATTCTGCACCAGAAGCCAGAGGGATTTCAAGGGGACAGGAGATCTTTGTCTCAATGGTGGTGATGGACAGAGGGAAGGGACCTGACAGGTGGCCCAGGATGGTTCCCTGGGAAGCCCTATAGCAATACCTGCTGCAATAAACACTAGCAGGTCTTAATTTACAAATATATCAAATCCTTTCCTCTAGGCCCTCAAAGAATGTAGGCCCATACAGAGCGAGATCAAGCAAACATCCAATCTGTGAGGGGTGGGGTTACTGGATGGGGCACCCTTTGAGAGGGGAATGCCCTGTAAGGGACATAAAGCACCCTGGGTGGTGAGGTGAGATGGAGAGAAATGCTGCCAAGGGCAAAGCAGTATTTTAGACACAGCCCTCGAAGCCCAGTTGGATGGAGGAAGGGGACTTGGAAGATAAAATCAATAGCTCATAGAGCAAAATCCTCCTCCTCCAGCGTGGGAAGCTGCCTGGCACAGGCATAACTCCCCGCGAGAGCCTGTGCCCCCAGAGTGAGACCCTGAGAGCAGGGATTGCAGTGCCTGGGTTTTGTTTGCTCATCTCCACGGCAAAAGCTCAGATCCCAGCGGGTCACGGAACCCGGCGGCCACGTAATTACACGTTATTAACTGTGGAAACCGGGAGCTGCAGGGACGACGGGTGGGTGATGGGAGGGACACCCGGCACGGGCCCCGGCACCTGCGAATGCCTCAGCCCTGCCAGGGCCCGGCCAGGGCTCCCCCTGCCAAGGCTTTTACCAGGCAATTTGACGCAGTGACCATTTAACTGGAGGGTAATTACAGGAGAAGTATTTAATGGAACTGAAAGTGTGTCCAAGCCTCTGCGCTTCTGCTAGTGCAGCAGAATTCCGCGTGCCGCCTGCCAGGAGGGAAAGCTCTTCAAAGGCGCTCTCTGAACCCTCGGAAATGCTGAAATATCTCTGGGTTTTTCCACTCTCGTGCCGTCCGTGTGCACTCCGCTCTCACTGGGGCCTCTCATCCCCCCAGTGGGGGGAGAGGGGCCACAGGATCCCAGCAGGCAGCACAACCCAGCTCCCGATTCCCCACATCCCAGGCAAAACCCCAATCTTCTCAGAGCAAGCCAGTGCCAGGGCTTTTTTTTTATCTGTTATTTTAAAGACCATATATTTGCTGCTGAGATGAAAGTGCTGAGGTTTGGCCTTTCTGGCCACCTTTTGAAACGGCTCCCGGACAGCTCTGCATCAATGGAATTAATTCCATGAGAAAATCCATTTGAGACTAATGTCTTGCTACTGCAGGAGCACGCAATGGCAGCAAACAGGAGATATAAGCTCTTAATTAAAAACAAAGAGAACCTCTATCCCCCAAGGCCTTTATTTCAACAGCTCTGGTTAGGGAGCCTGTATTTTTCATTTTCCCAATAAAAACAGCTACGAGCTGCAGCTCTTTGAAGGCCCTCGTCAAGGCCTCGAAGCTGCATAAAATTAAAAAAAGGAGAAAACAGCTCTATTTCATTTGAAAGGGAGAAAACGGGAGTAGTCTTATGGGCCTGATATGGCTACCCCCAGCCAGGGCTGCACCAGAAGCACCCCAGCCCCTTCCCTTCCCACACGTGTGCTGTGTGGATCTCCCTCTCCTCAGCATCCCATCCTCATCCCTGCCACGAGTCTCCTTCCTCAGTTCTCACATGCCCTGAGCACCAGGATGCCACTGCCTCCTCCTGAGCATCGCGGAGAAGCTGGGGCAAACTGGCTGGACTCAAGAGGCTTTACAGCTTCCCCAGCCATCAGAAATCACATCTGAGCCCCAAAAGCCTCATCCCCTGATAAAGCTGCTTGCGGACGGAACAATTCAATCAGGAGCGTGGTGTGGCCTCCCTGCTGCCACCGCCGGCCTTTCCCAGGGGGGATCAGCCAGATTTGGCCGTAACATGAACCTACTGCTGGTTAATAGCTTGTAAGGAGAGTAATTTACAAAAGCCACAAGGGTCTGATACAGGGGAGGAGACACAGCAGAAGCTTTCTCAAAAAGCCTTGTTAGAGTACACAGCCAGTTCCTCTGCTGCCCAATCCACCGCACCACAAACCACCTTGAGTCTGCACTTCCCAAAACCTTCTTCCTGGGGTCAGCAAAGCCCCTTGGTAAATCAGTGATCACTCCAAAACCCAGCCTGGGGAGCATTAGTCATCCTGAGGAGAAAACGCAGCTTTTCTGTGAAAAACCCACCAAAGCTCCAGGTAACTTCCTGGCATTTTGAGCTGGACTGATGAAAGAAGGAAAACATCCTCCCGCCGCTGCTGCCGCGAAATGTTCTTGCCAAGAAGGAAGATCCAGAAGGCTTATGCTAAAGACACTGGGACTTATCTTCTCAGGTGTTACAGCAAATATCACCGAGCAATAAATACTTGTAGAGCTGCAGAGGAGAGTTTCTGGCTCGCTGAGAGGCGCGTGGGAGGATGTGCACGGGCACGTTCGCCAGCCGCGCATCCCGGGCAGCGTCCCGGCCCCCTCGCAGGCAGAGCTCAGCTGACGGCCACGCTCCTGCCTTGCCTCCACCATCATCCTCCACCCTTCTGGAGAACTGCAGCTGATGCACGGCCCTAAAAGGGATCCTTTGGGAACCTCCCAGGAAGGGTGACCGGTGGTGCCAGCCCAGGAGACACTGCCCGGCCCCTTCACCTCCTCTCTGTCCCCCAGCTGTGGCATCTCCTCACGCCTTGGCATGGCAGATCAAAGAGGCAGCTCCATCCTCACTGCCCAGGGTTTTCTTTTAAACACATTTTATCTTTAATTAATTCCTTTGAAGCCTTTTGCATCTACTATCTCCTCGCCTCCAGCACCCCTCTTTCTGGAGGCAGGGTCATCACCAGTGGGAAGCAACGCCTCTGTTATTATTTATTCCTGACACGCTGCTGGCTGGTGGTGAGGAGGGGGCGGTGAGTGGCCTGGGGCCACCACCAGCTCAGATCCAGCTGCCAACACCCACAGGGCCCCCACCTCCCCCCAGGAGAGCCCCAGCCCTGGGGAAGGGGTGTCCCTGAGCACCAGCTCTGCCACAAGCTCGCTGCTCACAGAGCGCGGTGCCAAACGCGCCGCGACCAGCCATCAAATACCACTAAGAGCATCAGACAGCACATGGAGTTTTCTGCCTTATAAAGCACTTAAAGGTTTAATTAAAGACGGCTTTATCCTAAAGCTCCTGAAAGGAGCCTCGGACAAACCAGCGAGTGCAATTCCTGCCTCGCTCTGACAGCTCTGATTCATTCCACTCTTCTCTGCTTTGGCTGAGGCTGCGGGACCCGGGGATGCTCTGCCTCGGTGGAGGAGCCCAGCCCACGTGGAGAGTGCCCGGTGAAAGCTCCTCACAGCCCGTCCCACTTGCAGCATGCTGGAATTTTAATTATTCCTCTCTTCCCCTGCTCCAGAGTAAAACGATTATGACAGCCCCAAAGAAGGAAGCACATTTTTGAAAAGCACGAGCATAAACTACGCCTGGGTGAACATCTTGCATGCCCAGCTGATGCCAGCAGTGCTGTGCTGCGCGGCAGGGGTGGCACTGGGACAGAACACCTGAGCCACAGGTCACCTGAACCCCCGTGGCAGCACCCACCGGGCCCGGGCACGCGCCAGCCTCTCCTCTCATGCCAGGCATTACCAGCCATCACTCCTCTGCCGCCTCTCCTGCCTATGAGCCGAGTAATTCCTATTCCAGGGGAATTTTTTTAAGCTTGTTTTTGCTGTCAGCGACTCACGGAGGCATTGTTTCTGGCTTTTTTTCTCTCGCTTCTCAGCGAGGAGGAAGGGGGGCGAGAGGAAGATCTGACAGAGCAGAGCTGCTCCCATTGCTCATCTCAGCGAGCGCCGCTGCCTCTGCTGAAGCGAGGGGGTTCTTTTTACCACCCTGCGTGCACCCCAAGGACCCCACGGTCCCACAGAACCACCAGGGACCCCGAGGCAAAGCACGGAGGGATGCAAGGGCACAGCACAGGAGGGACATGGGGGCAGCAGCATAACTGCAGCTACCTGCTCTGAGGAATCGAGCGTGGGGGAGCATGGATCTGCATGGCTCCAGGAGCTGCGGGACAGCTCCCAGGGTCACAGGGAGTGACCCTGGCTCCCGTGGGTGCCACACACAGGTGGTACCACCCCGACCCCCCCAGGCAGCTGCCAGGGACAGCTGAGGGACCACAGGCAGCCAGAGCAGCACCGTGCCCGCCCCAGGCTCCCGTCAAGGCGCCTCACCGGACAGGGACTGGCAATGCTCGCTGAGGCAAATAAACCGTACAGGCGAGTTACCTCATCCTCATTTGTAGCCATATGTTTTTCCCAGCAGAGAACAAACACTTCCAGCCGCTACATCTTATATAACAGAGTGGAGCAGGGCTGGGAAGCTGCACGGCTTCGCAGAGGCGCCGCACCAGCAAAACTGGCACGGGCACGGACCCTGCTCTGAGGCAGTGTCGGCTGCTCGCTCCCAAAACGCTGTCCCGAGGCACGGCAGGGGCATGGTGCTCCCGCTGGGAGCACACTGAGAGCTCTCTTGGGTGCTCAGCCCCAGCACTGGAAGGAAAAGCGGATCTGGAGCTCAGGGGCTTTTCAACTGAGGGTGGACGAGCTGGGATCAAACAGGGCCTTTAGACCCGGGAAGGAGTTTATCACATTCACTGCTCCAAGAGAAGTTAATTAGCAAAAACTCCCATCCTGGAAAAAGCCCCTAATGAGAGCTAAAGCCTGCAGATTAAAGCAGTTGGCCCCATGGGAGCTGCCGGGGCTGCAGCTCCCGTTGTTCTGCGGCCACGAAGGACAGCAGTGGTGGCACGGGCGGGTGGGTGCCATCACTGCCAGCTCGCCCTCTCCTAAACAAGGCAGCCCACTCCAGTAAGTCCCAGAGGCCCAGCACACACCAGGAGCCATCCTCCCACAGCTGGTGCAGGCAGAGGGGCTCCTGCAGCTGGCTGATGGCAACAAGCCCACTGGACCCCATCCTCCGGGACCGGACGATGCCACTGAGGCCAGAGGCACTGACCACAGCAGGTCTGGGGAGACAAGGCTGATGCTCTCATCATGCAGGGAGCAGCAAAAGCCACAGCCCTTATCGATACTCCCTCACTGATCTATCCAACCAATTCCAGCGTTTTGTAAAAGGCGTGTAGGCTGGGAGTTATTTTTTGGCTATAAATAACTCCTTTAAGTCAGGAACAACATCCTGGTTGCATCGTCTCTTTACGCCAAGCAGGGCAGGCTGGATAAATTAATTGGGATTAAGATTAGGCCATAAAATTCCTTTTCATTTCGACTAGAAAATCGCAGTGGGCTCAAAGCAGTCGATGCACAGTGAGTAAATTCTGTAAACTATCCACCGGTATCCCACGGTTTAATATCAGCAATAACAAATATAATTTGCAATAAATGGGAAGCAGCTTTCCCATCCATGTCCACGCAGCAGCCAGCGCTGGGGGAAGGCATTGCTGTGCCGAGCGTGGCGCTCAGCGCGATTACGGGAGATGGGCTGTGGATGGAGACCGTAATGGGAAAACGCAGCAAGTGGCTGGAAAACGCCTCGGATAAAAGCGATAATCAGCACTGCCGTTCTCCTCCGAGCGCTTGTTTAATGTCACACTAACTTCTGTCCCAGGCAGCGCTGCCACCGGGACACTCGCTCTCTGCTCCAGAACCCGTCAGCCCTCCTGATGTCCCCGCCACCGCCCCGGTCCCCGGCAGACCCTACCTGTGCTGTCCCCCAGCCCGCGGGGCGGGCGAGCATCCTTGCCTCCGCTGCTGTGTCCGGCGGCCGGCTCGGCGGTGCTGCTGCGGCCGGGGCTGCTGCGGGGCCCGTCCCCGCCGGGCGCGGGGGCCGCGGTGCTG
>VZRO01006335.1:78636-94032 GCA_013397915.1 Daphoenositta chrysoptera | reverse complement strand
GGGGCGGCCGGCGGGAGCGGGGTCTCTGCAGGGGGGGCGCGGGGGCGCAGGTCCAGGGGGGGCCGGGGCGTTGCAGCTCCTCCGCGCCGCCCGTGCCCCACGGCGAGCCGCGGGACAGTCTGTGCCGGAGCGCCGGCCGTGGCGACAGCCGCGCCCCGGTGCCGGTGGCTGGCGGCTGGCAGCTGGCAAGGTCCATGGCTAGGTGGAACATGGCTATTAAAATCCAAGCATGGCTTCCGAGCGGGCAACCTGACCTGTGGACAGACAGGGACTGTGTTAGAAGGGGCAGTGGGGCAAGGCTGTATTCCCTCTCAGTATGGCACACGCTAGATCTCCCATCCCAGCCACCCAAAACATCCCCCAGCTCCGCGGTATCATTGTTCTGCCTGGTTCTACAGCCAGTCCCCCAAAATGGCATCGTGGGGCACCCTGCACCCCCTCCCCCTGAAAACTAGCCCCACCAGCGTGGCCGGCTGAGGATCCCCATTCACAACCGTGACTTTTCAGTTTGTTTGGGAATAATGGGAATGACCTGAGGATGGGTTTTACCCGGAAACACCCTGGAGAAGCAGCCGGTGCGTGCTTTGCCCAAACTCAGCCCTTTTGGGTGAATTATCCAAAGAAGACGGCCCAGCAGAGCTCCAGGAGCACAACCTTTCACTCCAGGGACACTGAGATGCAGGGGTATCAGAGAGCCCATCCCCTGCTGCTTCCCAAGCCCACAGGCAGCACGATGAATCCCTCACAGGGCTGGAGCAGACGAGTCCGTGGGCTCTTGTGGTTGCACGTGTGGCCCATCTCCCACTAGGGCAGTCGCCCACGCCGCAGCAGGAGCATCCTCCCACGGAGCACGGCACATCCCCTCCCACGGCGTGGGGCTCCCAGAGCTGAACCCACCCTGCAGCGCAGGGAGGGCAGGAGGAGCAGCCCCTTTTGCTGCCCTTTCTGCCACAGAGCAGCTGGACCCACCCTGAGCTGCTGGCAGCTTCAGCAGTCACAATTTTGCTTTCATGTCACCGTCACATCACGTCATGTCACAGCTCTCTCCCTCCCCCAGTGGCACCACACCAAGGCTCTGTTCCCCTCATGTTTCCTCTACGATGCTGCCCCACGTAAAGCGGCAAGAAAATCTCTGATAGGCAAATTTTTATTGCTTTTTTTTTTTACCCCCGGGAAAAAAAAAAAAAATCATTAGGCCAAAGCCCAAAAATCTTTACTCCATTTTACTCAGCTTTTACACGAGAAAGACTTTTGTCGAACTCAGCAGGAGTTAATGAGAGCTTTACATGGCTAAACAGGCTAATCCTCCGCAGAGGCGCCCGCACAGTCCTTGGGAGCACGACAGAATGTGCATCTGGTTGACAGAAGCATTTGTACACTCCCTCCGTGCGTGAGCAAGCGAAGCTAAAGGAGCTGACCTGGATACTCCCAGGCACAGGCTTTTTCTGCTCAGAGGATCTCTGCTTTTTTCCTAATTGGGTATTTTTTCAAAGCGTAACAGCATTTATTTTGGGGAGGGAGAAGGCAACGCAAGGAAAGAGCGCAGAAGGAGAAAGGGAAGAGCCAGAAACAGACAACAGAAACCAAAATAGTTCAGGCTGGGGGAGGAAGGATTTCAAGGCTTCAAAAAAACCACAAACCACCCAAACCGTGGTGGTGGTGGTGGGTTTTCTTAGAGGCCGGCAGAGTGGTGGCAGCACGAAGAGTGTCCCCCACGTGCTGCAGGCAGTGCCGTGCTTCCACCGGTGAGGAGTCACAAGCTCATGCTCCAGCCGGATCATCAAACACTTACTCACCTTTGCAATGCTCAGGATCACTCCTGTAGCGTGTCAGGCTTGATTTCAGCCTCTGCCCAACTCCCCAACATCACTTGAAAAGTCTCCTTGCAAGGAAGGACAGGTGCTGGGCACCTCCTGGCATGTCACTCACCCCAGGTGCCACCTCTCACACCATCTGTGCCCACCCCCAGACCTCATCCCCTTCTCAGCTCTCTGTGTTGCTCACACTCAGAACTTTTATGAACGGTTGCTGAACAGAGCAAGGGAAGATGTGCCCAGCCCAAACCTGGTGCTCGCTGCATCCCAGACACTGCCTGGAAACTTCTGAAAGACAAAATGCTGGTCCTTGGTGCTTGGGATTGGCAGCTCAGAGGAAAAACAGATATTCCCCCTGCTTCCATCTCCTCCTGTCTCCTTGTGACATTCCAGGCTGCAGTGATGGCAGCACGAACTTGCAGGGGCTTGCTCCTGCAGAACCTGCCCGAGCACGGCTGCATCGTTCACAGCAGCATCAGGAGATGTGTGGGCAGAAGAACATCCAGCCCTTGTCGTCCCCTGGGTCGTGCTGGAAACTTGTGTCCCAGCACGGGCAGGCAGCGCCGGTGACACCCAGCACCAGAGTGTCCCTCACTCCTGCCACTGCTCCCCAGGCCAGAGGCTCTGCGGTGGGGATGGCCCCAGATGGGGCACACCCCACTCTGCCCTGAGGACAGCTTGGGTCACCCTCCCACCAGCGTCCCATCGAGCGATGCCACCCAAGGCGCTGTCACCCCAGGAGCGTCCTCCCAGCCACCACGCATGTCCCCAGGAGCTGGCTTCAGGGACAGAAGCAGCCAGTCCGGTTACCTCGGAGGAATTTTGCGTGGCATGCGATCTTCTGAGGGCTTTGCAACAACAGATAAGAGCAAGTGTCCTTCAGAATAAATAGCAGCGTGTAGGAGTTGCCGTTGTCTTGGCAACGCAGCGTGATGTGCCCGGCGCGGCGGCGGGGATGGATGCGGCAGCGCGTGGCGCGGCCAGAGGCAGGACCCCCCTGCCACCCCTGCCACCCCTGCCACCCCTGCCCCCCGCCCCACACCAGCACCCTGCCCAGGCTGCCANGCCCGGCCCGGCCCAGCGCCCCGGGAGCCCCCCGCCCCCGCCTCCCTGCCGCCCGAGCAGGCAGGAGAGCACCGTGCGCCTCTCGGGAGCGCCAGCACAAAGTCACCGCTGCTCGGAGGCCGGGAGGGCGTTCCTGCTTTGCCGAGACATCAAACAGCTCAAACACCTCCTCAACGGCACGGGCTGCTCCTCAGGGACAGCAGAGCGGAGGCGGAGGACCCTGTGCTGCTCCCAGCGCTCGGGATGACTCCCATAGCGCATCCCAAGAGGGGCTCTGGCGTAGGGAAGGGAACACATCATCCAGACTCACACACAGCATCCTTCTGCCTCGGTTTGGGGGCACGGAGCCAGCCCTGGTTGGGGATACACATCCAGAGGGATGCATCGGGCACTCCTCACTCGGGAATCAGGGCTTTGGTTATTCCTCACCCCCCTATAGGCACACACAACCTATTTTGCAAGGAAATTTGAGGAGCGTGGGCAATTTTCACATTACTTCTTTTCCCATCTTGGAGGTGAATGGGAACGTTATCCCAAAATACTTTTCAAACTCTAGGAAAAACTCAATAAAACTCCGAAACTGGGTTAGATAAAGAAACGCAGAGCGGATATATTTGAGAAAATGAAATCCCGTCCTTGATCTCCTCATCCCAGGCCTTGGCTCCCACCAGCCACAAATCCTCTCCCTTGGCTCCACGGATGGTGAGGCGGCCGTGCTCGCACGCAGGAAATGGAACTCCTACAAATATTTACCTGCGAGAAGCACGAGAGCAGATTTCAAGGAAGCTGCTGTGCTAATGACACGGATCAGGCACACCAGGCACTCCAGGACTATTTCCTGAGCCCATCCAAGCCCATCCTGGTTCCAAAGGTGACGGAACAGTGTTAGTTGTACCGGAGCCACCACAGCCTCCCCACACAACACACCTTTCAGAGTCCTCCCCTGCATGAAACCCCTTCCTGAATCCTTCCAGGTGCAGCCGTGTGCTTTGAAGAGGAGGACAGTTGGCACTTGAGAGAGAGATTAATTTCAAGGATGCTGGAGGACGTGAGCTTGCCGTGGTCTTGGGCAGTCGGGAAGAGGCTGATGTGGAACTTGGCTGCTGCTGGTACTGCGCACATGGTACCACCCTCCACGTGCAGGGAGGGAAAGCAGGAGCATCCAGCATGGAGCAGGACAGAAGAGCCCTGCCCCAGGCCTGGGAGGTGGTGGCACCTCAGGCAACCCTGATACTGCAGACAGGACATGGGTTAATCCAGTGCACACACTGCGCTCCCAGAACGCCCCGGCTCTGGTAATGTGTCTGAAAATTAACTGGGATCACGGCTCTGACAAACATCAAAACACCACCCGTCAGCACTAACCCACTTCCCCAAAGCCTCAAAGGCTCACTCGAGTGCAGTCCCTTTCATAAGGTCCTTTTTTGCTCTCCAGCATTGGCCCCTTTCTCCCCTGCCTGTGGAGATACTTCACAGGAGCATTAACTGCAGAATAGGCTGATTTTTAATGCAGAATTATACAAATGGAGCCGTTCTTCCATTTCATACCTCCCGTTAGGTAATCTATCGGTATTGCACAGGGAATCAAGGTTATGTCCTTGTTGGGGTGATTTACAAACTCTGAGCATTTCATATCTCTGAACACCAAGCGAGGCAGGGACAGAAATATTCCTGTGAATGCCCGGAGCAGGAGCCGTGGTCAGAGAGTTGGGGTGATGTTTCCTTGACCCAGGCAAGACAAGGCAAGAAAGCTCTAGGAAAAGCATCCTTGGCAGCGTGTCCTACAAAAGCGTTCGGAGCGGGGCAGGTTATGAGAGTACGTGCAGGAACTCGCTGGCTCCACACGGAATAGAACGAGGCCGCTGCATCCCAGCGGGTGACTTTCACACTGGAGCAGGAAGAAGAGGGAAAAACTTCAGTGGCAGATACTTGGCCAGCGACTGCGTGTCCTCGCCGAGGTGGGGACTGCAGCCGCCGCCGCAGCCGCTCTCCTCTCCGTCCCGCTGTCCTGTGCGATGATCCCTGCAGTGCAGCGACTGTCCTTTGTTGTCACACTACCAGCCATCACCATGGAAATGGAGCAGTGCCATCCTGCGCTCTGGGCTGGACAGGGACCCTCCCCAGGGCTGGGAGGAGGGGAGATGCACCGTCCCATGTGAGGGTGGCACGGATGAGTGCCAAAAGGCACGTGGTAAGTTATGCCACGGGATCAGCAGGACCACTCCCGCGTGGTGTCCACCATGTCCTACCCCACACCCCTGGCATCAGCAGCACCATGCAGACCTCTCTCCTGAGCCCTGTTCTGCTATGGGATGAGTTTTTCTGATCCCAGACCCAGTGGGAACTGGGAACATACAACCCTCTGCGCCATCTGTAGCCCCAGCTTCTTCCCAGATAATTATAAATTTGTGAAAATATGGCTGCCAAGCTCTTTAAAGCTGGGACTGGGACTTAAGGCACAAAGGCTGACACACAGTAGCACCTAAGTAAATTAAATGTGCCACATCACTACCTATCTATATTACAGTCCTGAGCTTCAGGATTACCTGCTAATAAAAGTGATATTTAAAACAAGTCCTAAGTTCCTCCGCTGCCCCCTTCTCCCCACAAGTAATTAAACCGACGTCGCTTCCCGCGGTGGAGGGGATGGGATTTATCATGGAGGGAAATCAGCAGAGGGTGAAATAGGTTGAATCCTCCCCGCCACGCTGCTGTGGCCGGGCAGACAGCAAACACCCCCTTCCCTGGGAAAATGGGGCAGAAAGGGCTTGGGTGGGGCTGGGAAGCCACGGGTGCCCCCAGGATGGGAATGCCAAGGTGGAGGCAGCTGGATCCATCCCTGGCTGTGCTTGGGGAGCCGTGAGAGGGGGGCAGGAGGGCGGCCGTGGCGGGGGGGAGCCGCTCGCTCTTCTGCCTCTGCCTTGAGCTCACCCAGCTGCGAATAAACAATTTTACCATTTGAATAGCCGCGAGTGCGGAAGGCATAATTAATACCCAGCGGTACCATCAGCCAATGTGCTGATGCGGGAGGTGCAGCCCCTGCCAGCGCCGGCAGCGCACAGCTTTGGCTCCGCAGCGCTCGGCCCCGGCTGCTCTCGCCTCCAGGCCCGTCCTTCGCCAGAGGCAGAGGAAGGGCAGAGCCCCACTGCAGGCGCCTGGGGCTGGTGCTGGAGCCCACCGGTGCAGGACCTGTCCGGTGCATCCCACACCCACACCATGGGCAGAGTCAGGATCTGGCAGAGCAATGTGGGGAAGAGTAAAAAGGAGCGGGCAGAGAGCAGGCGCACGTGGCATCGCTGCGAAGGCAAGAGCTGTGCCCAGTTGCTGCCCAAGTTGAGCCAACCTTTAACTCTGAGTTACAAGTTCAGTTCCCATTTTAAAATATTTTAAAAGACACTGATAGGACAAAGGGCCCAGTGCCTCCAGCCAGCCTGAAGATGAATGTGAGAGCTAACACAGCGAGCTGGCCAACACTGTCCATTATGGCCAGCCCAGCTCAGCTTGCTTAGGGAAGACAGGACATCTGCTTGAGAGTGTTTTCCCTGGTCTTCAGGGATTACTTCAGACGAGATTTGAAAAGTGCCAGGGTGGGAAGCCCAGAAGTTTGCATGCATCTTCAGACAAAAACATGTCTCCTGGAAATTTCTGTGCAAGACCAGTGCTCAGTAATTTACCTGCCACCACTCTGGCAGCAGGAGCTCTCAGCCCAGTCTGGCTCCCCTGGGAAGACTCAGAGGGCTGCAGATTCATCTGCCAGCGTGGCAAGACAGGTTGCAGACAAGCCAGGGGATGAACTGGTCTGAGTGCTCTCCAAGGAGGACAACACAGTGACAGGCTCAGGCCCTGCACCCCATGGTACTGCTGGGGCATCCCTCCTGTCAAGGCACAGAGTGGGTGCTCCTGGAGCATCCCTCCCAGTGGGCATGGGGCAAGTGCCACTAGAACATCTCCCACGATAGGCACAGCCTGGGGACCACTGGAGCATCCCCCGCAGTGGGCATAGCTTGGATACCACCGGAGCATTCCCTGCAGCGGGCACAGCCTGGGTACCACTAGAGAATCCCCTGCAGTGGGCACAGCCCAGGTACCACCAGAGCATTCCCCTCAGTGGGCACAGCCCAGGTACCACCAGAGCATTCCCCTCAGTGGGCACAGCCTGGGGACCACTGGAGCCTCCCCTGTGATGGGCACAGCTGATCACTACCACTGCAGCATCGGCCCAGCACACACAGTGTGGGTACCACTGGAGCATCCCTCCCAGCACACACAGTGTGGGTACCACCACAGCATCCCTCCCAGCACACACAGTGTGGGTACCACCAGAGCCTCCCTCCCAGCACACACGGTGTGGGTACCACCAGGGCATCCCTCCCAGCACACACGGTGTGGGTACCACCACAACATCCCCCTCAGTGGGCACAGCACGGCCGTCGCTTCCCCCGCTGCCGCCCGGCCGCCCCAGCCAGCAAACACTGCGTGCATTTAGCGTGGCAGGGCCGGACAGTGGGGTGTTTCATCAACCCAGCAGCGATAACACTCGGCTTTTGTCCCTCCCGGATAAAGGGGGTTTGTGAGCTCTGGCTTTCCAGCCCAAACTGGCACCTGTCGCCAACTTACCCCACTCGTCCCCCCCTCGAGTTCTGCACCAGCGCTGGGGACCAGGCAGCAGCAAGAGCTCCAGCTCAGACACAACTTGCTGGGAAGTTTCAGATTTCCAGATCCACCAAAATCTTGCCAAAGAGCCGCAGTCTCAAGCTCTGCTCTTGCTGGTATTAAAAACAACCCGTAAACCTAAGGAAATCAGGGGTTTCCCCCCTCATTTTGGCTTCTACTTAAACCTCCTCGTGCATTCCACCTCCTCATGTGCACCACAGAATCGCTGATGGCAACCACGGAGGTCCTGGCACACGAGATGGTGCTGCCTTCTCCTCTCCCCGTCACAGCACGGAAAACACTCCCCCATGTACCAAAATCAGTCTGCTGAGGGAAACAGGGCTGCGACATACATAGGAGCACGTTAAAACCAGAGACATCATCCTCTTAGAGATCATCCCGGTTGTTAGTTAATGCTGCCCACAATAAATAAGGCCAGCGGCTGAGCTGAGCAGCTCCCTGCTGTGGACACAGGCACAGACAGGACAGAGCACTTCCCCACAGCTGCCATCCAAGGATTTTCTGCTTCCCCTGCTTTGCTCATGAATTTTTTTCCTTTGCCACACGTCTGCCTCCTGTACAATCAACTGCGGGATGATCAGGCCTCCCCCTCGCATAAAGGGACTGCATTGGGGTGTCCAAGCAGGATGCAATGCCCAGCACTGTTGGATGGGATGGGATGGAATGGGGTGGCATGGCAGAAGCGAGGCTCTCCCCACCAGGATGGCAAAAGTCCTGCCAGATCCCAGACTGGATCCCAAAACCCCCCTTCTGAGGGGTTTTGTTCCTCTGAGTACATATCCACAAAGGGATTCCAAGGGACAGCAACTAATTCAACCCAGCCCTGGGTTCTGGAGGACCTACACAGAGGAAAACCGTGGCACAAAGCTTTTAACCCTACTGCTTTCCAGATAAATAACCCAGCACTGATCTTATTTTCTAAATGAATGTGCTCGAGCGTGTCATTACAATGAATGCGGGAAACGCTTTGATCTAAAAAAAATAAGATAAGTTGGCTCAGTACATCTAAAGTAGCAGCTTAACAGGCTTTAAAACAAAACAATTAAAAGAGGTCTGTGGTGTCTTTGTAACACAATGTGTCTTCGCAGGAGCCGCGCATCAGAGCCCACTGTGGTATCAGTATCAATGGGAAACGCCTCCAACCATGGCACACACCCAGGGAGAAAATACCTCATAATGGGATTTTTAGTGATGACCTCCCAAAGTGCCTGGCTTTCCCAAGAGCAAAGACAAGCACTGACCCGCTGGAAGCGTCTGGATGACCAGCACAGGGCCCAGCCGACCCTTCCCCCTGGCAAAGGCTGGATGTCCACACAGGGAAATCCAACTGACTCGGGTCTTCACTCCAGCACCACGGTGTCCTGGTGGAGCTGCTCTCAATTCGCACTGCAGTGACTGAGATCCAAACCTGCCTTTCTCCCGGGAAGTCCCCGGCAGCCCAGAGATGCACAGCCTGCCCGGAAACCTCAGCAGCCGTCCCCAGGAATGAACACAGGGAACACGTCAATAATTTCAAAAGCTCCATAAACTCTAACAGAAATGGAGAAGATGAGAGGAATGAAGACTCTGAAGGCAGAAAGAGGAACAGATGGCTTTTATGGAGCAAGAAATACAATAGGAAAAAATGGAGCAGCAGAGCTCTCTTTGAAGGTGTGAAACGTCAGTAGGGAAGCCTGGAGAAAGCCAAAGGCCCGGGAGCTGGGAGCTCAGTGCAGGGCACTGCATTGCCTGGCCCAGGCCCTGGCTGGTGGTCCTGGGGAGCTCCTGGCCCCCCCAGCTCCTGAGACAGCACCGGCTGTGCCCAGCCCCACCACAGGGACATCCCGCTGCCAGAGAAGGGTCAGCGTGACACGCAGCATGGAGAAAGAACAGCCCAAAAAGATGATGAAAAAGCCAAGCTAAAATAGAAAGCGAAGGCAGCGGGAATGAACTCCAGGGCAAAGACTCTTGATCCTGTCACAGAGAGTTTTAAATCCCTTTTAGCACCAAGCAATTTCTTTTCCATGGAGAAGAGCCATTCTCCCTGCCATGGCCATCTCACTGCGCGTACTGCAGCCAGGCAGCTCACAGGCTCTCCCAACTGCAGCCATGGCAAAATCCTGATGGATCAAAGTGACGGTGAGGATTTGCCTCCAGGACCTCAAGAACGCTGTGCCATTGGGGGCACAGCCCCTCGGACCCCAACTGCCAGTGAGTCAGAGATCACTGTGCTCTGCATCTCATTAAAAAAAACAATAATCCCCTTTGCGGGAAAGATTTAACTTTTGCAGCATTATCTCCAATGGGTTGGCAGCAAGGGATGACCTCCTGCATCCCTCAGTAGCTCAACTTCCTTCAAAGGCACCTATGCCAGCAGCCTCACATCCATCCTCATCCATCAAAATTAGCAAAATTGATTTTGCCAGAGAGCATGTCACTTTGACAGGAACCCAGAGTAAGTCCTGAGTGTGTCATGTCGGATGATGCTAAAGTAGAGCCTCTTACAAAGACAAGAAACAAGAAGATGAATAAGTCATCCTTGTCCTTTCCATTAAAAACTTTGTAAGAAAACCCATGAATGACAGATACTTGCAGAAGAAAGGTTGATTCATTTTGGGAGCTCTTTCTAAAATAACACTTGCCGGCATCCGGAATGGTCACACCTTCCCTACATAAACGCCCCGCCGCTGCGGACTCAGCCAAGCTTTGGCTCTGGCCAGGAAGAGGCAGAGCCAACCACGCTCCCGGCAGGATGCACGGCTTCGTCTCCTGGCATTCATCACCCACGTTCCGGTGGGTCCTTAAGTGGATGTCCTCATCCATGTCAATTAACTGATGCTTCATTACTCGAGTCCTGCGAAGGGAGCAGAGACGCTATCGCAGGGCTGGGGTCACGCGCGGGACTCGGGCAATTACGGAACGCGTCCCTGAGGAAGCCGCGTGTGCTCGCCAGGCAGGCAATTCCCAGGGGGGGCAACCTGGGCTGCCCCCGACCTTGTCACATCTTCAACCTGAGCGGCGTGCAGTCAAGTGGCAACATCAATTAGCGGCGTTTGCTCTCGCCGGCGCCTCGAACGCCGCTGCTGAGCAGCGAGTCCCCAGCCTTCCCACGCCGAGCACAGCAGCTCTGCACAGCTCCTCAGCTGGCATCACCCAGCCACACTCCCTGTCTACAGGGCTGTAAAACATGCCTGGAGTTTCTCCTGACCATCCCAGGATGTTGCAGAAGAGGCACGGCCAATACCCTCGGGGACAGGAGGCGTCAGTTCTCACCAAGCTGAAAGCCACAAATCCTCTCTCCTGCGTGGCACAGTGCGGTCCCTCACACGGTGTGTGCTGTGCTGCCGGTGTCCTGTGGCACGCGGTCACCCCTGCGCCAGCACGTCCCCATCTCCACGCTTCTCTTCTGCTGGGGCATGTGTCCTCTGGTGAGCTCCTGTTTTTCCACCTCAAGGATCCAAACTTGCCTCCTGAAAGAAGCGCCTCGCCACTCCCAGGCTCCGTGTTGTTTTTGAAGCAGCTTCTGCTCAGCCTTTATTTGGAAGTCAGTGAAGCTGGCAGCGCTGGCATCGCAGCCAGCCCAGCGAAGCTTCACCGCTCCCGCCTCGCCACAGCTAAGCCTCATCCCATGGATGCTTCAGCCGGGGTCCGGAGCAGCTCTGCAGCCAAGGCGCTGCTTCTCCTCCCTGCCAGCTTCTGCAGCAGGAGCTGAAGAGTCCTTTCCATACCCACAGAGATGCCGTGCCAGGGAACAGCTTCTGCTCCCAGTGGCTCTGGCTTGTGGGGACACATCAGCCATTGGCAGCGGGGACACGGTGCCCCTGGGATGCTCCAGCACTGCCAGGAAAGCAGAGCTGCCGAGAAAGACCTTCAGAGCAAACTTCAACAAAAATCATCGCATGTCAAAGCGTATCTCCTGCCTACGCATCATTTCCAAGTCACAAGAAGACATTTTGCAGATCAGAGTTGGAAATGAGCACTTTGTGAATGACTGGCTTTATTTATTTTTGTAAGTCCTCAGGCGAGTCCCAGTGGGTGCTTTGGCCTCCTGCCCTGGGCACCCAACGCCTGCTGACCCCACCCCTGCTCCCCTCCATGGAGCTGCTCATCCACCTCCAGCCAAGCTGGGTTGTTCCTCCTTTTCTCGGTGTTGCTTGGGACCATAAATGCCAAATCTCTCAGCACTGACGGGAGGACACTCCCACGCAGCTGCACTTGGGGCAGGTCTCGCTGCTCCCAGAGCATCACACCCAGCAGCCCTGGCCCCGTGTCAGCACCCCACGGCACAGCACCCAGCCCTGCCACAGGCAGTGTGGGCGCTTTGCCTCCAGGTTGGGCAGGGTGTGAGGAGCACTGGGGGGTGATGGAGACAAAATGCCCATCGGTCCCCACCATGTCCCCAGTGAAGGAGCTCAGCGCTGCACTGAGCAGAGGGTTTAGAGCAGCTTTGCCTCACAGAGCCACCGAGGCCAGAGAAAGCAACTGATAAACCCAGAAAGCAGCAGAGATTCAGCAGCAGACAAAACCTCATTTCACAAGGAATCCTCATAAAACCAAATTAATGTTGAAGGATGAAGGCAGGTAAACCTCCCACGGTTAAGTTCAGGCCACTGAGACTCAGTTTAAATCTCTCAGCAGTTCTGATTTAATCAATGCATTTCCAAGTGAAATTAGATGAAGTACATCTCCATCACAGGAAATTATATAAGCTATCAAAGTCTGTAGGTGCAAGTCCCAGTAAGAAGAGCCACAAGAAATATTCATATAATTTCAAATTCCATTTTTAAGGAGTCACTTCAGGTCCAGAGTTTAACACTCTTTTTAGTGAAAAAATTCACTCTGATGAAAACAGTGAGCCAAGGCGAGGAAGGGCCAAGCAGCAGGTTCGGGAACAACCCCTCATAACCCACGGTGGCTGCTGGGATGCTGGGCTTGGCCAGGAACCCGCTCCCAGCAGCACCACCCAGCGTGGGAGGGAAGGAAGGTGGAAGGGAGGAAGGATGGAAGGAAGAACAGAAAGAAAACCCCTCTGTTTTAAAGGAGGGGGGTGAAAGCACCAGCAATGTCACACCATCCACTGATCCCACCCGACACACTCAGCCTCCAGGAATTATCCTGCTAGAAGAGTGTTGCTGTCAAACCCAAACTCTGTTGGGCTTGAACTGCTGTTGCCCACGTGGCCGCCAGCAGCCCTCCAGGAGAACAACAGGCACCACAACCCGGAGCAGAGCAGCTCCTGCTCCTCCTGCTCAGCACACCGAGGTTCCGCTAATCTCGGTAATCTCTCCTCCCAGTCCTTCTCCCATTAGCTGTAGCTAAAAGCTTAGGCGTGCATACATTTTCATAATGCACCTCAGACCTGTTGGAAGTCCCACGGTTTATTCACACCCCATGGAGCTGCCCTTGGGAGCCTCTGGCAGCGCTCACCACTGCCCTGCATCCATAGCTACCTACAGAAACCCAGGTAAATAAGGCGTGCTGGGAGACCCCGAGGATCACACTGGGCGAGGGAAGGTGGGAACAAGTTTGGAGAGCTGGCCTCTGCCTGGCTGCCATTCCCTGTTACAGCCTGGGCTCTGAAGGAACATTAGCAACTCCTTCTTCCCAGCAGATGACCATTTACGTCAGGCAGAGCCAAACCGTGGCGCTCCGGCGCCGGGAGCAGCTGGGCCAGCAGCTCGCCCGTCCCGTGTCCCTCCTGCCGAAGGCTGGCACGGCAGCTGCCACACGGGGCACCCCCCGAGCACCCCGGGCAAGCGGCAGCACCACCGCAGCTCCCACCCGCCACCCCACTGGAGACACCACAAAGACACGGCGGGGGCTCCGGGTTATTATAACAATTATTCGTGCTCTGGGAAGCGGCTGCCGAAGCCCCGCGCCGCTCCCCTCGCCTCATCTGGGAAATTGCTGCCAGCGCGGAGGTACGAACCGCTGCATAAAAGTGCAGTTTATTCAAGCATTATTGTGGCTGTTAAGTATCATAGCCAGTGACACCAGATGAATTTCTGTGGCAATCAATCCACCCGGGAGCAGGCAGCTCAGCCCCTGTGTGGATGCGGGATGAGTAAGGACTCCTCAGTGGAGGCCATTAACTCCCACTGCTTACTGCTCTCATTACTTCCCAGACTGCAAGGCTTGCATCTTTGACAAGCGGCTGAATCTACATTTGACAGTGTGAACCTGATGAGTGAAATTCATGGAAAATGTTTTCTTTGGCAGTAACTACAAGGCCCATAAAGTTTCCACGGAGCCAATGTGCAGGGATGTATGCTTTTAATGAGTTGTTTTATACAATCGCCGAGAAATTGCAAACGGTGGTTTTACTCCTACCGCAAATCACTCCAGAGCTCAATGCTGTAAAACCGGGGCATATTGTTTAAAACATTATATTCGTAGCTATGGAGGGGAAGTCCTCGGCAGCGCTGGAAGCCTGGCACGCTGCAGAAAGCTGCCGTGCCCTGACAGGCGGGCGCAGGCACTGACGCAGGCGTGTGCACGCACACGGATGTCTGTGCACACTCAGAGAGTGACAGAGCCACTGCCACCTCCCCAAAGAACAGATTTTGCCCCGCAGCACCCACACCTGCCAGGAGCAGAGCAGAGCTGGAGCATCCCTGGGACCTGGCAGGGGCTTCCAGGGCAGCGCTGCTTGCTCAGCCCCGCTCCGAACCGGGGAGCAGCAGCTCCCCTTCACAGGAACCGAATAATTCTGAGCAATGCAGTCGCACAGGTCCTGCCCTCCCCGGCGGAGGAGCTCGGCTCACCGCGAGGTCGGGCACTGCCACCGCCCCGGGCGAAAGGGATCCGACTTGAAAGGAGCAGCACGGTACCATCTCCCCGCCGCAGGCAGCCGCTCCAGGCAGAGGCTGCGCGGGGTGAAACGGGCGCTGCAAAGCTCCACTGCTTCTCCTGGAGCTATTTTTCTAGTAGTCTTCGAGAAAATGAGGAGAAATGACATGGGAAATGTCAGAAATAAAGCCAGAAGCAATTAGAGTTAGAGAGAAGGGAGAGCAGCAGGCAAGGTTAGCAGTAAAGTTACCTCTTATTAAAAATAAAACACGGAGGGACTAGAAGCTGATGATGTGGCAGAAAGGACAGCCTGGTGCTGGGGATCCAGGATGCACAGCAGAGAAATTCGCAAGGCGAATGAATCGAGGAGGGAAGCAAGCAGAGGGCTCCTGTTTCCATTGCTAAACTCTCCTCAAAAATAACAAAGCAGAGGGCGTCCTCTGTTCCCAGGATTACAGCTTTCTGCCGCGCCAGCCTTGGGAAACGGCCCTCCAGCTCCGCTGGGCTTTTCACCTGACACGCGATAAATCCAAACGCGTGGCACCCTGAGAAAACCCTCGGGTGCTTTCGCCGGGAGGAATTCCTAAGGTCACCACATCACCACAGAATCTGTCCTTCCCACACGCAGCAGCGCATCCTCGGCTGACGGACGGACGGACAGACGTCTCCGGCGGCAGCGGGAAGGTGCTGGTGTGCCCGGGCTGTCGGGGTGCACCAGCCGGAGGCACGGGACGAACACGGGGGGCCCTGGAAGCCGGCTCGCCACGTGCCTCTGGAATAAGCGGCCAAGGGCCTCCCCCAGCCGCTCAGCACAGACAAAACCTCAGTTCAGGTTTCACCCTCCAGGACTCCATCCACAGCCCGGGCAGGGGGACAAAGCCTCCGGCGATTCCCGAGAGTGGCGGACAAAGGCTTCTCGCATCACCGCTCTCGGAGCGTGGATTCGGGGGGCCCTGCCCGCCTCCCTCCGTGCCCCCGAGCTGCAGCCGCGTTCTGCCGGAGCGCGGGGGGCGGCGCGGGTGGGCGCCCCGAGGTGCTGCGTGGGGTAGGGATGGCGGGGGGGCCGCACCCACCC
>VZRO01006335.1:19657-77248 GCA_013397915.1 Daphoenositta chrysoptera | reverse complement strand
CGCTCGCCGGCGGCCCCGGGGAGCGAAGCCCCCGCTCCGCCGGTGGGCACTGGCCCAGCAGCTCCGCGCCCCGGGACCGCCGTGTCACCGCGCGGAGCCCCGGTGTCCCGTACAGCCCGGCCCCGCCGGGCGGGCAGCAGGGGAGTGCGGGTTCCATCCGCGCTTTGCGGGCAGGGCGAGGGGTCCCCCGCAGATCGGCAGCCCCGGGGAGCCCCGGCCCGCTGCCCGGCGGAGCGGGCCCGGCTGCTTCTGCAGCGGGCTCCACCAGCCGGCCGAGCGGGCATCCTGCTCCCGGAGCGGGCATCCTGCTCCCGAGCCAAGCCCGGGAGAGTTTCCGTGCTGATCTGCACAGCTGGCCCGCAGGTACAATGTGGGGCCGGCGGGAGCGCGGATCCGCCACCGCCGCCTCGGGCCCCCGCACCGCGAGATACGCAGCCAGCGCCGAATTCCCTTCGGCTGGGAGCGCCTTTCGTGCTCCGTGCTCGCCCAAAGACAGCCGAGCACAAAGGGGAGCGAGCGGGGAGAGGCGCTGGTTATTTTGGGAGGTGTTTCATCAGAGCCTGATGCGTTTTCTCTCTTTCCGGGGGTGCTGCCAGTAAGGAGCGACATTATTCCTGGTGTACTGTAAGAAAAGTGTGTCTCTCAAAAGCCGAGCTGCTTTTCTGTTCAGCTGCTGCAATAAAAGAAGTTTTTGTATGCGTTTGGGGATAGATTCTTCAAAGCTGCTCCTGGCTACAAGCGAGGAGCAGAACCGTGGTGCACAGAGCCAGCACTGCCCGGGTGTCCCTTCACGGGGACAAACCACCTGCAAGGAAGGGGCACGTCAGCGACCACGGCTCGCTCGGCTCTGAACAGTCACAGCAGAAAGCAAGGCTTGTGCAGAGAGGAGTCTCTCTGCTGCCTTTCTGACTCACTGGGTTTCTTTTCTGCCTCCAGAGAAACTTTATCTCCAGAGAGAAGCAGCCTCCTGTGAGCAGGGCAGCTGGATGGAAGGTCAGCGCTGTCCCTTGGACGCCTTGCCATCATCCCCTGCTCCTCACGTGTGCTCCCGCTGGATCGGCTCCAGCTGCCGCTAGAAGTGCTGTGGTTCAGCATCCCATTCCCCACGTTCCTTGTAGCTGGATTCCCGCTCGGAAGGAACCTCATGTGGGAAGGATGAAATCTCAGGGGCTGAACTGTGGACCAGCTTATCCTGGGAGGTGGCAGCTGCCCGGGGAACGAAGTCTTCCGTCCCAGCCCAGGCAGAACCAGGGCTACAAAAGTACCTAAATAATGGCCGGGCTGTGTTTGGTTTTCACTGAGCACGGTCCTGGCCTGTCGGGACGTTCAGGGCTTGCTTCCTTCACAGCCTCCGGTGAATCCCACCTTCGGTGGTGCCACAAACCTGATGCTGTCCCCTCCCCACCTCCGGGAGCGAGGCCAGTTACAAACTGTGGCTCTGCCCAGTCTCCCTCCGGGAGGGAAGGAGCCTCGAGCCCCAGGGTGTTCGCTACAAACAGTCCCAGGATTGTACTCACGGTGCTCACGGCTGCTGATTAGGGCAGCCGCGGCACAGACAGGTAACAAAACCCAGGGTTCAGCTGGGCGCACCTTCCCGGGGGCTGCGTGTGCAGGGACTTTGGAAGAGAAAGCTCAGCTTTAGTGCCAGCCCACAGACTTTATCAGCCGCTAAACCCAGCTCACCAACATGAAAGATCGTGAGAGACAAGAAGGGAAGAGCCTGTGATTGTCTCTTAAGATGTTCCTCTGGAGCCCGAGAGATACAGGAACGCAGTTAAGTAAAAGACAATCAATTAAGGCTTAAATAAACCCAAACGAGCAGACGTTAATGAGAGCTATCTTGTATCTCAAACAAATCCTCTTAACTCAGCCCCACTTAAAAAAATATTATTTCCCCATTTGTGCCAAATGCGTGGAGCTGGTGAGGGGGATTGCAGGGAGGAACATGCTGGGGATCTGAGACCTGGAATTGCAGGTTGAGCTTCTGGATTTTTGGCTCTAAACATCTGTTATAGTCTGACACATTGGTCAGGCAAGTGACCACAAGCATGGAAAGGCCCCATGCCCTCACCATCAGCCTTCCTCTGGCCCTGAGCCGCTTCTCAATCTTCTGGCCTCAATTCCACATTGCATCCTCAATGCCAGAAGCTTACAGAAACAAAAGAGATCAAAGGAGAGTTGAAGGTTTTCGACGGTACCAAAGCAGGTGTGCAGGCAAAGCTTTTATATGCAGGCGGATATTTGAGTTTTCAGGGCTGGTTTGGGATGCTTGGAGCGGAAACCTCCCAGGGAGGGAGACACCTGGCTGAAGTGTGTCCATCCTCGGGAGAGCCCTGCCTGTCACCAGCCCAGCGACACGAGCAGCTCTCACTCTGTGCCTCCCGAAAGCAGCCAGCACAGGGTTTTTGGTGGTGTTTGCAAAGGCGGGCGGTGCCACTCGGCAATCGTGGCCCCCTTTGTCTCGCTCCTCTCCTCAGCAGCCCGCTGCGGGAGCAGGAACCATGAATTATCCCACCATTTAAGGAGGAGGGAAGGAAGTCATTAGCGAGTTCATATGTCTAACTTGTTCTTCTCAGAGTCATCGCTCCAAGAGAGTGAAGTTCCCGATGCTGGTGCAAAGCTGCAGGCGCTGGCTGGGGCTGGCTGCGGTGCTCTGGGGCACAGACGCTCACGCAGACCCGTGTTTGGGGAGAAAAGTGGGTTTTTCCCTGCAATCCGGTCGGTGCTTCCCAAATTGTCCGTGACAGCCCCTTTGTGTTCACCCACCACGAGCTGGACCAGGTGTGGGCACCCCAAAAGGGCTGTGAACCTCAGCAGGGGAATGCTGCCAGCTGTGCTGCACTTCATCCGCCGTGTTCTGAGGCAAAATCTGTTAATTTGCCTCTGAGCGGAGAGAAAGACACTGCCCCAGCTACTCTTGCCAAGGAGGAGTGAAAATTGTCTCTTCAGTAGAAGTAGGTTGTCATTACCCATTTTCCTTTCATACGGGAGAAGCAGAAGTGTTACTTGGAGCTTGTGAAGCACAGAGGAGTATAATGCAATTTCTGCCTCCTTGTAGCCTCGTCCTTTCGTTTTTCAGACCAGTGCTGACAGGGAATAGGATTCTGGAAAGCACCCCGGGGATTTTATACACTGAGCAGATCTCTTGAGACTTGCATTCCCTTCAGAAAGCATCTCCCACTGCCCCAAACTCCTCTAATGGTCTAAACCAGATTGTTTAATGAGGCACAGCTCCAGCCTGGCACGCTGGACCCCTGGAAGGAGAGTCACGAGGCAGGAGAGCAGGAGGGGAGGGCTGAGGTGGGGAAAAGCTGGATGGGATATCATGGGCCAATTCTGCAAGCCCAGAAGAGTCACCCAACCCCCAGAGCCTCCCTGCTGCGGGGGCTGCCTGCCTGGAGATGTCAGCCAGCCTTGCAGCCACAATTCCCTTTTCCAGGGGGGTGCTGCCTCTGTTCCCAGAGTCCTTCCCCCAGGAGAGGAGGCAGAGCCCAACTTCACACCCCAGCTTCAGGAGATCAGTGGTCTCAGCCAGTCCTGGGGCCCAGAGAGAGAGGAGGGAGCTGAAAATGGGGTAAATGAGGTTCTTGTTAATTGGCCCCTTGGGGAAAATCAGAGTGAAATGACACTGAATGACCAGTGTTTATATATTTGTGTATATATATATATATTTATGTATATGCATATATGTATATATGTACATATGTATGTGTTTATGTATGTATGAGAGGTTTACTTAAAAACAATTTGGTTGCAATGCAAAGGGAAAAAAATGAAGCCGTTTTGGTTATCATTAATAAAAACACAGCAGTATGAAAGTATAAAGTATCACTTCAGAAAATACCAAAGGAAAATAAGGAAAGAGAAAGAAGGGATAAGAGTAGATGGTGGAAGGATCTCAGCACCGGGGATCCAGCGACAAGGCTCGATTGTTGCAATTCAGGTGTCTGTTTTTTGAAGTCATGGTCCCAGTCTTGGTCTGTTGGGGGTGGGGGAAGCCCACAAACCCCAGAGTTCAGTGTGTTAACACAGGCTCAGGTTCTGCTGGGAATGCCCAGGTACCTCCCCTGATGGAAGTTGTACACTGAGTGTTGCAAAACTGTGTGGGTCTGGTGCAGTCCTCTGGTGGAAGGCCCCAGAAATGAGTCTGTGGGCACTTTGGGGCTCTTTGATGATTTATTACCCCCCTTTAAGACATGACAGCTGCTGAGCCAGTTATGCCCCCTCAGAAGGGATGAAAACCCTCAGGCCTACGTGTGAATGTCCTGATACCTTCCCTGGGGAGGCAGAGTTTTACACCTGAGCTGGTTGTGCAAGGGAGGACATTGCCCTGATAAAAAAGCATCACCTCACCCTGTAGGATCTACTTCTTATCAGCCTTTTCCTTTATCTGGCTCCAAACCCAGCTTGTTGCTAAACAAAGGTCCAAACCTGGGCTGCTCTTATGCAAATCAGAAATTTAGCCAACACCCCCAAAACATTCCCACCTTCCCTTCGGCTGTGGGCTGAAAACCTGGCACCTGATGCTTTGCCAATGGTGCATTGTTTGAGTCAGTAACCTTCAACATTTCAGTCTCTCACAGAGCTGCTCCCCAAAGCCCACATCTTGTGTAGTATTTGTCTGGCCAGGCTGCTCTCATGCAGTTCCTTCCCTTTTTAAGCTAAACATCGCTAATCAGCTTCTTCAAGCTCCAACATATGTCCTATAAATATCCCTTGTGGAAGCAAAATCTGTCTCGTGTGTGTATGCAAGACAAAAGAAAAAATTAGAAAGCGTGAAGCCCTGACTTAGCAGCCCGGCAGCAGAACTGCGCTAAAGCCTCGGATCTTAATGAAAGCAGGGAGCATGCCTGCCCCCCCATACCCCTCCTGCAGCCCCAGAGCGAGCCAAAGCCCCAAAATTTCCATCCCTGACAGCCCCAGAGCTTGCCCAGGTTCTGGTCCTGGCCCTTAAGTGCCTGCAGGTCCTGTAGGAGCCACCCTCAGGCTGCTGTGGAGGGGATGGAGCTGGGGAACGCTTTGTCCTTGGAGCTGAGCAGGGAGCTCAGTGCTTCCTCTTCTTCTTGGTATTCAGGAACAGCCCTGAGGTTCTCCTACACCTCTTCTTTGCAGCGCTGGCTTAAGAAATTTATGAGCCCCTGGTTGAGGGTAGTGTGGGATGCCTCGATGCTCAGCGTCTCTGTGCGGGGTGTGATGGGGACACGCTCCTCATGTGAGATATCTCCAGGTACAAGAATCCTGAAGGCAGGTCCAGGACTGTGTCGATGAAGCTGCTCTGGCTCTGCCACTCATCCAGCAGGGATGATAGGAGTGAGGGCTGATAGGAGTGAGGGCTGATAGGAATGAGCTCAAATCAATCATCTGTCACTCACTGGCTTCCCTGGCCAGGCTGCAGAGCCCTGACTGAAGCAGGACCCCGAGGACAGATGAGTGAGCATCTTAATCACCTTCAGCACAGGCAGCAGGAATCCACCTGCCCACCCTGTGTGTTGTCCTCAGGTACCTTTTGTTTTGGTGGAGGCACAGGCAGAGCTCAGCTGGATTCACCTCTGGCACATGGGCTGCAGAGCTGGGGGTGTCAGGCAGGGAGCTGAGAGCCCAGGGGGGTCAAACAGGACCTGGAGAGCCCAGGGGGGTCAAACAGGACCTGGAGAGCCCAGGGGGATGAGAGAGGGGCTGGAGAGCCCAGGGGGTCAAACAGGACCTGGAGAGACCAGGGGATGAGAGAGGGGCTGGAGAGCCCAGGGGTGTCAGACAGGGGCTGGAGAGCCCAGGGGGATGAGAGAGGGGCTGGAGAGCCCAGGGGTGTCAGACAGGGGCTGGAGAGCCCAGGGGTGTCAGACAGGGGAGGGAGAGCCCAGGGGGATCAGACAGGAGCTGGAGAGCCCAGGGGTGTCAGACAGGGGAGGGAGAGCCCAGGGGGATCAGACAGGAGCTGGAGAGCCCAGGAGCTCTGGCTGGGGTCAAAAGCAGGTGCCTAAGAAACGGCACCCACAGGAGCCTGGGAACGGTGCTTTCACCAGCAGGAGAGGTACTGCCTTTGTCAACTCTCGACATCATTAGAAAGGTGACCCCGGCCTCAGCATTGCCATGGTTTCCCCAGGTTTTCCATCGAGCTGCTGCAAGGTGAAGCGAGGCGTCTCTCCTTCACGGTGGCTGTCAGCTGGGAGATGTTAACAACCCGGGGAAGTGAGGCTGAAGCAAAGGTCTCCTCTGCCCTGTGAAGGAGAGGGGCTGTCACAGGCTCCTCACGGAAAGGAAAGCTAATCCCATTCTGATGTGCTGTAGAGGGTGAAGTAGAGAAACCCATCCTGCTTGCTAGGACCCTTATCTGCGCTGAATTTCGGGGTTTCACCTCGATGGGGTGCACAGCACTCACAGGCTGAGCCCTGCAGTTCCCATGCAATGAGGTTTTTGTGAGAGCAGAGGTCTGATGCTGATCTCGGCTTATCTCCAGCTCCAGCACCAGGGCCTCATCCTGCATCCCTGGCTGATGAACTTTCCCAGCTCCCCGTTGCTGGAGGTGGCTCGGAGGGGGATGAAATTATAGTGCTGGGTTTCATGAGCAGTGTGTGGCTCTTAAACCCCGCAAGCACCTCTAGCAGGGCTGTTATAGATTCCCTTTGCTTTGCTTGTATTTGTCTCATCAATCTCAGTGATGTTGACAATTGGGCACGGTTTAATTCTGCAAATCTGAGGAATGATCAGGCCAATTTAGTTCACATTTAAAGCATTTGTGTTCACATGCTGGAAAGCCTTTTTTCTTCCTTGCTCCTTGCCCAAGGCCCTTATTATCTGCTGGTGCTATTTATCAATGCACAGCAGGTATATTACAAGAAGGTCTCTTTCGTAAAGCGATACAAAATAATCATTCCTGTTCCTCGTCTGCTCAGCAAGAAAAGTGAGCCTGGCTCTCCCGCCTGTCAGCATTCCCGAGCCGCAGCATTTTTATATTACTGCGGGAGAAGTGATTTAACTCAATAAGCTTCCCTCATAAATAGCAATAGTTTGATAAAATAAAAGGAGCGTGTCAATGAACACGGTGTTCCCCTTCAGCTGGGTGGCTTTGGGTCCTGCCCTGTGTGTGGGACACTGCAGGACCCCCCAGCAGCCACAGAACTCAGCCCCTCTCCAGCTCTGAGCTAGCACTGGGATGTACCTGGGACTGGGAAATCTTCTATCAAGCAGGAGACGTCTTATTGGGGCAGAAAACTTCCATTTTTTTCTCCTGAAGTGCATGAGATGAAGGATCAGTCTTTAATAATGGCTCATTCTTCCGAAAAAAACTCTCCTCCTCCCTCCCACACATACCGTGGCTCCTCATCCCCTCCCCAGTACCGATTTGTCTGGGTTTAGCCACTTTTATCCCATTTCACTGACACAATTGCACAGATTTACACTGGGCACTGGAGCTGTCTGAGCCGGGTGCTCCTTCCTCCGGCGTGTAATTAAATCCCTGGTGAAGTGGCTGGGAATGTCTGCACACCTGGAAAGAGCAGTTAGGAAGGGAGATCAGCTGGTTCTGGGAGCTGGAGAGAAGCAAATTACGTGGAGAGGGAAGAATGCCAACCTGTGTGCCCTGGAACCAGGCTGGCAGCCCAGGATGGGATCCGTGGGAACCCTGGAGGAGCCAGAGCCCAAGCTCTGCCCTTGGAGCGACGGGCTCTGCAGAGCAAAGGGGTGATTTAACATGCTGCCATTCCTTGAGCACCGGGCCCGTGGGTTTGTTTGGCTTTCTCCTCCCCCCAGGGACTCAGGTGTAATATCACCTTCCCATTAATTTATACGAGAACATTTCCAAATAGTAAACTGCCAATAAATTAGTAATGCTGATCTATAAAAGGGAAAAAATGGCCTGTTGTGAGTTTATAGCCCTGTGGAAAAGACATTAAACAGAGGCTTCCTTAGCACGAGCACTGCGAGGAGCTGGGGGGAGAACTCTGGGCTGAGACCCGCCTGGATGTGTTTTGTCTGGCTGGTTTTTAAACCTGCTCCCTGCAGCATCCTTCTGCGAGAGCCAGGCAGGGAAGAAAGCACTAAAAGATTCCCAACGACCAATCCAAGGGCGATGAAAAATGAATGAGAGGATGGTGCAGCATGGAGAGAACAAACAAACTACCTGGAGCAAATAGTTTATTTTAAGGTGCTAACAAATTTGCTCCAGAGGCCTGTGGAAGAAAGTCCGGTACCACACAGCCAACCTTTCCCTTATTTATAGAATAATTGTGATGATTGATTAGCTGGGATCAGAACTATATTTACGGCATGGAAGTTTTCAGCAATATTTCAAGTAATTTACCTCCTCACACAACTCCCCGGCGCTGTCATCCCAGCTTCACTTTTTCTCCCCGTGAAGCCTGCTTGCGCCAGGATTTATGGCTTTGTTTGTGGGAAGAGAAGGTGTCTTGCTCCAGAGAACAGCAGCAAAACAAGAGCTCAAGGGTAAAACCCTGGTGCTGCAGCCCCCCAGCAGCTCCCTGTGCCAGCTCCCACGGTGGGCAGTGTCCCTTGGCATGTCACCGCTTCTGCTGGCACTGTCCTCTGGCAGAGGGACACGGCTCCTCCTCAGCCCCCCCCAGAGCTCTCCGATGGTGTTCCAGCAGCATCCTGACCACCCCACGAGGCTCCCGGGCTCCTTTGCTCCTGCACCCGGTGGGCAGTGGGGATGGAGAGGTGACAGTCACCACCCCACCCTCCGCAGGGCGCCGGGGAGCATGGCTTGCTGTCTCCTAAACATCCGGGGGAAACCTCTGCACATCCTCCTGCTCCTCATCCACCCGGGTCCTCCCTGCTCCAGGATACACTGGCTGATTTCAACGCAGGGAGGAAGGAAACACTCCCAGGAGAATAACAAACGTTACGAGTTTGGGAGAAAAGCCTAAGTGTTTGGGCTCTGCCCCAAACAAAGCACTTACCACTTGTTTTTTTATTTTATGCGACAGCTGCAGCTGTTGTCCAGGTGAGCAGCAGTGAGGGAAGGAAAGCAGCGGGGAGGACAGGGCAGGGCAGGGCAGGAGGCTCGGGTTCCCCATGTTTGCCTCCAAAGAGATGCCCACTTGCTCCCAGAGTCAGTGCCAGAGGCTGCAAGGTGCTGGCCAGCGTGGGCTGCAGACAGACAGACTGACAGACAGATGGGCAGGATCTGTTCACCAGCCTGGAGATGCCCATGGCAGCTCCTTCCTCTTCCCTGCTGCTTTCCTCTGCCTCCAGCCTGAGCAGCACAGTTTTATTTAAGCCCTTCTCCACTCCCGCCTTGTCTCCATTTCTTTATCTCACAATAAAAGTAAGCTGTTATTTCCCTTGTGTTCCAACTGCCCTCATTCATCCCCCGGTACCCGCAGGGCCAGCAGCCAGAGACTGTGCCAGCACTTGAATACTGAGGGGAAAAAAGACATCCTACAGGCTGGAGGCCCTTAGAAGTGAGGGAAGCTCGATGCTGCTGGAAATAGAAGCTGCTGCAGCCAAGGTCCTGCTGCAAACCAACCCATCCCCATTAGGTCGTGTTTGCTTCCCAGCATGGCCTTGGGACTGGCTGATGGCACAAGCATCCCCTCCTGCTGCCTGGCTCTTCTCCCAGTCAGGACCTGCCATGACCTGTCTAGGAGCTTTAATGCTGCTTTTAAAAGGCAGTGGCATTTCAGCACCCGAAAGACTGGATTTATTACAAAGCTGGGATCTCAACTTCATAAAAGGGGATTAACCCGCCCCTCCAGCGGCTCAGCCACCACCAGGCAATGTCAGCTCCCTCCTTTCGAGGGCACGGACCTGGGCAAGGAGGCAAGAGGCAATTAGGAATTGTTAATTGGCCGCTGAGTCCTTCTCCTGCTGTGGGAAACAGCTTCCGAGGGGTTTTAATTTGCACCTTCCCAGAGGAACATGGATTTCGTGTGCCCAGGACCAGACACAGAGGCTGACACTACCAGCATCAGTGAGCCAGCACCAGGAACAGCTCCATTACGGTTTGGGAATTAGATGTAGCTGGGAGCAGCCGGAATATCACTTGGTTCATTTGTTAACATAACATCTATAAACAGAAGCCTCAAGCAAGCCCGTTCTCGGGGCCCCAGAAGACAGAAAGAAGGATGGCCCTTGTCCCAGCAGCATTTGTTTTCATTAAGTGGGTGGAAGGGCCCTGATGCAACCAGGGATCTTGATTGTCGGGTGACCTTGTTGACTCTGGAAAACTCAGAAGCTTTCAAACCAGAATTAGCAAATCAGCTGGATTAAAAAGAAATAAAACCCAACCTAAGCCTACACTTCCACACCCCTCAGCACCTTGCCTGTGTCAGCAACTGTCCAAACTCTGGTTTTCGCCCAAAGCCCACCCACAGAGGAAGTGTTGGTGTTGTGTGAAAAAGGCTTTGCCAACCCAGGGGACTTTTGAAAGTCCCTGCACAGCTGGAGACCTGGACACCGGAGCTTCCTCCAGAAAGAGCAACCCATGGAGAGAAATGTTTAATTCCTTAGGCTTGTTTGTTTTCTGTTTGGTCCCAAGGCACCAAAATTAAAGGAATTTTCTCACTGAAATGATTTGGAAATTTATGACTTTTTACATGATGCTCTCCCGCAGCACTTCCTTGACATCCATCTTTCCGTCTGCTTTTCCAGAAGCAGAACCTTCCCAGTCTCTTGCTGGAGTTACAGGTCCTTCCCCAGCCCTAAACCACCCAGAAACATTTGCTGCACAGATGCCAGCCCTGCAAAGGGAGCTGCTGGATGCTCCTGCTCCTTGGCAGGCTGGTGGGGACTTCTCAGGAGCTGTTTGGGATCTGAGTGTCCATCCCTGGCTGTGGCAGGAGCAGCCTGAGGAGTGGGGGCTGGGGGTGGGCGCAGCAGAGCGTTGCCAGCCCGCTGCTCTCCTCACTCACTCAGCTCTGCCAGAGTTCGTCAGCTCATCCTTCAAAACCTCTTGGCAATGAAGTCGTTCAGGGGAGTTTAATGACTTTTCAGAACAGGTAAAGCAGCCCCCAGCCCCTCGGCCTCCTCGTTATCAGTCCTCCTCCCTGATACCTTCAAGGTCGTGGCTCCTTGTCCCCCTGTCCCCATTAGCCATGTCTAATTATGACTCCAAGCTTATGTGCTCTTTGACTAGTCCGGCTTATCCACCCGTGCTCGCTCTGCCGTGGCTCCTGATCGTCACCTCAAGTGGCTCCTGGAGGAGCCTGGAATGCCCTGCTGTGGTTGCAGGCAGGATCCTCATCCAGGCAGGAGACAGGGAGCAGGGAGAAGCTTCTCTGAGAACCAGGGAAACATTTAAGTTGGAAAAAACCTCTTGGGATCATCGAATCCATCGGGTTTTGCACAGGCTGAGAGGATGTGCACGGTGCTGAGGGATGAGTGACCTCCAAAGGATCTGCGTGCAGGGCGTGGGGTGATGGGGGCGTGGGGTGATGGAGGCACAGAGCCTGCTGCTCGTCCTCTCCCTCCTCACCTGGGACACTTCCCTCCTTCCCTCTGCAGGAAAATCACTGAGAAACATTCCCTTTTCCCCATTTCTTCGGGTCCAGGCTGCAGCACTGGTCCTGAGCAGCCTCTGAGAGTGGCTGTTCCTCCTGCTCTGGCTCCTGCGGGATCCATCCCCTTTGTCACGGGCACCAGCAGTCCATGAAAGTGGCCCTGAGCTGCTCAGAGCCCTGTCCTTCCTCGCAGCAGCTCCAGGGCTGTGCACAGCGAGAGAAAAGGTGCCTCACCGGAGGCTCTGCCATGTCGTCCCTCTGATGCTGGAGATTGTTTTGATAAGCTCCTTGTTTCCCCGGCACAGAGCACAGAACTATTTTTCTTGCACTGAGCAGACAAGATGTTGAAATGTTTTTTCCTGTGATAACTGAAAGTGGAAGGAATCCTGCCTGCGATTCTTGTCAAGTCGAGGGATCTCTTTGTAGTTCAGTGAATCATTTCATCCCCAATGTTAATTTAAAAGCAAACAAACAGAGCTGAATGCATTTGATAGTAGAATTATTTCCAGTACATTTCAGGCTTTGTTGCTGTGTGTTGTAAAACACCACGGCACGAGCACTGAGTGGTGGAACCAGGGGACTGGAGGCTGGGCTGTGCCCCACTGCACCCCACAGAACCCCCTGCATCCCACTGAACCCACATCGTGCCTGTGCTGGGAGAGCAGAGCACCCCCCGCTCCCCAGGAGCATCCCAGCTCCATCCTCTGGGAAAGGTTCTCATCCCCGGCACAGCCACAGCAGCAAACCAGGAGTTAAAAACTCCCCTTGAAAACAGGAGCTGCAAAACATCAGCCTCGTTCCACCTCAAAAGAGCAAGAATGAATCGGAAAAGGGCAAAGTGCGTGAAAGGCTGAATTGCAATAAAAACGGTGTTTAAATGTGCCACCGAGAATTAATCGCTCCTTTCTTCCGAGCTTCCCCTTTGAGGGCTATTCCTAGGAATTTGTGGGAGGAAGCAGGAACAAGGAATCAGTTCTATTTTGCATGTAGGCTACATCAGGTGTGGAACTGCCCTGGTTTAGAGGCACCTGATTGTGGAGGGGCAGTCGGGGTGCTCAGCCCTGCACCCCCTGCTTGGGGGCTTGATGCCATGATGATTTTTTCCTTTTCTTTTATACCCCTTTAGATACTTTGTCTCTATTCTTAGTGCTTCTAGTCCACATTCTTAAACTTAATGTTTTGTTAAGCCAAGAGACCGAACATCTTGAAAGCCTCATAGTGAGGGGTCAGAGAGCCCCAGACACCGAGGGCCTCTCCAGAACACATCCTGTACCCTGAGCTGGGCCCAGCCAGGGGAAGGGTCCTGGGGTGGGGGTTCCCTGGAGCCTCTCCCTGGGGAATCTTTGCTGGATGTGCTCATTTGTGAGGCCCAGGATGTGATCCCGAGTGCCCGTGGGCGTGCATTCCGTGTACTCTGGGGCATTGCCCCTGCCTGTGCTGCACCTGAGGGGCCTGCCATAAATACCCAGGGAAAAAACCCTTTTTCCCTCCTGACTGTGTTTGGCTCTTAATTTTAAGACCAGGGAAAGGCATCAGGCTCTCGGGAGGGAGAGGTAGTCCTGGAGGGCAAGTTTGTCTCTCCCGGGGGCTGGTGGCCCCAGGACCCCCTGGCAGTGCTGGAGACTTTCCCATTTGTTTCCACGGTGGCAGGGTCCAGGTCAGAAGTGCCCTGGCTCTGGGAGAGCAGGAGGTGGCTGCAGTGCCAGCCCAGCACCGCGGGGACCCGGCTGCCCTCCAGGCTCAAAAACTGCCTGGAATTGGGAATGCTTATCCCCGTTGAGTCAAGGACTGGCAATAACGCTTCCCAGCGAGAGGCAAAGTGCTCCATCTGCTCAGTGCATCCCGAAGGAGCCAGCGGTGACTTTTTGGCTGCCTGGAGGAGCGGCGGGCACAGAGGGGCCCCACGGTGCCACGCTGGGTCCCAGCCACCCCCTGGCAGAGCTGCAGGGTGGGCAGCGAGGGGGGCAACAGCAGAGAGCCCAGGGAGCCGATGCTTTTCTTCCTCCCCATCGCTTCACCTCCTCTTCCCCCTCTGTTCCCTGTTTCCACAGTGCCCACCGGCCACTTGCTCTGTGTGGCAGTGACACGCAGGGGATCAGTGGGAGGATCAGCACCAGCAGGTCTTTGTCACCAAAGCCCTGCTCGCTGCAAGTCCAGGGAGCGTCACCTTTTCAGACACACAAAATCAATGCTGTCCTACATCCCAAAACCTTTAAACATCAGACAGGCAATTTGTCTTTGCTGACGGTGGCTGAGCATTGAAAAGAGCCCGGCCAGATTAAATAAACCAGCAATAGCAATTTGAGGTCATTTTCATCATATTAATGGCTTTTCTGCCTCTGGTAAAAAGGGAGTCCAGGAGATGGGCTTGGATCAGCTCCACGATGGCATTGCTTTTCTGTGGAGGAGCTGGTTTTGGTGATCATTGCAGCCGAGTGGGAGTGATGGGAGGAGAGTCAGGAATGGGTCTGGGCTCACACAGCATTGCTGGGTCCTGCCTGGGATGGCACAGCTGGGTGGGGACATGGTGAGGCCTCTGGGGGCTGTTCCTCTCCTCAGCCAAGGAGCCAACGGGAGGAGAAGTATTTGGCACTTGGCTTTTTTCCCCCCTTTTAATCAAGAAGTAAATAGAGTCAGAGCTTTACGAGTCTGTTTGAGTGTTTCAGTGCCAAAATGCAGCTCAATGTTTTCTGAGAGGTTTGGGTAAAGGAGCTCTGTGATTATGCACACAGCACACCTCCCTCCTCCTCCTCCGAACAGGGGGGGAAACGCAGGGAGGAGCTGAAAAGTCTGAGTATTCCTTAGGAACGGAAAGCGAATTCGAGATAACATGAAAAACATCATTTGACATATCTGAAAGCCTTTTGTAAGCACTTTCCAGGAATATTTTACGGCCTCAGCTTCATTAGTAGCGGTACCTGCAGGAAGGAACCTCTCAGCGTGAGCGCTCGGCGTTCAGCGCTTGCAGATGTTGTATTACAGATTCCCCTGTAAAACACACAACGTGTGCTGTGAGATAACTCCCATCAAGAGTGGGGAGAGCCACGGGTGGCTTGTGGGATTCCCCAGCTTCTCCAGGCTGAGGAACCCCTCGAAACTGCCCGCCAAGGGCGGCCTCAGAGCTGGGTTTGTTTGCGGAAGGGATGTTGCCGTAGCTCTGCAGAGTGGCGTTTGCACGGGGCAAAGGGCAGCTCACATTTTCTGGGCGAGGTAAAAGGCCCTCTCCTCTGTGCCACCAACCCTCTGCACGCAGGATGGATCACGATGCTTCCCGCAGAAATTCAGGGATAACTGTGGGTCCATCGCTGGCTTCTCACCAGTGACTCGTGAAGAGCGAGAGAAACAAAACTCACCAAGTACGTGACTGCTTGCAGGGGTTTAATCAAAGCCGTGTACCAGCAGAGGCTGCCTGGGGCTGTGTGGCATGACAGCAGGGGGCTGGTGCTCCCTCTGCCCGGTGAGGATCCGGGTCCCAGCCCTTCCCCAGCTCCCTGGGCAATTTGTCCTCAAGGTTTCCCTGCTTCAGCACATTGCCGAGAGAGACAGTGACAGATACAGGAGAAGAGCTCCACATAACCTCGATTACCCAAGGATAATGAGGCCCAGTGCACCCACATGCTATCAGTAATATTTGTATCTATTCAGCTTTTTCAGCGCTAAAGGTAACCATTTATATCCATTAAAAGCAGACAACTGGATGGCAAGAGGAGCTCAGCTCTGGCTGCCTCTTGATGGGCAGCATCTATCACACCTCGTGTCCTCGGAGAGCTCCTCCACGGCCCCCGTGGCTCTGCCAATGTCACCACTCCCTGGAGAGCTGCTGTGACACGCCAGCTCTGAGGCCACCCCACTGCCGGTTTGTGAGTGTCCCTGTCCTGCCCAGCCCGTGATGTGACCCAGTGGAGTCATCGCTGTCCCACCCGGCTGTGGTTGCCACACTGAGCTCCCTTCAACTGATGCCATGATGATTTTTTTGCCTTTTCTTTTATACCCCTTTTATATACTTTTTCTCTATTCTTAGTGCTTCTAGCCCTCATTCTTAAACTTAATATTTTGTTAAGCCAAGAGAGTGAACATCTTAGAAACCTCGCAGTGAGGGGTCAGAGAGCCCCAGAGACCAAGGGCCTCTCCAGAACACATCCTGTACCCTGAGCTGGGCCCAGCCAGGGGAAGGGTCCTGGGGTTCCCTGGAGCCTCTCCCTGGGGAATCTTTGCTGGATGTGCTCATTTGTGAGGCCCAGGATGTGATCCCAAGTGCCCGTGGGCGTGCATTCCGTGTGCTCTGCGGGCATTGCAGAGGCCTGGCTAGAAAAAAATATTGTATTTCCTCCCATATTCATTTAACTGGATGAAGAAGTAACTTTTTTTTTAGCCTATGAAAATAGAAAATTACGTGTATTGGTGCTAATTCCTCTCGTTAATTGAAGATGGCGTGAGAAATAATAAACAGAACTCAAACAATGCAGGATGCTGCAGTTTCCTCAACAGAGAGCTTGATGATGAAAACAGACCACAAAATCACCAGCCCAGGTACATATTATCACTTTTGTTTTTCCTGGAGGTCACTGAGTGTTTGATCAGCCCTTGTAGACTGTCCTTTGGATGCGATACACAAGCCCCCTCAGGTAAATATTTGGCCAGGGGATGGGGTTATCTTCCCCTTTGCAAATCTCTTATCTGTCCCAGTGCAGCCCCAGCCGCTGGCTCCTGCATCCCATCCCAATTGCTATTCCGGCGGAGCTGGGGGATGGCAACAGCAGCCACACGTCTGAAAGCGATATTGCTTCCCTCCCGGAGAAGGTAATTGCTTCTGCAGAAGAAATTAAGCACCATAATGAAACGACCATAAAAAGAGGCCCCTCGCTCACTCCCCGGATCACAAATCCCGCCGACGTCGCACCCAGCCCAGCGGCAGCGACTCTGCCGACAGCCTTGTGGCTCCAGGGCCAGGGCTGCCAGGCTCTCGTGGAGGGTTTGGATGGAACCACGCCAAAAACTTGCCCCTTTCTGCCTTCACAAACTTCTCAGCTTTCACCTAATTCCCGGTGTCTTGGCTGCATCTTGCTTGGCTTCGTTTCCACGCTTCGAAGGCGTGCGAGGGGCTCAGCTGCCCTGTGTGTGGCTCTAAAGCCTCTGCTGAGTCTCCCAAACCTGGGAAGGGAGGAGACGCCCTCTTCTAGAGAAGCCACACGTACCTGAGCCTTGGCTTTGCAATGCAGCAGGACAGAGCACTTCACCAAAACAGGCACAAAAGGTGTGTGAAGGCTGTTTTATCAGCTGGAGCCTTGCAGCAATCCAAACTGGGACAGGGCTGGCTGTGGGAGCCAGTGCTCTGCAAACACTGCCTTCCTCTTCTCCTCTTTCCCTCCAAGGTGCACAAAGTCCTGCCCAAAGCTTCCTTCTATCATTCCCAGCCTGCGTTTTCTTCCTCATCCTGTCACCCCTGCTGGGATGCTCCTGAAACCATTCCCAGTGTGTCAGGCCCCACCTCACCAGATCCAAGGAGATGAGTTCTGTTGGCTCCAGAGGTGCCCACGAGGAAGGGCCAGCAGCCCCTTCACTGCTGGGAATCCACTCGAGCAGCTCCTCGCCCATTCATCATCCCCTTGGACATTGCAAGAGAATCTGTCCACTTAAAACAGGATTATTTCTGGGTGGCAAAAGGCAAAGTTAATTTGGCTCTAATCCCTTTAAACAGAACCGGTAATTGGAGTGATAATGACTCTCCTGGAGGGCTCTCCTCACCAGGGCACGGTGGTCTGCGGGCAGATGAGCCTGACCTCCCGCCTGGCACAGTGGGAACAGCACGGGCATGGCTGGGGAGGGCACCAGGATGAGCAAATTCCCTCCACGAGGGGCCACAGCTCTGGGTCGGGACCCCCAAGCACCCCTGGAGTGACAGGACCCTCCTGCCTGCCCTGTGTCCCTCGCCTGCTTCCAGAGAAAGAGCCTGAGAATAAACAGCTTTAATCACACAATCCCCACTTCCTATTGCTAATAATATTATCATCATGATATTAAGCCAGTTAATTCTTTCTCTCAATTTATTTGCTTTTGTTTTTGTACTCCCATGTTGTAATTTTCAATTTAATTAGTTTCAGTGTTTCTGAGGGCAATAGGTCTTGGTTTATCTTTGCAGCTAATAGTCCTAATTGTTTACCCTTTCTTTGGCAATATCTCATTAACTTTATGGGCCATCATTTCCATGGCACCTCCAGAATTAATTCCCTCACTCTTTGAACCATCTTCCTAAAATCTTCACGGCTTTTTGCTTCCCTGATCCTGCCTGACCTTGCCCACCCTTGCTGGCTGCTCCTGTGGCTCAGCACTGCTGTGCCCCACCAAGCCCCAGGGCAGCGGGTGGAGGATGGACCTCCCTGTACAGGGAAACCTCTGGCTCCTACTCGGACCTTGGGCAGAGCCCTGCATCTGCCACCTGGTCACCGTGGTCAACTCTCCTCTCTTTGGGTCCTCCCACAAGTGCTCCTGCTCCTCTAGACTGGTTTTGGTCATTGTTTCTGTCTTTAACAGTCTGGGGTCACTTATCTTGCTGGTGGAGGGGTCTGGATATTCCCCTCAGCTCCAGCGACTGCAGAATTTCTTGCCTCTCTCAAGCAAAGGAAAAGCTGTTGGGAAGCTAAGGCATTCCATCGCTTGAGGGAGTGGATGAGGTGCAGATTCATCAGCCCTCTGCCAGCCCCTCGAGCGAGCTCGATGTTGGGATTTGGGAGAGGTGGCTGTGCCACTGGGCACCCCTCGCTCTGGTTACAGAGGACAGAGCTCACAGACACCTTCCCTACCCCACCTCCTGCCTTCAGACCCCATTAATCACACCCCTAATGGCTTTGCGTTCACAGACCAGACGTTTTTGGCCACAGAGGCGAGCGCAGATGATATCTCCCGTTGATTGTTCTACCCCCCGTGAATGATTTGTACCAGGAAATGGGTCTGAATTTTCAGCTTAAATCACGCTCGGGGGGTGGGCTTGGAACCCAGGGGGGACCCACTGGGCTGTAATGATTGCAATGCCATGGGAGCTTTCCCTGCAGGTTCCCACAGTCAGCTTCACCCTCGGGTCTGGCCTTGCCAGTGGCAGAGGGCAGCACACCCCGAGCCCCCCGGCTGCCCACCCGGCTGGAGGGGCAGAGCAGCGCGGGCTGGCCTGGCTGTGGGAGGATGCCAGGAATCTCCCCGGGTTACAGCCACCTGCTCAGCACCAGAACATGATTTCCCATTAAGCAGACAGGGAGGGATCTGCTGGTGGCCGCTGCGAGGGCACCTGAATTATTGATTGAACACGGCTCCAGCCGAGGCGCTGAAGGCAGCGAGAGCAGCTCCTTCCCAGCAAACCTCCCCCAGCTTGTGGAAAACCCGCTGGGCAAGCCCCCAAGTGCTGCCTGTTCTGCACAGCCCGGGCTTCACGGGGAGAGCTCACGGAGGGCAAAGGCCGCGGCAGGGAAAAGACAGCTGGAATTGTCCCCAGCCATCAAAGGCGTTTGGATAAAGGGCTTTGAGGAGCAGCCGAGGGAAGGAGAGCATCCCTAAAGCTCCTCAGTCTGCTGCAAGAGGATTTTGCTGGGGCTGAGGCTGGCGCTGGCGTGCAAAGTGCACGGGGGCGAACAAACACACGTACGTGCAACATATGGAGAGACACACGCGAAGCACAAACCAGCCATATGGGCACACACTGCTGCCAAATTCACTTCTCCCATGCTTTCCTTTGGTGGTTTTTCATCTTCCACGGGCTGCTCCAAAAGTGCTGGGTCTCCATCCTGCACATCCCAGGCCCAGCACCAACTCCCACCTCGCTTTCTGTAGGCCAATCTGAGCGTTTTCTGGATGCTTCCATTCCTTAAATTTCATCATGTTTGTATGCCAGATTGCACAGGGTTTCAAAAAAGGCTTCTTGAGGGTTGGTGGGCGGGCAGGCAGATCTGATCCAAACTGGGAGAGGTGGTGGTGCTGGGGAGGCGTGTGGAGAGCGAGCCAGATGTGGCAGCAGAGGCTTCTGGAAGGGAGCCCATGGCAAGCAGTGGCATTTCTCTAACCCCATATTGACTTTGGCTTCCAGAATCAATTTTCTTTATTAGCTGATGAATCTCCTCAAAAGACTTTCTGTACAGAATCTAGATAAATTATTTAACCAGTAAATTCCTTCCGCTCTAGCTCTGCTCCAGCACTGGGATTTCATGGGCAAGGGTAGCAGAGAGGGGTGAAGGGCCAAGGTCACTGCCAGCAGAACAGCAGAGCAGGAACGGGTTTGCTAATAAGTGACCAGTGGAGAGCCACTGTAAAACAGGCTATTAATAAAAACAGGTTTTCGACAAAATGCTGGGATTAGCAGTGAATGCAAGGAGCAAGTCATGGGAGACTATAGCCTCAATTATTCATGCCAGCAAATTGCTGCGGATGGAGCGAAAGCACAGTGCTGATGCGGGCAGGAGCAGGCAGGGGACATCAGGCGGGTTGTCACCTGCCCTGGATCAGCTGCACCCGTGGGAAGAGATGCTCCAGCCTCCACGGGGACACGGGGACGTGCACTGTCCGCGTGGAGTCAGAGGTGCTGCATGTGGGAGGGTGGGCTCCGTGGGTTTTGGGACCCCGAGTGCCCACTCGGGCATTGTGGTGGCAGCACTGTGAGCACCTGGATCATCACCTGGAGAGCACGGTGAGGGCTGGCATGGGAAGGATGCTCCACCCTGCTGCCCTGCCTCCCCCGAGGCCTGCTGTGGGTGTCTCATCTGCTGTGTAAAATCGGGCTTCACGCGCTTGTCAGGGCCGGGCAGCTTCAAGGCCAACACTAACTGACGAGCCACAGAGCAAGAAATAATTCTGCCTCCAAGAATAATGCCGGCTCACGAGGTCAGAGTATTCCAACATATTTATAGCCAGTAAAGAAAACGATTGTGTTAAACGGCAGCTGAGGTACACGGAGGCCCAGCCAGAGCTGCTGTCTGTGGCCATTCGTTATCTCACCGGGAGCGCAATTACGCAGCTCGGGATTCGCATCCCGAGGACTTCACAGCAATCCCTCTCAGCAGCCGCTTTGGGGACCAAAAGGCGAAGGTGTATTTCCTGCAGGATGAAGCTGCACATCCCAGGCTGACCTGGGGCTGGTGAGGCATTGGCAGGTGCGAGGCAGTGGTGGTGCTGAGCAGAGGAGTAGGGGGATCCTGCAGGTGTGCATCCCCTCCTGTGTGCATCCTCTCCTGTGTTTGTCCCCCCATGTTTATCCCCCTGTGTTTATCCCCCCTGTGTGAATCCCCCCATGTTAATTTTCCCTGTGTGCATCCCCCTGTGTTTATCCCCCTGTGTATATCCCCCCGTGTTTATCCCCCCATGTTTATCCCCACTGTATTTATCCCCCCTCGTGCACCCCCCTTGTGTTCATCCTCCCACATGGATTCCCCCCCACGTTCATCCCACCTCCTGCATCCCCCCATTTTCCCTCCCCGAGCACAAACACAACGCCGGGGACGGGCAGAGGGAACTCAGAGTTCCTCACTGCCTCTCTCCTTATGGAAACCACACCGAGATGAGTTCGACCTGGTTCCAATAATCAGCTATAAATAGCGAGCTCAATTAAGACAACCAAACAAAGGCGATGATGGATACCTGCTCGGGAGGCCCTGGGGGACGGGAGGCAGGGAGTTTGGGTTTTGCTTGTGCAAACACCGTGTTTTTATGTAAAGCTGCTGGCTGCGGGTCAGGCACAGGACGAGGATGACAGAGGAGACCAGGACGCCCCACACCAACCCCCACACACAAAGCAAACAGCAAAACACCCATCCCGACGGGGCTGAAGTGCTGCAATGCTGGCCCTGAGCATCACCCACTGGGCCACAGCCCAGCTCCAGCTCCTCTTCCAAAGCCCCTCACCACTGGCAGTGCCTGCTGTCCCAGCCTGTGGATCACCTGGGATCAGAGCTTTGCTGTCGGGGTAGGCAGCCCGTCAGCCCAGCCAAGGAGCACACAGGTACCAGTTCTTTGGCCCTGATCTTCAGGGAGCAGAGGCACAACCCCAGCAGCCACAGGGATGGGTGGCTGCAGAGGTGGGTGCTTGGCCGGGTCCCTCTCATGCCACCAGCACGCCCTGGCCGCTTTTTAGGGAGCTCATTATCCCCACAGCAGCCGGGGTTGGCAAGCACCAGGAACCGAAAGGATAAATATGAAGTACACACAACTCACAGTGTGTACATCAACCCCAATTTATTCAGAATGAGCAGCTCAGACACGCTTGTAGCAGCCTTGAGAGCATGTTTATCAGCCAGGCTACTCGGGAGATCATTGCCATTGATTGCCATGTCATTGTCACTCCTGGGGCACAACGGGAGGCCGGGGGAGCGCGATGACATTGTCGGCAGGAAGCAGCGAGGTGGGGAGCTGATGTTTCCCGGGAGGGAAGGTGTGCCCGGGCCAGGCAGAGCTATGATGCTCCCTGGTGCTCCGAGCTGCCTCGAAGGGAGCACAGACCCCAGAGCTCTGGAGAGCCAGGAATGGTGGTGAACCTGGCCAAAACCATTTGATTTTTATTGCTGTTCATGTATGGATTGCTGTAGTGCCACCTGCGAGGAGAACACAGGGGGGTTTAATAAGGAGAGAAGAAAATCCCACCTGATGGCAGCAGAAACAGAGCAAACACTCTGCAGGAAGGAGGCAGGCAAAGGTGAGCTGAGGGCTGGAAAAATCTCTCCCCTAAAGGAATTAGAGAGCTCAAACTGTTGAGCTTATTCGAAGGAGCAGGAGGGACAATTGGCCCCCTGGCGTGGGAGTCACAGCCCCGCAGGGCTGCCAGGGACAGGGGAGCAAGAAGAGACCCAAAGGATGGGACTCCTCGATTCAAAAGCAAGGCCTTTTCTTCCAATAGCACCGACAGGCTGTTAATGATGCTGAGAGAAGGGATGGGCAGTCCCAGCCCTCGGAGGACCCTTTCAGCTCCCCTGACAGCAGAGCTGGGAGGGAGAGCTCAGCCAGGAAGCAGGGAAGGCACTGGGCAGACCAAGAGGCTGTGTGTGCTGCTTAGAGCCAGAAGGGATCAGCCACCACAAAGCCCAGAGCCCTTTAATCTTCGCTCAGACTCCTCATTCCTAATCCCGACCTTCTGGGTGCAGCTGTGGATCAGCAGGTCTCCAAGGACTGGATCACCGAGGTCCCTTTTTGGCAGAGCAGCAGGTTGAAGCCAGCACTCAGCTGTCCAAAAGTTAGGCTGTAAATAACCTGGCTGGCAGGGACATGGGTGAGACAGGGTATTGTGACCTGAGCGGGATGGTGGCCAGGGCAGCCTGGCAGCAATTCCTCGCTGGTGGGAACAGCAGGAGGAGAGACTCCTGGGAAACCAATGGAGCTGCAATTCCTCGTGGTGAAACTCGCCCCAAAACGTCTGGGTTTGTAGTCACCGTGGGCTCTGGCTTGTTTGCCTGTTTGCTCTTTGCTCATCGCATTTCCAGCTGCTCTTGTGTGTATTTGCACTTCGCAGGCTTTAATTGGGATGGCTGAGCAGAGCCCGTCCGCGATGCTGCGGTGATAAGTAACAGGAGGAGCAAATTAGAACAAATAAATCTGAATCCAATTCAATTCCTTGTGCAATCAGGAAGATCAACACGTCAAAGTGTGGGCACTATAAATTAAAAGCCGCCAAGGAGACAGTGGAAGGCGCTGCCTGGCTGCTGGGGCTGGCGTTCAAAAGGCTTTTCTTCCTCTCAGAGTGAGCGAGAGCCTGTGAGATGAACAGCGGGATCTTCCCTCCGCTGCCAGGAAGGCTTTTTGCCACCAGAAAATTCCTTTCAGCAGATATGAAAGGCCTCTGCTGCAGGTCGCAGCGAGGGTGGGTTTGTGCTGCCGAGGGAGGCCCAGGCTGGCTGTGTGGGGTGAGTGTGGCACTGGTTTTCTTCCTGCATCATCCCTGCCTGGTTTTAGTCCATTCTCCTTGCAATAAACGGGTGTGCTCAGGTCAGCTCTGCTGTGGAGCTGCCGAGGTTGTTGATGTTCCCCTGAGTGTCGCATCCCAGGGCTTCCTGCACAGAGCAGGAGTGGATGAGGGGGGGATCTCACCCCTGATTCAGAAATTAAGGCTTCTCTGGTGGATTAGTGCACTTCAAAGGGCGAAAATGTTCCAAAATACTGTGAAAAAAATTCAAATCAGCGTATTGCAAAGGACAACAGGCAGATAAACACCCAGGGGGCTCGGAGGCGTGCTTGGTGCCACGGCATTTTTCACGTCCCTTTTGGAACGTTTTTGTTACCTGGCTCTGTTTGATCCGTGAAACTGTCTCTGCTGCAGGGCCCAAAACAAGTGGCACATGGGGAGGAGGGGTGGAACACACCTGGAGGATAAGCAGAGCTGTCACCTGCTGAGAGCTGTGCCCACCTCCGAGCCACGAGCACTTCCCTGGTCATTGTGTCCGTGCCCACCCTGTGCCATTGGCTTTTTCACCTCTCAGCCGCCATCTGAGTTTTATTGGATTCTTGTGTTTAAAATTACAAGCAGGTCCTTGGAATTGGCATTGGCTGTTTTTAAGACGTGCTGCATCTTCGTGTGTCACGCCAGCACGAGCCAAGCACATTAGAAGCTGCTGGATAATAGGCAATTACTGCTCTTAAACAGACGAGGCATTCACGAGCGGAATGGGCTGCATCTTAAATCATCCATAAATCCTCTAATAGTGCTTCTATTAATACCTGGTTTCTGGCACATTCCTAATGATTGCATTCCTTATCAAAGCACTGCTTTCCCTTGGCTTCTGGGGAGCGGAGGTGAAGGCAGGGGCTTTGTGGAGCTCCGTGAGGGAAGCCCAGGCAGGTGTTGGCTGCACCGACACAGGCAATGGCACGGCTGTGCCACACTGGAGGGATGCCCTCAGACCAGGGGGGTGCAGGGCAGGGTTAGGGCAGCTCTGCCTCCACCCCACGGGCATCATCCTCCCCAGGGAAGCTGTTCCACAGCACTGCTGGAGTCTGCCCTTCACCAGGCTTTCCTGTGTAGGGCACCTCAGCTCTGGCTTCCCCGTGGTGCCGTTGCACAGGCAGCGCCTTTGGAAGGGGATGAGGTTTTAGAGCCACCAGAACCTCCCTGGTGTTCTGGCTGGTGGCAGAGGAGCCGAGAGGGCACCCTGAAGTTTGGATTCTCCGTGGACTCATCTTCACTGGGTGTGTGGGACTGGTTGTAAACACGGCTCGTCCTCCCCGCCGAACCATTACACACTCCAGAGGACGAGCGCGTACAATTCACGTCTCATTAAAGCTTTCTGAAATATTACCCTTTTCTTCTTCCCTGCCTTTCCCCCCTATTAAGCTGAAATCGTGCTTCCTTCGGAGAATACGAGTCATTTGTTACCATAACAACAACTCTCCATCCTGAGCGTGGCAACGCTCCCCTCCCCACACCCAAAACACGCTGGCCCTGCTGCAGGCAGGACCCCCGGTGTGGGCAGAACCCCCGGCACTGCCGTGGTTCCGTGGTTGCCAGGGTTCCACATGGTCATTTATGACCTGGCTCTGAGTTTTGGAGGGTTTGAGCCGCCCCTGGCATCGCTGGCACAGAGCCCCACCTGCAGCATGTCCTTGGCAGGAGCAGGTCAGCATCTCCACCTGCCAGCTCTGCCCCAGTCACTGAGTCCCTGTGGTATGAGACTCTTCATTTCTGGTGGCTTTAATTATTTTTTTAATTGCCCCAAAAGCTGACCTGACCCCGAAGGAAAAGTGTTGTTCCAAGAACCTTCTCCAGGTACTTCCTGTTGGAAATTCCCCATCCTGTTCCTGGATCTTTGCTGTGCCAGGGTATAACTCTGCCATGTTCATGTGAAAATTAAATATGAGAGATGAAGCTGCTAAATTGGATCCACTTCCATGCATCAAAATAGCCCCTGGAAGCTCAGTCCATGGAAAAAGTGGGATTTTTCAGAAATGGGAGTTGTGCACAGTGTTAATGCCCCACCTTTCTGAATCTCCCTGACACCATTTGGCTTTACTAGGTCCATAAAAGAAATTAAAATACAGTTAAAATGGATTTCTTAAATGGGCTTGTAAAAGCCTTTGATGGAAGAACCACTTTATCCTTCTAACTTTTTTATGACATCTATTCCCACTTTTCCTTTCACCATGAACTTTTAATGACGTGGGATTTTTTTTACAAACCGACTCATTTGTAATTCCCCGCACACACCTTCATGCTGTGGTGTAAATCCAGTGGCAAAGGCAGACCTCAGAGACACAGTTAGGACAGATCCCTCAGGATCCTGCGCCAGGATGTCCAGGGATGGGCTCTCCAGGCTGCTCCTGCCAGGAGAGCTCAGGATCAGCCACCAGATGCCTTCAAAAGTGCTAAATGTTGATATTATGGTATTACCCATCTACACCGTGTGTTGCTATATTTGTCTTAATGTTGACATGACAATGGTGGTGATGATGATGATGATGATGATACAAACGTTGTCCATTGCCTCTCTCCAGCTGTGCCCGGGCAGAGCATCAGGGAGGTGACAGGTCCTCAGTGGTGCCAGGGGACAGGAAGGGTTCAGGGCCGTGGTGCCACCCATCATCTCTCCCATCCAGGCTGGAGACACGGTCCAGCTGCTCAATGCCACAGTGCTGAAATAAAGATGATTAAGGAGATATTCCAGCCTCTTCTTTTCTCCCTCTCCTCAGTAAATGTCATGCTTCAGGGGAGTATAGCCAAGAAAAGTTCAAAGTAATAATATCAGAAATCTGCTTCTCTTTTCCTTTTGACATTTTATTGTGATATGAAATAGCAGGGGATAAAAGCTCTAATGGGGATATTTGGTTCTTTCTTTCGGAGAGCATTTGAAGCGCTGGCTGGTTATGACTCACATGGATTATGATATATGCAAATCTTTAAGGGCCTCATTCACAAAGCCGAGGCAGCCACGCCGCTCTTCCAGGGGATTTACTCAACGGGAGATAAAGCCCAGGTGACTGATGCCCAAGGTCCCCACTCTTCACTCTGCCACACACCTCCAGCTCTTCATCCCAGCAGGGAAGGCTGCTCCTGGGGATGGTGGGGCTGTGACTGCACTGGCCAGCACAGCAGCACCCACGGAGAGGGTGGATGGCTCCGTGGGCAGAGCCAGTCTTCTCCCACCCTGCCTTCCATGGGATACAGCTGCACCCAGCACTCACTTTTGGCAATTGAGGCCCAAGCTGTTTCTCCTTGGACCACTTTGATGATATTTCTGTGTCAGCTTTAAACCAGATATTTCACACGCATAAACACTGGCAAGTAACCAGGCTGTAAAATACAACTTTAATAATGTTAAGCTGGTAATGTGCAGGCGGTCTTGTTGATTGGTTTAGGGGAAACCGGGTTGATTTAAAAAATATAATAACCCCCTCGTTCCACATTGAATCCTCTCCTAATTAGAAGCTGTTATTGCTCTCCAACAAATAATCTTCCGAATGAAGTCCATTCCACAGAGAGTGATCAAAGGGTGATTTAATTAAATTTTCATGTTTAATTTTCCTTTTTCATTCCTGATTTTTTTCGTTTCCTTCTCTCGCAACTGCTGTTGGAGGAGGGAGAGGGGCAGGTGGGAGCATAGGAGTGGCTGGGTCCTGCCCTGCTCTGGATGGGGCATCCTCCCACGGGGTGTGCCTGGCAGCTGACATCCAGCTGGGACCTCCTGCCATGAACCACCAGAGTGTGGGTTTCCTCTTCGTGGTGTCTTGGTTTTAGTTATCTGGTCCACAGCCAGCTTAAATGTAATACTTAATTTAGAGCAATAACACTTAAATTATGAATTGTCTGCTGTAAGTATAAATTATACATTTTGGAGATGAATATTCAGGTCCTAATTCAAAGCAGCAGATGTGGCATGGAAATGTTTGCAGGCAGACACGATTCCAAGCCGTGATTGGGTTTGATTTTCCCTGGGAAGCCGTCCTTGGCAGACCCTCCCTGGCAGAACTGGGAGTCCGTTTTGGGGGCTCCAGGACCACTCCTTGCCACCCCAGGTTTGTTTTCTCTGTGCCTTTGGAGGGGTGGGTTTGGTTTGGGGGACGGCAGGGCCGGACAGGTTGGGAAGTGGGCGCTGTCCGTGCGCGGGATGAACCGATGCCACCAGAGATGTGACTGTCACCAGGCTGAGCATGATGAGGACCAGCTGATGTGACACCTGAGCTGGCCCTGGGCATCCAGGAGGGTCCTTTCCTCTGCCAGGGCTGAAGGGGCCGTTCCTGGGGAGAAGCTCAGCCGTGCGCCAGCGCTCCTCCCATCGGCGCGTCCCATCTCCAGCTCGCGTTCGCAAGGAAACGCAAGATTGCAGATTAAGGGAAAACACACAGGCTCTAAGTGGGATAAGACTCCTCCGACCCAGCCTGTGCTGCTGCTCTGGCTGAGCCGGAGCCTCCCTGCGCTGCCGCTGATGTTCCTAAAGAATTCATCAAAGTGACAAGGCTACAAAAGCCGCGCGTTACCGCTCCTCCGTTCCCTTGCCACTCACCGGAAAATAAGGCCCCTGCTGAGCTGCATATGATCCGTTTCAATTATTTTTTAATTTTCAACGTGTTAGTCAAACTCTGACACGCAGAGAAAAAAGGAAAAATTCATGCAAAGTACCCTCGAAAACTCCTGTTCGGGTAAAAAGCTCTTCTGCCATGAATACGCAATGGCTCCTGGAGCTACTGGTGAGTTAGTGTGCATTTACAGAAACTGCATTTACATACAAATACGGTTTCAGCCAGCATTTAGAGGTGGAGAGGGATCTCCTTTCTTCCCCCAGCCACAGACTGATTCTGCTCTCAGTGGTTTAGATGCTTGCATTAAGACATCTGCTGACACGCATCTGTTTCATAAGAGCACGGATAAGGAGCGTGGTTTGCTGCCTGCAGTGTTCCTCCCCCTTTTTTCTAATCATGCAAATAATCTTTCCTCAGGGACTAACTGCTGGGTCCGTGGGCACCGGGACGTGGGTGGGAAGGAGATGTGGGTGGGATGGGGGTGCAGGAGGGATGGAAATGTGCGTGGGACGGGGATGCAGGTGGGATGTGGGATGGGGACGCGGGTGGGATGCGGGTACAGGCAGCAGCTGCTCCTGGGCCTCGCCAGTTGCACATCTGTGCCAGCCAGGCAGGCAGAGCTGGGCTGGTGCCCTGCAAACTTCGGGAGTTTGCATTCAGCTCCGGGGCTGGCAACAGCCTCGTGCTACTGGTGCCAGAGATGGGCAGGAGAGAGTGCGGCAGCTCCTCATCCCCAGGCTGAGCCCGGCCGTGGCTTTTGCAAAGGGTCACCCTGGAATGCTCAGCTACTGGAACTTGGAGCACCGGAATCCCAGCCCAGCCTCCTGTTTGCTCACAATGCTGGAGCTGCGCTGCCCGGACCCTGTTGATGCCATAATGATTTTTTGCCTTTTCTTTTATACCTCTTTTGTATGCCTTTGTGGCCTTTTGTATTCTTGGTGTTTCTTTTTAGCCTACATTCCTAGACTTGATGTTTTGTTGAGTTAGGAGACTGAACATCTTGGAGGCCTCAGACACCAAGGTCCTCTCTGGAACACATTTTGTAAACTAAAAGATAGATCTGTCCAGGGGAAGGTTCCAGGGGGAGAGAGGGGGGCTCACTTAGACTATAATTCTATACCTGATCTATCGTGGGGGTGCATTTGGGGTGGACATTTTGATGTGCATGTTCAGAGTGTTCCGCCTGGACGGAGTGCACCAGGGATCCTTGAAATTAATACCGAGGGAAAACCCCTTTTTCCCTTCTAACCGTGTTGGGCTCTGATTTTAAGAACAGGCTTAAGGCATCACCGTGAGCCAGAGCACCCTCTGCTCTGCCACCACAGCCCCCAAACTTGGCAGACACCGAGGGCAGGTCCCAGCTTCCCAGCACATCTCCACAGTACACGGGTGTGGAGGTGCCTGTGGAACCACCCTGTGGCAGGGAGATTGCCCTTTCTCCATCACTCTGCACTGAGTTTTCCAGATCTGGCTGTGCCAGTGTTCATGCCAGGGCCAAGCTGCCTCCCTCTGGGGCCTTGCCACACGCTGGAGGACACTGGTGCTCGCCGTGCCCATCCCACACCACACCCCGTGCTCCCTGATGCTCCTTCTCCCTTTCCTGGTCAGTCTCCACCAACAGCTCACAAGACACACTGCTGCCCTCGTGCTCCTCACAGCCTCAGCTTCTACACAAATACTTTGCTGATGGAAAAACCTTTATTTTTAGCTTTGCTTTTTCACTGAAATACAGAGAATTCCCCTCAGACCCCTCAGTAATGAATCGCAGAGAAAGTTTCTCTCCAGTTCATATGAACGATGCTCAGCTGAGGGGGTGGAAAATTACTGAAAAACTTTAATAGTAAGTAAGAAAAAAATCTTAAATTCATCCTTTATGGCATTTTTAATCACATTGGGCATGATTCATTTCACATGCAAATCCAGCCCCGCGCTCTCTGTGCCACTAAAGCATCTGACTTCAAACTATCGCAGCACAAAACCGCTTCAGCAGATTCAGATCTTCACCAAGAAGCAGCCGGAATTCTAACCTGACTTTGAAATTGGAGATTCCTTTTTATGAGGGGGAAATGGTGGGCATATCAGACCCTGACGTGGCACTTTTTCCTCTCCAGGGAAGTGTCTGGTGGGTCAGGACTGGTCTCCCCACTGCGGGGGTTTGTGTCCCCACGGTTGTGGCAGCCCCAGTGGCAGCAGCAGCTCTGTCTGTCCCGGGTGTTCTGCAGGTATCTGTCACCTCCACATTGGCAATCCAGCAGCTGCCTCCCTCCATTCATCGCTCAAGTATGAATAAATCCCAGCAGGTTGGTGGGAACGGGGTTCTGTGTCAGGGACTGGGCACTGTGCTGGCTGCCTGCGCCTCGTCCCAGGGCTGGGATCTGTCCATCTGTCCATCCCCGGGTCCTGGGTGCAAGGGGTTCACTGCCTGGCTGGGCACCAAAGCCCAGAGCTCCACAAAGCTCTGCTGTGCTTCAGGCTCCACTCCCCGGGAAGCACAGACCTTCCTTCCCTTACCACATCATCGTTTGCACACATGCAAACACCGAAACTTTGGCCAAAAAGGGTTTCCATCAAATCTTTTTCATTAGGGAAAAAACCTGTTCTGAATCTCTCAAGGCTCCTCTGAGGGGGAAGCCGGGTGCAGCAGGGCTTTCATCAGCTCATTTTTCTTCCTTAGATTTTAGTCCAACCCCATTGCTCTTTGCTCCTGCAGTGCTCCTTCCTGGCTGCGGGATAAATAAGGCACGAAGCGTTTAATTGATCAGTAGGGACATAATGAAGTGGCCGCCGTGGCCTGGCAGAGGCTCGGTCAGAGGGGACCACGGGCTGTGCACACCCAGTGTCCGTGAGGGACACGGCTCCAGCCCCCACTGAGGCACATCAAACATTTACTGAGGCGCTCTCAGGTCAGAGTGAGGTGAGGTAGAAAAGGGAAATGGTGACCTGGCTCTGAGCTGCCCCGCAGCACTGATGTGAAAACCCCAAATCCTTCAATGCCAGCAGCACCACGGCTGGAACGATGAGGGGAAAACCAGCCCCTTGCTGTGAAAGGTGTGGAAAAGGCAGTGACAAGTTTTCTTCCGCTGAAGGGAGGTGGGGACTTTTCCAAGTGTCAGATTTTCTGTCTTACTCCTTCTCTTACTGCATTTCCCACCTCTTTCTTCTGGAAAAATACCATGAAAGGAAGAAGATTTGTTCAATGCTCTGATTTGCATTGAAACCCCAAGAACAGGTGACAGGCCAGGCTGCACCCAGCTGGGAGCTCGCCTGAGGGTGAAGGTGTTTTTCTGTGTGAAGACGAAAATGGCATTTTTTACATCAGTTTTGGCTCTGGATTGGACACAGTTTCCCATAAGGAGATAAAATATTTAAAAACAAGTATATGAAAGAGAAAGTCAGCCTTTATTAAAATGACTTCATCGTTTGAGACTGATGCTTTCAAGTACTCTTGTAATTCATCCTTATAGATATAAAATTATCATCTGAAGGAAGATTGTTAATAAAACTGACACTTCCCCATCAGTCAACTTAATTCACAATATCACATTTTCCAAATCCAATTATGCCTGTCTGATGACTGACGTTCGCTTCAGCGTTATTGTTCATGTGGAAAAGTGGATACAGAAGTCACATGTAAGGAATCTGGGAAACACTGGGACAGCTCTCTCCAGAAAACTCCAACCAACCCAGAACTCGCTCTCCAGGACCTGGCTCTGCCCAGCAGTGACAGATGATCCTGAGCAGCCAGCACGTGTTTCTCAACCCATTTTCAATGTTGACTTGATAATTTTCCATGTGTGATCAAATGCTTTGCCCAAGCTACTGGTTTCCGACCAGCTTCTTGTGGTAATGGAATTTTTAAATTTTATGTTGGGATTTAAAATGAGGAACTTGCATTCCTGTAAAGGACTTTTTGTTCAAACCAGCAGAGTTATCTCACAGAGTAACTCTGATCATTCACTGGGGACAGAAGGCACTTTTTTGAAATTGTTACTCCATCAACTCCAGGAGCACAGAGACCACAGGGACACACTGCAGCCTGGGCATTGACCCGGAAAGGTTCAAAAACCACCAAAAAATAGGTTATAGGTGTCTTCCAGGCCACGTCATGTGTGGAAAACTGCATCCACTGCAGGGCTCTGTCTGCCAGTCGTGCTCCTCAGCGGGACGGGATTCTGGGAAGGACCCTGCCAGCGTTTTGGGGAGCGTGGGATTCACTTCTGCACAACATCTGCTTCCCATATTCGCTGCAGACGGGGGGCAGCTCCACCTCCGGGTCCAGACCTGCGGGTTGCTCCCTCTTGTTGCCCTCTCCCCACCGAGGGGAGCCCGTCCATCCTGTCCTCCTCGGGGGCTCCGACACGAGCGCGTTCCCTCGGGAAGAGCACGTTTGGCTGAAGTCAGGCGGATGCAGCGCCACAGCAGCGATCGCATGGCAACCATCGCCAGGGAGACGAGCTCTGCTCTGCGGCTCCGTGAGCAACTTCAGCGAGGCCAGGATGGTCCCAAACCTCCCCGGTCTCTGCTCCTCGTGCGCCTTCCCCCTCAGTGCAAAACTCGTGAAAAACCAGACCAGTGAGGCCAGGATGGTCCCAAACCTCCCCGGTCTCTGCTCCTCGTGCGCCTTCCCCCTCAGTGCAAAACTCGTGAAAAACCAGACCAGCATCAGGGATCTGCAGATTCCCAGGACTGGCAGGAGAGGTGTAACCCGCTTCTCCCCGCCTGCCAGCTCCAAGCATCAGTAATTCCCACTGGCACAGCCAGGTACCACTTTTTGTGGGAGCAGGGAGCGTGTTTAGGGTCACAGATGCTCAGCTGAGGTTTTTCTCTCAGTGTCAATGACTGGAAAACATCAGGGAGCCACATACACCGGGAGACTGCTCTTGGAACTATCCTGGGAGTGTATTTTATCAGTCTCATCCCCCTCGTGTGCTCACTCCACCTGCAGCACCCCAGGTGGGAGTCACAGCACTGCTGCTCGGGGGCTGCGGGCACCCACGGACACCACAGAGCCACAGTCAGCCCTGAGCCCCCAGCAAAGCTGCCTCTGCTTAAGGCAAGGGATAAAACCCTAAATTCTTGCCTCAAGGACAGCATCAGAGAGAGCTGAGTTCCCAGAAACCATGGCACACGTCTGCCCTGTGCAGGAGAAGCCAGGGATGGACATTTCCTGGATGCAAACCCCACGGCCTCGCAGCAGAGCGGCTCGGGAGAGCAAACGGGGCCTGGCACAGGACTCCATTTCCTTGGAAAGGCTGTGGGGCACAGAACACACCAAGCAGATGGATGGTTGGAAGAGCTGAGCTCGTTTGTCTTGCTGCCCTGCTAAAAATATCCACATGTGCTTCTCTGGAGGATGGAAGAGTTCCCTTCCTGCAGAGTGGTTCTGAAATAAACCCCCTGCAGCCGGGTCTGGCCATGCAGAGTGTCCTACACCCAGGGTCCTGAGGGCAGCTCCAGCTTGTGCCACCCTCTTCCTGGAGGAACCAGGCGAAGCTGGCGGTGCTGTGGTGTGCACCAGCTCCATGCCTGGCATTCTGCAGTTGCCATGGAAACCGGAGATGCTGACAGCGCTGCCAGGGCTGGGGGTCAGCGTGGGGCCTGTCCCGATGGAGGTCTGTGATGGCCAGAGAGCACAGGGCTGCAGGAGGGACAGACTGTCCTTGAGGATGAGGAGGGCTGGAAGACCTTTCCGGTGGGTGTTTTCAGGGCATGTGTAACCAGGACAAAGAAATCCTGGGGTGTTTCCTGGCCACTGGCTACCAGTGCACCCAGTGCTGGGGCGAGTTCTCCCCTGAAGCCTGGCAAAGCAGCCGAGGGCACCCATTAAATACCATCTCCCCTGGGATTTCAACTGTCCTGATCTGAAACCACGTTATTCTCTTATTTTTATCCCTCCTCAAGAAAATATCGGGATCAATTAATTTCAGCAGCACAGGAACCAAGATCCCTTCCGTGTGCTTTGGCAGCGACGAGCCTTGGGGACCACTTATTCAGATTATTGAAAGAACTCGCTCTAGGCAAATATTAGGACCCAGACACCCAGCTGATTAGGAATAGGAGATCTTTAAAAAAAAAAAAGTCCCTTTTCATCCAGATGCTGCATTCAGGGCTTGAAGTGACAGCTCGCCTGCTGACAGGAAGGTTTGGTTCTGCTGATGTCAGAGGGGAGCAGGCACAGCAGCACACACTGTTTATGCTTTTGTGATGTTTAACTGACAGAATCAATCTTCGCTGCTCAGCACTTCCACGGTACGTATCAGTTTCCTATTTGGTCCTTGGAGAAATCCCAAGCAGCATCAGCGAGCTGCCTTAAAAACACCATTAGATTGAAATAAAAGGCAGAAGAAGCCCAGTCCTTCACGGATTTACAAAGCTATAAGCAATGAACAAGTGATGCCCCATTTTCCAAAGCCCCTCGCGCCGGCTCCAAGTCAGAAACCAGCCGCTGATAACTCATACAGCACGGATGTGACAAACAGGAGGGAAGCAGCCATCTATCACGGCAGCTCCCGAAGCCTCCCAATAAAACAAAGTGCCAAATGGAATTCTAAACCGCCGCCGGTGCTTTCACGCCGCTGGGAAGCCACAGCATAAATAACAGGGCTGAAGGGCTCTGATCTGGGCGCACGCAGACCGGTCTGTGCTGCTGCAGAGAGGAGCTGCTCGAGCCTCCAGGGATCCTCCACTGAAAAGCTCCGTCTGTTGCTGGAAGGATGCTGGAGTTTGAGGAGGGACCGTTTCAGCCTTTCAGAAGAGCCTGAGTACCACTGAATCACCACAATCTTGTTTTTTCTCCTCTCCTTTGGCTTTTATTCATATGCTAGCGTTCCCTTTGCTATTAAGGCTAAAGCAGGGATCGATGAGGCCCATATGCTCCCAGCGCCGTTGCAGGAGCCCAGGACTAATTCCGATCTTGAGCCTGTCTTCGGGCCATCTGTTCGCAGCATCACACACGACAACGTGTCATTATGGCCGGGAATTTGCATAACCACTGTGGAGGAATTGTGTCCAACTCCATTCACACCAGCCACAATGGGTTTTCTCACACTGCAGGAAGAGGCTGGAAAAACGAGAAGCCAGCGAGCGTCACACCCACGTTTCCTAGGAGGGGCCCAGCCAAAGAGCAGACTGAGCATCCAAGGCACCCCTTTGAGCTGCTTGGGCATCAGCAATGCCGTCGTCCTCCACCTGTTCGTCCCCTCATCCCACTTCCAGTTGTGATGTGACACCCAGCAGCAGAGCTGTGGTGCAGGGCAGAGTGCCAGTGCCTCCAGCCAGCCTGCACACCACCTTCTCCACGAGGTTAACGCGTTAATTCTCCCAACCATGACATCAAAGGCTTAAATAACAGCTCACTCTGGAGAAGGCTTGGAGCCACACGGTGCTTGCTGCAGCCCTGGGCCCTCTCCCTCCGTTTCGGCGGCAGAGGAAGCGATGCCAGCAAGAGAAGAGTGGAGGCTGCAATCCTCCAGCAGGCTGAGATCTTGCCGGGCAGCAACCCTGGCCGGGGAGCCTTCCTCTGACAGCCCATTTCCAGTTTCCTACGCCCACCACCGCTGCTGATATTTGGCCAACATCAGCGCAGCGGTGTGCCAGGACCTTCCCTGCTGCCGGAGCGGGCTCGGGAAGGGAGCAGGCAAGGCTTCAGCCCCAGCCCCACTCATCCTCCCCTTGGCAAGCAGGGAGCCAGCCTGGAAAGCCTCACCCGCTGCCTTCATCAGCGCCAGGAGCACAATAGTCCTTTAACGATAATTACAGGCTTGCGGCAGCTCCGCTGGTGCGCGGGGCTGGGGCTCTCTGGTAGCGAGAGGTGCTGTTTAAGTACTCGAAAGAATGGCACTTAGCAGATGTCTTGGGGTAAATGGTAGGTTAAGCGACACCGAGAGCACTGGTGGAACGAGTGCTAATTTACACTCACATGATTCAATTTGCATGGTTAATTCTATTTAAAGCAAACATCCAGCACCCGGTGGAGCTCCAGAAGGACCATGGTTCTCATTTTGTCTTCTCTGCAAGGCTTTGGAGAACAAAATGGTTGGATAAGAGATCCAGCCAACATGGAAGAAGTTTCCTGAAGGCGTTTCCCCTGAAGAGCATCCTCTGTCTCTGCTAATATCACCACGCAGACACTGCCCACTGCAGAATGTACACTGCCACAACCTGATGAGACTCAGCAAGTGTCCCTCAGCCACAGCAATCGATGAGATCCAGCCTACTGCCCACATCAAATGTTCAATTGGGATTTGAAACTGCCCACCAGGCTGGGCACAAAGCCCGGCAGCAGTGCCAGGGAGAGATGCCAGAGATGCCTGTAGGAGGAAGAAGTCTAGAGCATTTCAGCAATAATTTAATAACATGGGTCGTGTTATATGTGGAATTGGAGTATCTTTAATTTGTTCCTAATTAAGATTCTTGAAAATTTACCATAGCACCATGGCTCTTTGCCATCTGGATTCTACCGTCCCTGTCTTGCCCCACTTTGGCTTTTCCTTCAGGCTTTTCCCCTCCAGTTTGACACTGGGAGAATGGAAAACACTGATTCTGGCTGGTTCTTGGCAATCAATATTGCTTCTTAACTGAACAACAGCAGCTCTTCATCACAACACTTGGAGTTCTGCAGAGAACAGAAGGCCTGTAAACGCCCTGGATGAGCAGAAAAGCATAAATTACCTTGGAGATAATAAGCCAAACACAAACAGTATTTACGGCTGGTTGGAGCGGCGGTGCTGAGCGCGCAGGGGAGCGCACGGCGCTGGGAGCGGAAGGGGAAGGCGTTCGCACGTTATTTCTTTTCAACTTGAGGAACGTGAAAGCAAAACATCAAAAGAGGTTTCCCGGCACTGTCCTACAGAACATCCATATCAGCACATGCCGTGGCTTTCCCTTCCTTTCACGAGGCAGAGGAAAAGCTCTGCTGCACGCCGGCAGCCGAGCCCAGGCGTGATGGGGGAATCACAGGCGGCGAGCGCTCAAAAGCAACGATCAGAGGAAATACTTCACACGCGAGCGACGGGGCTGAAATCCGTCCAACCGAGAACGAATTTGTAAGATTCCAAGCTGGCACCTGGACTATTTGTGAGCAGCAGAAGGAACCAAAGGCGGCAAAAGAATCGCTCGCTGCACTGCAGCTCGCGTGGCTTGAGTAGCTCCCCAGTATCACCAAGCCTCCCGCAAATTGCTAGGTAACTACGCTGAACAGAGCCAAAAATAATCCCTCCCGTGACTTGCTCTGACAGCGTTTGGAAGAGTGAAATGACAGTGTTTCAGCACGGAACGGTGTGATACGGGCTCTGCACGGCAGCACCAGGGTGGCTCCACCCATGGAACACAAGTGATGTGCTGGCAGTGGAGGTGGCCAGGATGACCAGGTCACCCCTGGAGTCTGGGCTCCTCCAGGGTGGGAAGAGGGAAAGGGCAACACGTGGGCTTTTCAGACAACGGCAAAACAAAGGCAAAAAATGGGGTTTTCTAGTTGCTCCTAAGGAGCGGAATCAAGTGATGCTGGGAACAACCAGCATCTTCTGACCACCAGTGACTCACGGGAAGTCCTTCCGAAATACTGTGTGCACCAGGGCTATAAATAATGCCCGGCCCGCACTCAGGTACTGCTTGAAAAATGTCTTGTTATTGCCACGGAAGTTTAGGAAATTTCCTGATTAAATCAAAAAGGCGCCATAAATTGACGAAGTTAGAATTCTCTGGGATGAAAAAAGAAGCAATTTTGTCCCCTGTCAGCAGAATGGAAATGAACGGGCTGAATGAATTAGTGCACGATAAACTTTTTAAAAGCCAAGTTACAATTCAAAGCAGCAGCAAGAGCTGGGGAATGATTTAAGAGTTATAAAAAAACCCAAGCACCGCTCTATGGCTGTTCTATCCCAGCCTGCACAGCGCCCAGAGCAGCTGTGACACCTTCTGGGACAACACATCTCTGCTGGGCAGTGCTAAGAGATTGACACGGCAACGCCTCTGGCTGATTCTGGCCGCAAGGATGATGCTACTCAGGGTGCCTGTGGGGGAATCCATCCCACAGACCCAAAATCGCTCCTGGGGGAGGTTTTGGCAGACGAGGCATCAACATAGGCATGGGAGAAGGCACTTGGAGGTGAGGAAGAGCACCTGAAGGGCTCCCTGTGAGGGCAGGAGGGATGTGCCCAGCTGGGACAGCCCTGCCTGGCCCCAAGGAGGGGCCGAGCCCCCAGCACAGCCCCGGGGTCTCACCGTAATTGCCTGGTGCAGCTGCCGAGCGCTTTATCGGCACCGTGAGATTTCCCCGGCGCCTCGCTGCTGCGCGTAACGAGATTAGCCACGGCCCCCCGACAAGGCAGGAATAATAATTGCCTTTGTTTTGTTTTCTGTAAGCCACAATGACTCTGCTGATCCGAGCGATTAATTCCGCTCCGCCGCGATAAACGGGTCGATGGCCGTGTCACCCCGGCCCCCCACCCTTTCCTTCTGCTCCTGCCGAGGTGGGAACGCTGCATGCTGGTGGCAGCGCTTCCCAGCACCCACCCATGGGCTGCTCTGGCAACGAGGCTCCGCAGGGATTAATCCAGCCTTGGGTACGATGCTATTTTGGGGAGCTGGCGGAGTGCTGCGTATCGCCTGTCTAGCGCCTGGTCCAGCCTGGCACCGCAGAGCCTCTCATGGAGGCTGGGAATCTTCAAGGCTGAGGATGCTCAGGAGGTTCCACTCCCGCCCCAGGCAGAGAGGGAACACAGCCCACGGCCCAAGTGCATTTCTTCTGGAGAAAGGCACCGTGTCTTCTGCGGCAGCACTGCCCAAATCGCTTGGCACCACCCCTGTTGGAATGGGATGAGCTTTAAGGCCCCTTCCAACCCAATCCTATCAGTCTGTGAAGAGCTGCCCAACCCTGCTCCCTTTCCCGGCTCAGCCTCAGGCCTGCGCGCCTACAAAAAATCAGGGCCCTGTTCCCCTGTGATGCTCTGGCAGAGCCCCCTGAACTGCAGCCCCCAGCCCTCTCTGGGCAGCCCGGGGGCTGCTCCCCAGGACCCTGGCAGGGCCGGGTGAGCGCTGCCTCCAGCCGTGCCACGGAACTCGAGCGCTGGCACGAGTCAGTAATTGCAGAGCTCATTTTGAGACAGCGCCGCAAACGCGCCTATTAACATCCGCTCCCGTCTGCTCTGAGTGATTTACCTGGTTCATTTTACTCAGTGAATTAAACACAAAAATAACGGTGGTCTACAGCCATCCCGCTATCGACCCGCTGGAAATGGGCAGCATCCATCACTCCCGGTGCAGCAGAGGTGTCTGCCCGCGGAGGAACTGGGCAGGGCAGCGGCTGCAGAGGGGCTGCTCGGCTCCACGGGCGCCCATCTGCCTCCCCAGCAGCCAGGCGTCAGCCCCGAGTGATTGTTTGAAGAATGAGACATTTTATTGTCCAATTCCTGACATCTCGCACAGCATGCCTGAGACATTAATGTTCTTCTAAATCACTGCTGAGTATAATATTTTGCCACTGATACCACACATAATCTTCACGTTTGATATTCCCCCGTTATCTAATGGCACTTTGCAGAATTACAGTGACATTAATGCTCACCACCCTTACTGAAGGGAAAAATCAAATTAAAGATGAAGTATCATTGAGTTTGTTGGGGGCTCCAAGGGAGTCAATTGAGCTTTCCCAAAAAAACCAAGAAGGTAGAGATGTTTTTGTTAGTTTTTTTTATCCCCTTCCTCATACTGTAGTTTGTTTTTGTATTTTTTTTCCCCCTTGCTGGCTTTCCTGTGGTTGATTTGCTTCAGTAGAAGTGCGACATGAACAAAGCACCACAGCTTTTTGCAGGCAAAATCAGGGAAATTTCCGGAAGAGGTGAAGACAGAGATGACAAGGACAGTCCACCAGCACTATCCACACAATTTAGGACGGGGAAATCCCAGCAGGCACCATGGATCTTGTTCCACAGAGACCCCAATTTCTGCCCCACTGGGTTTCTACTTGCAGTATCAAGGGCACCTCTGCATTTTTACCCCTTTAAACCAAGCCCAAACCCATCCTGCACTTCCACAGGGGCTGGCTTTATGAGGCTGGATGCTGGCATCCCTCAGCCCTGCAAGTGGAAGGTGCTGCCACCGTTTATAGAGCCTGGAAACCTCTCCTCCACGCATCATTACTCTGTTGAGAGCGTTCTCAAGAAACTCTCAGCAAAATGCAACGAGAAAGAATAACTCCATTATCTGGCTTCGCACCCCTTGACAGGCAAACTTTCCTCTTATTACAGACGGAAAACACTTTTTCCCCATGAATGGCCTGAGGCTCTACAAATTTGATTAAACACGGAACGACTGCTGAAGGATTCGTGCTTATCGAGAGCTGTTGCATCGTCTCCTTCAGCCGAGAGCCAGCCCCGAGCACGTGTTCCCCCAGCACTACCAGTGGGCATGGGGTGGGCAGAGCCCGCAGCTGGAGCCGTGTGCCAGCGCCCAGGCACAGCTGGAGCTCCAGGGAGGAAAAGCAGCTTCACCCCGAGCAACCAAAACCCACACCTCCCACTGTAAGAGCCTCACAACCTTGGAAATCCGTGCAGTCCGCCTCCATCCTCCTACCTGTGTCCATCCTTCCTGTCCTCTTGGCACTGCAGCGCATCTTGATTCCCACTCAGAGCATCTGGAGAGGGGGTGGAACACTTGCTGGTGCCTCCCATTATTCCTGCAGCAGAAAGGGTCACCCTGAATCTGGTGGTGTCACCGGTAACATCTCAAGTAGCCAGCCCGGGGTTTCTTTCTTCCTGCTTCCCTCCCTTCCACAGCACCCACAACAAGGCTGATCCCTCATTACATGGAGAGCAGCAATATCGCTGCTGATTGCATTAACCTAATAACACCTGCACAAAGCAATCACAAAAGAGACTGGAAGGTTTTGTGTTTGTTTGGGTTTTTAAACAAAGACCCTGTCCATGAAGTATTGATTAAATTAGAGGGTTAGATTAAGCAGTGATTGAATCAAGTGCCGGGGCTTGCGAGAGAGTCTTTATGCAGAACGCTGATGCTGAAGGCCTCGAGGGAATAGGAAGGGTTTGGGAGCCCAGTGTGGATGAGAGGAGCACAGGATGCTCTTCAGAGGAGAGCGGGACAGGCAGGAGCAGCACAGCTGAGGCAGAGGACACATCCCTCGTTCTGCTGCTGCTTTCCTCCTTACAGCTACATCCAAACACCGTTCAGTCACCCCGCCCCGTGTTTGCAAACTTCATCCCCCTAGGAAAAAGGAACGCTGTAGGCTTTCCTTGATTTCAGCAGCTGGCAAGGATTAGGGTTAGGCGAGGATTGGGGTTAGGCAGGGGATGCTCACCATCTCTGCGTGGCACCCAGCTCCCAGCTGGGCACGACTGTGACACGTGGTACCCACGGTTCACAAACTGTGATTGCCACAGTGCAGGAGCTCCTGTGCACCTTCCACAAGTGCCATTAGAAGCCGTTAAAGTGCTTTGTCAGCCACGACCCTGAGAGATTGCTGCTTCTGTTTTTATCTGTCCTTGAGAAAACTCTGATCCCGCATCAGAGATGGAGGTTGCATCATCTGGGTGTGCAGTGAACTGCTCGTTGTGGTTATCAGCTTCTCCTTTTCTCAGGCAGGGTCAGCCCTACTTCGATAAGATTGTCACCAGAAGACAAAAAAGAAGAGCATCTTTTCAGCTGATACAAGTTGGCAGATCCCAATTGAAGTCAATGGATTGATTTTACCTTCCATTATCCAAGCATCTCACCGGAAACTGTAGCATCCAGACTAAGAAATTCTCTAAGAATTTCTCATTTCTGATAAAGCGAAAAATCACGGGAGGTTTTGAGCTTTATGATGAAATTAATATTGACACCTCCGTGCTTTTCAGAAGGCTGCAAAGGCAGCAGCACAGGCTCTCCTGCACATCCCACCCTGCCCATAGCTCACACACAGCTCTCCTACGATAGCACTTCTGGAAGGGGAGGATTTAGAAAATCCCTTGGGCTAACCAGCAGCTTTGCCATTAATCCCAAGAGACCCGGGAAAACATGTATTGTAACATTAGCACTTGTAATTCTGCAAAAACAAGCGCTGACCCGACCTTGGAAGGACAGGGTAGCTCCTGCCCCTGGCACTGCCTGGGAAGGTGCAGCTCCTGCCCTGGCTGCCTTCTCCTCCTGCAGCTGCAGATCCCCGTGCTCCTGCCACCCCTGCCACCCAGCCAGGCCAGGCACAACAGGGACACAGAGCCTCAGGCTGCCCATGGAGCTGCTCCACACCTGGGCTTGCATCCCTGCATCCTCCAGGCAGATCTGCCCGCTCACCCCAGGAAATCCCGGCTGCCTGATCCGAACAGGGCAGGAAGGTGGGCACACACCCACATCTGCCCAGGTAAACCAGGACAGTTGGAATGGGATGAGGAGCTGCTTCCCAAAGGACGGGAGCAGCGAGTGAGCTCAGGGCTGGTCAAGTCTGGATGCTGCTGTGGAGAGTAAATGTCTGTGACAGGCAGCAGGCGGTGCCAGCCGAGGCTGGAGCGGCCGGGATTCCCCATCCAACAAATTAAAGTCAGCCAAGGCCAGAGGCTGACACGGCACTGCCTGGGGCCAGCACTGCCCCGCGGGCGGTGGGGGTGAGCGAATGAAGCCTCTCCGTGCCTCTCTCCGGTGCAGAGAGCTGCCAGCCCCACGGTGCTGCTCATCCCCATGGTCCTGCAGGAGAGTCCCACCCTGCCCACCCCTCGCCTGCCTGGGCACAAAGGCACACAGCTCCAGCCCAGTGGTGATCTCTGCCTCGCTCCTGCCCCCCACGCACAGCTGGATTTCTTCCAGAAGGACACAAGAAGGGACAGACAGGGATTCTCCAAAGCTGGATCTTCCTCGCAGCCCCTCTCGCTGGTGCCGAGGTCCAGGGGCACCTGCCAGGTGCTGGTGGCACCGTTCCTGCAGCACTGCTGAGTGGAGCATCTAACGAAGATCTGGGGAGCCTGCAGAGCTCCAGTGCCACCTCCAGCCATCGAGGCCCACATCTGTCATTAGGAAGCTGCTTCCCTTGCCAGGCAGTAATTGATAAGTTGCCTGGAGCAAAGAATCTGCTCCCTGTGTTGGTGAGGATGGCAGGTGAAATATTCAGAGACAAGGAGCCAAGAGCTTTCTTCAGAAATGGTCCTCTTGGGCCAGGCTGGAGACAGCTGGTGACATGGAAAAACCTGTGTTACATCCCTCTTTCTGTGGCTCATTAAAGGGCCTCTTCCAGCCTGGCACTGACACCAGCACTGCATTCCCATTTTAACACAGATGCCAGTTTGTAATCTTGCTGCCTGGCCTGGAACCACGCTCCTCTTCTCCGTGATTTGAAAGGAGAATAATGTTTTATACCAACTTCCCATTTTTGTTTCAAGGGTATTAAGAAATGAAACATTAATGGAATGTAGAAAATGAGCCGAGCGTTCAGCTACTATTCACCAAATTGTTCCTGTTCATCCCTGGGAAAGGAGGGAAAAATAGGAGCAAGAATAAAACTGTGCCTAGAAACATCCCATTTCTCCAATGCATGCATGGCTGACAGCCACTAAGCACAAATGAATAAATATTTTATGTGCTTTAATTTCCTCATCTACGAGCTGATGTTCTGAGCCTTTCTTTGCTTTATTTTGCTACTTCATAAATGTTAAAAACGTTTATCCTCTTATTCTTTCCAACAAAAGTAAGACTTTTTCCAGTCTCTGCTCCTGTTCCAGTTGCTTTCATCTCTTTATTAGCATAGCAAAATAGCACATCACCTGCAGGTTTCTCCCTCCAGTAATATCTCCTTTCTATTTTTTCCCACCTTCCTTCCTTCCTTCGGTTGCCTTATCATCACCTGCTCTCCCATCTCTATTATTCAGGAACCACGGTGTTTGCAGGTTTTTTTTTGTCCCAGCTGCTCATTGAACCCTACAGTCTATTGAGATGCAGCTTGGATTTCTCTTGTGTTTATTTCATTTCCCTTTTTATTATTATTATCTCCTCTTCCTTACTCTGCCATCCCACATTGTTCCCCTCCCTGTTCCCCAGTTCCCAGCGTGCTGTAACCAGGGATGCTGGGATGTCTCAAGGCTGCCATCCTCCTTCCCTTGGTATTTTCCATCTTCCATTTATCCTTCTTTCAAAAAACCCTCCGTTTCTGGAAAATTCCCACTTCCATATTCCTTAAGAGCCCAAAGCTGCCACCCTCACCAGGGTCTGGTTGGGGTCTGGACCAAATCCTGCTCTCCTGGAATGGAGCTGCCATCTGCAGCATCCCACCCATCCTTCTGGAAAAGACTTTAAGCTGCCCCAAAAGCCTCAAAGAGCTGCCAGGCAGCTCTGTGATGATGCAGTGATGAAGCAAAAAACCTCCCTGCAATTAAAAGCTTAATCCCTCTGAAATGGAGCAGCCACAGGAAAAGGGGCAGGCAGGTGAGGATGGATGTCACTGCGCAGGAAAGCGATAATGGAGAACAGAGAAAGGTGAGCAAGAACAAAGATTAATCACAGGCAGAGTTCAATAGGAAGGTTTTAAGGTGAGGTGAGATAAGTGGAAGTGTCTCCTGAAATGGATAATTGTCAGGAATTTGGAGAATTACCAGTGCTGGCTGTGTGCTGGAACGCCAGGGCTGCATTAGCCTTTCCTGGTGATTTGCTAAATTTATTCTTCTGTGATTCCTAACAAAATTCAAAGCTCATCAGCACCCGGTGGGTTATTTCCATTTATCTGCTTTAGAAGTGGTTTTTAAAAACCTCAGATACTTTTAATTAGCTTTAAACTCCTCTGTTCTTTCCCTCAACCTGTGATTACTGTTTAACCCAACTCTATCTATTGTCTTCCCTCCCTCCTCGGGGCAAAGAAATTCCCGTTTCCTTCAAACCATCCCCTGCTGCTGCAAGCCCTGCAGTCGGGAGCTGGGTTTTGGGAAGAGCCTTTGCTTTGTCTGTCACGACCAAAGCGGCGCTCACGATGTGAGATACCCTCGGCTCCTCCCCAGAGCGGAGCCTCTTCCCGCAGCGGGAGCAGCGTTATTTCGGGAGATTATTTCGGGAGACCCTTCCCCGCTTTCCGGGGGGCTGGAGCTCTCATGGGGATGAGCAGCAGCGCTTTGGCAGCGCTCAGAGCTGCCTGCTGCGAGTTACCCCGACGCACTGCCATCTGCAGAGGTGTCACCAGAAGCTGAGTGTTTCACTACACCCCCAGATGCCGATGTGAGCTCAGGTGGGGTTACTGAACCTGGGACGAGCAGCACGGGGAGAATAGATGCAATGGGAAATGGTAATGCACTTCGTGTTGGAGGGTTTAAGGTTTTTTACAATAAAATCCATCTTTCAGTGTGGAAAAATAGAGGCAAAACCGTGAGTGCCCGATGTGCCGGGCTGGTCCTGCCCACCGAGGGACCCCCAGCCCTCCCCAGCACCTCAGGCTCCACCCTGCTGCTTCACAGGGATGACTCACTGGAAGCGAACCCACTCATTTTGGCAGGATCTGGAATTTCTGGTCCCTCTGAGACCTCAACCTCGATCCCCAGCCCTAAAATGGGTAGTTTCTGGCACGCTGCAGAGGCACAGGAACTCACAGCACATCCCTCGGGATGTTCAGCAGCCCACCTGCCTCCCCGCACAAACAGACTGCTATCCCTGCCCGGCGTGTGTGCCTGAGCTGGAAAACCATCACGGTCTGCATGGGATTGAGATCAAAGCTGCCCAGCGGTGCCGATTACTGACTATTTTTAATTCCAGGAGTGGTGTGTGCCTGTGTGCCAACCTGCGAGCGCTGTCAGTTTGCGGGGAAGTCAAATCCGATTAGTACAGAAAATATGCAAGGGAGGGTAACATGGTGTGAACTGACAAAACACGTGTTGGTTAAGGTGCTATCCTGGGCTCGTCTGTTTTCTGGATGTTATAAATCCCACAGCAGCAGAGAGAGACACACAGCCGAGGCTGATTATTTGCCATAAGCCCTTCAGCTTGAAACACATTTGCCAGGAGAGTCCTAGATAGGAATTTTCCCTACAAACCAATGTGCCTTTTCACGGGTGGGGTTCTCACCCTTCTCCCTCCTGTGGGAGGGGTTAAAACTGTGCCAGCTCCACTGAGGATCCCGTAAGGAGGATTCCTGCACACCCACACCGGGATCAGGTCCCTCTCCATCCCCGGGGAGCTGCGGTGACACTGGGTGCTGTCACCCACGCTGCCAGCCCAGCAGCAGGGCATGGCCACACAGGGCTGGGACAGGCAGAGGTGAGGGCAAAGGGTTCACCCGGTGTTGAAAAGCCGTGGAATTGAGATGGAAAAGGCACAGGGCCAGCAGCAGCAGCTGCCAGGAGACCCAGCACGGAGCCTCAGCGCGGATCTGCCTACGGAGGCACCTCGGAGCCCTGCGGCCCCACCGCTCGCACAGCCAGGCCAATTAATGATCCCAATCAATAATCCTGACCCAGAAATTTCAGACAGGAGCTGCAATCAGAGCAAGGTCTCCCCAGAGGCAGCCTGGCAGCATGCGAGGGGCCAGACTCACTCGCAGCCAATTTTGCTGGGTCCTCCCCTGGACCGTGGGCTGCAGCATCAGCAGTTAAAGAGCTCTCCCAGCATCTCTGGGGTAAATCACGTCACTGACGTGTTTGATAATCACCGGTAATTGCCCCTGCATCGCGCTGGGCAGCTGGAGGTGGCACACGCACGAGCTGGAAAGCACACCCAGCTCTCCGGGATACGCTTTTAAATACTGATGGTAACTGGAGGAGACGAGCGGGGCTGGGCTCAGCACAGCGGGGAGCAGCGCTCTCCCCCTCCGAAGGGCCTCGGGTGCTGCTGTCAGAGCATTATCAGCGACAGCAGCGCAATTTGCGGCCCCAGAACGAACGATACCCGCTAATGCAGAGGCACCTCACTTCCCCTCTGAGTAATTACCTTCCCGGTGCTCGGAAAAGGCTGCGGGTGACACGTTTATCCAGGAGGGCAAACAGCCCGACTCCTCCTCTGAGCACAGGCTGGTTCCCACCACAGCCCAGGAAAACTCCAGAGCTTGCCAGAGACAGAGCCCTGCTCCTGTCCGGGGGTTTTGATCACCAAAGTGGGAAAAGCTTTGTTTCACTACACCCCCAGATGCTGATGTGAGCTCAGGTGGGGTTACTGAACCTGGGACGAGCAGCACGGGGAGAATAGATGCAATGGGAAATGGTGGATGCACTTTGTGTTGGAGAGTTTAAGGGTGAATACAATAAAATCCATCTTTCAGTGTGGAAAAATAGAGGCAAAACGTGAAAAAATAGAGGACTGTAAAAGAAAAGATCAGCTAAGGAAGCTGCTACAAGGAAAGGGAAGGGGGCAGGTGGCTGAGGCCGGGGTGAGGGCAGGGGATGAGCCGTGCTGTGGTTTTGAGAGACTTCCTCAGCAGCTGCGTGAGGGCATTTCTGTCCACCGAATATGTGCTCTGCTTTGAAAATTTAAAATCTTTTCAGCATGAGAGAAGCACTCCCTCCTTGGAGAAGGCTTTTATTGACCCGGCAGATCCAAAGCAGAACGCGTTATAATGTCAGAAGCAGTTCCATCCTCACGGTCAGTCCCTCGGCAGGGCTGGGGCTCTGTCCCCGTCCTGCACAGCCGCTCTCACTCCTGGCACCTGCTGCATCCTTGGAGGATGGGGGAGGATTTCCTCTCCCCAGCCTTGGAGATGCTCCACAGCCCCGAGGTGTGGGGGACCAGGGCTGAGGGTGGGCACTGTGTGAGAAGCAGCCAGGAGAGAAGGGGTTAAATGTCTCCCTCCTCATGACCACACCCGGGAGGAATTTGTTCCTTCTGAAAGGTTGAGGACAGGGAGGGAGATCTTCAAAGTTTCTCCACGAGCCACTGAAGCTGAATTTTAATGGGGAAGAAAACAAAAAAAAAAAAAATGAAAGTGAACAGAACAAACAAGAATAAATTATTTATGAGGATGAAAGTGAAGAAAGGGAAGTTAACCGAAACAAAGGGAACCACGCATTTCCCACAGCTGAGGTAGCATGATCAAAGCTCTCAGGAAACCAAAGCCGATCGCTCGCACCTGCCGTGGTGATAACACCGAGGCTTTGATAGCGAGCCGTGAGCGGCACGGCACAGCCAGGCACCCCAGCCCGGCACCGTGGGCTCCCCTGGAGCTCGGAGTGCTCCTCTCCCACATGTCCCCACCCAGGGGACACCCGGCACCTCCGGGGAACGGACTGGAGCAGAGGAAGGGACCTTCAAACTCATCTTGTTCCAACCCTGCTGCCGTGTCAGGGACACCTTGCACAGGTCAGGCTGCTCCGAGCCCAGTCCAGGAGAGGGTTGTGCCTCCCTCTCACTTCACTGCTCAAATCATCTCCCTCTTTTGGGAAAATGAAAGACAAACTACGGTGCGCCCAGGCAAACATCTTCTCCTTAAATATTTCAGAGCCGTTAACCTCTCTCCACACCCATCGTCATCTACCAGGTAATTGAAATGGCTTTGCCTAAGCAGAATTTTTCGGAGATCAATTATTTACTTCCAGCAGAAGGGTCTGGTTTCAGGCTTGTTTACGATGCAGCTGTTGCTACCGCTGGTTCCTCAGCCTTGTTTATCCCCAAGCAGATAAAAGCTGGCTGATTGGAGATAAAGTTCTTGATTTTCCCAAAGTGCCTGATGGATCTTGTTGGCCACACTTGGAAATTGGGATGCAATGCCTTCATTACGCTGTTGTCTTCCCTCAATTGCCGTTCTGCAAATAAGCAACAGGAGGGTGGAAGAGCCGGTGTGGAGACAGGAAAATCCACTTTGATGTCTCATCCCGAGGAGCAGCAGCCATGGATGCACAAGGACATGTTCCTCTTCCCTGGGGAAGCCCGGTGTCCCTGGCTGGGAATTCCCTGCCCTGGAGTTGCCTCCAATTTTGCTGTCCCAAAGGCAAGAGCGGGTAATGTGAAAAGTCTGCCTGCGAGGGAGGGTGAAGTGAGAACAGATCTTTCACTCTTCCCATGAATAATTTAATTACCAAGCAAGGCCAGCATGGGGTGGGTGAGCGTGGATCGACACCAGGGAACAGCGCAGGGTTTGAGGAGGGGGCTGGAGGTGCAGGAGAGGCTGTGGCTGCTCTGCTCCTGGGCTGGCCGTGCTGCAAACAAGCCGTATTTGACCATATAAATGGTCTTATTCAAAGCGGAGAATTAAGGTAATAACAGTTCTTCAGAAAGGAAAAGGAATTCAATTTCAAAGCCAAATTAAACAAAGCTTCCAATTAGAGCAGATAATGTTTGCAGTGAGCTGAATGGCCTTTCTTCCAGCTCAGCCTGAGTTTAATTTTTCTAATCGGCTCTATTTTGCACCTCGGTTACTTCAAGGTGGCCAATTTCTTAGGAATTGGCAGATATTGACTGAGGATGCTGGGCTCAGAATTGGGGTTTTTTTCCTCCAGCNGCTGGCACCCAGCTGGGCTTCCAACACCAGTTCCTGGCTCGGATCCCAACACCAGCCCCAGCTGGGATCCCAATGCCAGCATGGCCTCGAACCTGGTGGCACAGCCCCATCCCTGTGGCACAGCCTGATCCCTGTGGCACAGCCTGATCCCTGTGGCACAGCCTGATCCCTGTGGCACAGCCTGATCCCTGTGGCACAGCCTGATCCCTGTGGCACAGCCTGATCCCTGTGGCACAGCCTGATCCCTGTGGCACAGCCTGATCCCTGTGGCACAGCCTGATCCCTGTGGCACAGCCTGATCCCTGTGGCACAGCCTGATCCCTGTGGCACAGCCTGATCCCTGTGGCACAGCCTGATCCCTGTGGCACAGCCTGATCCCTGTGGCACAGCCTGATCCCTGTGGCACAGCCTGATCCCTGTGGCACAGCCTGATCCCTGTGGCACAGCCTGATCCCTGTGGCACAGCCTGATCCCTGTGGCACAGCCTGATCCCTGTGGCACAGCCTGATCCCTGTGGCACAGCCTGATCCCTGTGGCACAGCCTGATCCCTGTGGCACAGCCTGATCCCTGTGGCACAGCCTGATCCCTGTGGCACAGCCTGATCCCTGTGGCACAGCCTGATCCCCGTGGCACAGCCCCGATCTCCTGGCACAGGGCAGTTTTTCCCCATGCCATGGAAGCTGCCCACACTCCTCCAGTCCCCACGTACAAGGCCCAGATTTGTGTTACTGCAAGTGGCCCAAAGAGCTTATTGGGTTCATGTGGATGAAAATATTGATTTTGTGCTTTCAGGAAAAAGCCCAATTAAGAAGATCTAATGGAAATGCGACCCTTTATCCCTGCTTTGTCTTATCTATCAGGAGCCAATATTCCACCGTTTCAATGAGGGAGAAAATATGATCATTTTTCCTCTATTTCCTTCTTGCTGCTTGTGGCAATAGAGGCTTGCTGAGCATGAAGGAATTCACCCCAAGGACACCTGACCTGCTGACTGCTGTGCTGGTGATGCCATGGTGATTTTTTGCCTTTTCTTTTATACCCCTTTTAGATACTTTTCCTATATCCTTAGTGCTTCTAGCCCACATTCTTAGACTTAATATTTTGTTAAGCCCAGAGCCCGAAGCCCTTGGCAGGCTGGCAGTGAGGGGTCAGAGAGCCCCAGACACCAAGGGCCTCTCCAGAACACATCCTGTACCCTGAGCTGGGCCCAGCCAGGGGAAGGTTCCTGGGGCAGGGGTTCACTGGAGCCTCTCCCTGGGGAATCTTTGCTGGATGTGCTCATTTGTGAGGCCCAGGATGTGATCCCGAGTGCCCGTGGGTGTGCATTCCGTGTGCTCTGGGGCATTGCCCCTGGCTGGGCTGCACCTGAGGGGCCTGACATAAATACCCGGGGAAAAAAAACCCTTTTTCCCTTCTAAACGTGTTTGGCTCTTCATTTTAAGACCAGGGAAAGGCATCCCTGGGCTCCCAGGGGAGTTGCTGCCTGGGAAACACAGGTGGGATGGGAAAAAGCAGCCCCAGTTACCCCATAACCATCCCCCCCACACTTTACACAAAGCAAAATATAACAGGAAAGAGTCATCAGCCTCGTCCGCTGATCCCTGACTCGTTTTCTCATTGATTTCTCTCCGGACTACACGACAGAGATGCCACTTCCCAGTAACGAAGGGCTCTCCTGAGAGCTCATCCACGCTCCTGACGTGCCTCCCGCTCCGGCCGAGCCGGGGGAAGCTGTCACGGGAGCGGGGCAGAGCAGACAACATGATTGCCTTAATTCGGGTCTTTAAGCAGCTCTGCTCGCTGGGGAATCGCGTGGGGCTGACAGCAGAAAGGATGATCAGCTGCACTGGCTCTCCCACTCCTGCCAGCGGGAACTTGTGGCCAGGAACCTCGTCCCAAATCCAAGCAGCTTGCAGGGTTGCTGTTCATCAGCTTCCAAATCTCCCTGTATTACACCAGCTCTGTTGGGGCCATCCCAGACTGGCCTGGTGTGAAGCTCTGCCCAGCACAGCTTCTCTCAGGAGTAATTTGGGGGGGTTGCTGGATCCAAGGCTCTCCTCCCTGCTTCTGCTGCCTTGGGAAAGACCTGATGGAGCAATGCCAGGAGGAGGGTGGGCTCCAGGGCTGCCTCCCTGCCCCTGATTAGGAGGAGGAGGGCTCGAGGCTGCAGTCCCAGCACCCGTTCTCAGCCCTCGGACTGCAGCGCTTAAACCTTCCAGGGCCAATCTCTTCACTGGTTAATTATGTTGGAGGATTACACTTATTAAAACTTCCCACTTTGGCAGCTCATCTGAGATGAAATCCTCCGGCTTTGCAAAAATAATTCGCATCGGATCTGCTGCCTCATATTCCGAGCTCGCTCGTTAACAGCGCGCTGGGCGGGCGCCAGCAGCCGTCATCCCGGACTCTCTGGGAAACGGATGATTTCCCGAGAATAAGCTGGTTTAATTTCTCCTGAATTGCTAAAGCGCACACACACACACTCCGGGATTTTCAGGCCACCTTCAGCGGAGGCAAGGGAAGGGTTTTTTTTCAGATGGATCTGCCTCCCGTGGGAGCTGTGTGAGTGGGGGCACTGTCCTGTCCTGCTGCCCACCCCAGGGGCACCCCCTCCTCCAGGCAGAGCCCTCCCAGCAGGGTGGCCGCAGTGTGTGTGGCATTGCCCTCTCCTGGGAGGAATCAGAACTCCGTGCAGGGATCACCCACGAGTAAAGAGTGACAGCAAGTGCCAGGAACAGCCCAGCTCCTGGCGACACTCACTCCCTTTGCCCTCTTGGTCAGACTGGCACATGGATCGACTTCTGCCAGTGGATTCTGCCAGCCACGGAGCAGTGATAAGGTGGATCCCAGCAGCAGCAGGACCTGAGTGGCCCCAGCTCCTCATGCAGCTCACAAGCCCCACTCTGTGCTTGCCCACAGGTCAGATTCCCGGAGGGATTTGCCCGGGATGCCAGCAGGGAGCCAGGCTCCAGGCCGCAGCTGCCGGACCACCTGCCCACCTTCCACATCCCTCCTCTTTTTTTTTTTAATTTTTAAAATTTTTTTGCCAGGTTTTTGCAATTCCAGCGCTGGCACGGGTTCTTTGGAGCGCGGTTTGCAAGGCTGGCAGCTGCACGGCGCATCCCGGCTCTCCCCCAGGCTGCCCGACAGCAGCAGAGCTCTGCCATCCCCGTGCCAGGCATCTGCTCCTGCTCCTCACCCGCCGGGACGGTGCGGGAGCTGTGCCGGGACAGGCACCTGCAGCAGCAGCTGCCGGTGCCTCCAGACGAGGCATCCCACGGCCAGGAGGATCTGCTCGGCTTTGCTTCCCAGGGATGGCACGGAGCCGGCTCCGAGCCGCCGGGCAGGATGCAAAGCTTCTCCTGCTGCTCCTGGGGTGAGGGCAGGCACCGAAGGGCTCAGCCCTGGGTTTATGCTGAGCTCTCTCCCCTCCTGGGTGAGTTCCCCGGCACGTTCAGCTGCCTAAACCCACTGTTGTTGCAGCTCGCACGGCTACTCCGCCAGGAAAAGTGATTTGCAATTAGTTCAAACGCAGGTTTATCTCCTCCCCGCACAAAGGGGGCTCGCGCAGGGCTTTGAAATAAATATTGGAGAGAATAACCAGAGGCTGATAGAATAGAGACGTCTACTCCGTATTTTACCTCTTTCAGGAGAAGAGTGTGAAATACGTTTATAGTCCCACTCCCAGCCATCCCTAGGAGCGGCTCCGTTGGGCAAATGGAGCTGATGAGCAGCGGGGATAAATCACACTTTCCCTCCGCAGTCAATAAAGCTCCATCTCGGGCTGCTTAAAGCCTAACGGGGGATGGAGCCCGGCTTAAATCCAATCTGGATCCAGCGGCTGGGAGAGCTGAAGGGATGGGAGCTGTATTGATTCTCAGGCTTTGCACTGGAAACGCTGGGAACCTCAAAAAGACAAATGTCTGTTGGGAGCAGATTTGGAAAGTGGAGGCCTGAAAACAATAAATATGCCTCATAAAAAAGGTTAAATGCGTTAGTCACGTCTGTGTGAGGGAAACCAGGTTAGAGCCCGCTCGGAGGGGATGGCTGGCAGAGCAGAGCTCGGCTGGAATATGGAAATTCCTGCTAAGAGGCGGTGATGTATAGACCTGAAAGTGAAATGGAAGAAATTGGTGAAATATGGAGTTCCCAAAGTCCCCAGGAGCAGTTTAGCTCTCAGGTGTGAAAGTTTTGGGAATGCAGCCGGCATGGCTGGTGCCAAGGCCTGGGATGAGATGGGGAAAAGCAGCCAGGAGTACCCAGGAGTGTGGGATGAGATGAGATGAGACGAGACGAGACGAGATGAGATGAGACGAGATGAGATGACACAAGATGACACAAGATGATGAGATGTGACATATGAGATGTTCCTCATGTGTTGGAGCAGGGGCAAGAACAAAATTTGGTGGCCTGGCGGCCTTGGGGTCAAGGTGTGACTCGCAGGCAGCACGTTCTGCCTGTCACACGTCACTGCCATCAGATGAAGCTGTCTGGATGTCCTGAGGTCTCTCCTGTGCTCCATCATCCTCTCCTCCTCTGAAACGCTAATGGCATTAACATATTTATCATTAACAAATCTTTTAAGTCCCAGAACTGGATCAAACTGCTGAGTCGTAACACCTCGTTTATAATTTTCATCCCCGAGGATGCCTTTGGATTATAAATACACTGCCTGCTCCTGAAAGCACATGGCACTTCAGGAGCCTGGTCCAGGCTCTCAGGAACACAGTGATGGCTTTGGGAGGAGCTCGGAGTGCCCCAAGTGGAGCAGCAAAGCCCGGGGCTGTGGTGGGATGAGGCTTCAGGCTGTGCTGGATTGATGCCATAATGATTTTTTTTTTTGCCTTCTCTTTATTTCTCTTTTGTACGCCTTTGTAGGCTTTTGTATTCTTGGTGTTTCTTTTAGCCTACATTCCTAGACTTGATGTTTTGTTGAGTTAGGAGACCAAACATCTTGGAGGCCTCAGACACCAAGGTCCTCTCTGGAACACATTTTGTAAACTAAAAGATGGGTCTGGCCAGGGGAGGGTTCCGGGGGGAGGGAGGGGGTGGACTGGGGCTATAATTCTATAGCCCATCTATCGTGGGGGTGCATTTTGGGGTGGATTTTCAATGTGCATTTTCGGCGTGTTCCACCTGGACTGAGTGAACCAGGGATCCTTAAAATAAATACCGAGGTAAAAACCCCTTTTTCCCTTCCAACCGTGTTCAGCTCTGATTTTAAGAACAGGGATAAGGCGTCAGGATGAGTGACACGCAGGGAGCAGGTAGGAATGACAACAGTTCAGCACAGCCATCCCTGATGTGCTGGTGGCACGAGGGGTCTGGGATTTCCCCTTTTTTGGGGTTTGCAGAGCAGGAACAGACCCCTCCCAGGGCTCGAGGGTGATCAGACAGCAGCAGCGATGCTCTGGGGATCACTGGGGTGGCTGCTGTGGCCTCTGGGATGGGGCTGCTTCCATCACCCCCCTCATGGGAGGAGGATTCCCTCCCACCAACAGCCTATCCCGGTGGGAATGCTGCTGGAGAGCGGCAGCATCGCCTCCTCTTCCTCCTCTCAGGATGCAGCCGGGTCACAGGGCTGTGGATGGGTTACAGCTCTTGGGAAGGGTTATCAGGATGATCACCACTGCTCAGAATTATCGAGATAATGAGCAATAAACACCGGGTCTATTTATAGAAGTTACAGGGAAATCTCGCTCGAGCCACAAACCCCCTTAATTGCGAATCTGCACAGATGTTTCCTTTGAATTTGAAAAGTGATTAATAAATAAATGAGAGTAACGCTTGTTTTGGCTGAAATAGAGCAATAAATAATGTCTGCAGCGCTTCGTTACCAAAACATCGGGTGAGGGATCTGACCTGGGACAAACGGCGAGTGCTGACACGAGGGAAACAACACCAGGCTCAAATCAGGAATGAACTCCGTGCCACAAGTGCCACTGTGGGCGTGCAGGAGTCCCTTGGGCCCCAGGGCACAGGCAGGACACGGCTCCTGCACCCTGGCACCCCATGGCATCACTCTGCCCCTGACTCCCACACCTCAGAAACCTCCCCTGCACCCCCTCCCTTGATCCCCCCTCCTCAAACCCCTGGCAGTGCCAACGTGTTTACTGTGCCGCTCGTGTTGACTTTTTTTAATTCATGCATAATTCAGGCTATATCTATAATTCCTGGGTAAACACAGACATAACTTTTCTGTTGACTATTCCTTGACCCACTTACTGTACAAACACGCCTTGGAATGGAGCAGCACTGGAGAGGAGAGACCCTCAAGGGCTCCCAGGGGGCCGGGAGAGCGTGGCTGTGCAGTGCCAGTGCGTGCCAGTGCTGTGTTGGTGCCCTGGGTCTGCCCGCGGTGCCACTCTGTCCCTGTCAACGCCAGGGCATTCCCAGCGCTGAGGGAATGACCAGCCAGCTCGGCAACTGGCAAAACTGCTGTCAAATCCCTTCAGGTTCCCACTGAAATCGGAGCTTTTGTGTTAATTTGTATTGTGATGAAAGCGTGTGCCAGCACCGTATCGTAAACACAAACAGGGCAATCTTATAAAAATTTCATCTTTATCTATTTTGGGGAGAAGTAGCCGTGTCTGCCTAATTGAAGCATCTGTCATTCTGACATTAAATAGTGCATCCACGGCTCTTTTATTATATTTCCTTGCATTTCCCATACACTGCTAAATTGAAATAACACTGGTGGCTCGGAGATAAAGGGAGATAATAGGTATTTTATAATGAGCAAAGAGGAGGATTCATCTTCAGTCAAAGCCCCGAATTGCTTTGGTTTTTTAAAATTGTTTTTGGATGTTGCTATTTTTGTTTGGTGTTGTTATTTTGGTTTGGTGTTATTATTTTGCCACCCTAAAGGGGGGATTCTGCCACTCATCTTTCCCAGGGCAAGGAGGAGCATTTATCCACATGGGAAGGGACTCGAGCGCCAGCAGCTGCTCATCAGCATCTGAGGTGACACCGTTTCGACTGTGCCACTCCTTGTTTTGGCAAGCTGGGGTTTAAAAGAGGGATTTTGTGCACAAAATTAAGTTTAGTGAGTACCACTACTGCCCCAAGGACAGGGACACCCGGGCCAGACCTCCCCATCTGCAGCTTCCCCCCGACGCCAACGAGCCCCAGAAAACCAAACCGTGCTGTGCTTTCCCCGTGTGGATTCTGTAATTAAACCCCGTGCAAAACGAAGCAATTACCAAAAAAAAAAGGCACGGTGTGAGTACAGATAATGATCAGCGTGGAGGCTCCCCAGGCAGCTGGCACAGAGGCTGTGGCAGCCGCTGGCCCTGGTACCCACCCAGGGATGCTCCTGCTGCCAGGGAGGGGTGGCCTGGCCCCGTCACCTCGCTGGATTTGGGTGACCCCCATTTCCAGAGCTTCCTCTGGATCCCTGTGGGTCCAGCTGGACTCACCAGAGGGCACTGGGAACCGTGGGGAAGGAAACCTCGGGGAGGGGAAGGAATAGCCCCTGCTTGGAGTAAAAGCATGGATATCTAATTGAGATTTCCTTGAAACCCACTGGAAATAATTAAAATTGACTTCTAATACTTTACAAACTAATTAGGAGTATTGGACTGGATAACTACATTGAAGTATAAGTGGCATTTAATTGGGATAAACTGAATCATAATTGGAAATAAATGCAGCCCAAAACAATAAACAGCCTGGTAGGAGAGGTTTTGGGCAGCTCGTTTCAGCGCGGGGAGCGTGGTGCTGGCTCAGAGGCTGTCCAAGGCACTGGGACATCTCTCATGGAGTCACAGAATCTCCTGAGATGGAAGAGACCCACAAAGATCACCACAGTTCAACCCTGGCCCTGCACAGACCCCCAACAACCCCACCCTGGGCATTCCTGGCAGCGCTGCCCCAACGCTCCTGGAGCTCTGGCAGCCTCGGGGCCGGGACCATTCCCTGGGGAGCCTGGGTGAAGAACCTTTCCCAAAATCCAACCTAAACCCCCTCTGGCCCAGCTCCAGCCATTCCCTGGCTCCTGTCCCTGTCCCAAGGAGCAGAGATCAGAGCTGCAGGCCCTGATGAGGTCTGACCTCAGTCTCCTCCAGCCGAACACACCAAGTGCCCTCAGCCGCTCCTCGTGTGGCCCCTCCTGACCCTTCCTCATCTTTGTAGCCTCATTTGGACATTCCCTAACGTGATCTCTGCTGGCATCTCCCCGGCACACCGCTGCCAGCACAGGCACCTCTCTCCTGGCACATCTCTGCCAGCACAGAAACACCTCTGCCAGCACAGGCACAGCTCTCCTAGCACAGGCACAGCTC